>CABEGB010000626.1:0-353159 GCA_901521435.1 Crematogaster levior
TTTCAGAATATGCTACATGCATTTCAAAATTTTTAATATTTTAATAATAGTTCATAGCCGCCCCCAAAAGTCCGACTTTAAGGTTGATGAGAGACTTTGTAGCGTCAAAATTTGAACAGCAGCCAGGAGACATACTGATGCTCCTGCCCATATATAATATTTGGATCAGAAACTAATGATGCTCAGTCAAAAAGGCTATTCTAGAAGGGAGTTAAAGATGTTTATTACTTTTCTTTGCAGAAAATGGTTGAATAATAAGTTCTATGTATATAAACGTCATAAATTAAAAACAGTTACTTCTTCATTAAAGTATATTCACATAATATATTTTTCCTATCTACTATGTATTATTATTATCTTGGCTGAGAATTAAAATCACTTTTGAAATTACTTCCCCATAATTGTTGTACCATTTACAAGACCCAATCTAACATCAATCAATAATATACACAAAATTAATATTATTACAACTTTATATAACAATTTTAATTGATTTTTAAAAGCTCCAGTTATTAATTATCATCATTTATATGTAATAATAAAATTATGATTAATATTTCATTATTTAATAATTGTGTACAAAAAGAGTGATAATTACCTTTTTAAAGAGGTGCTAAGTCAGCGTCAAAAGTATCTTTGCAAAATGGTAGTATTATTAACTTTAAAAACTATTTAAAACTATTTCCCAAAATACTGTATTTAATCTACACGTAAGTTATTTTAAACAAAATATTTATTTTTGACAAATTAAAAATATAAGTTATTTGATGCCATTCTACAAAAATATAATGAAGTATCAACAAATTGTTGCTAATAAAAATAAAAAGGACACACAAATCTTATGGAAATGTACTTTCAAATGGATGTTTTGAAATTGAAATATATTTGTAGTTCTGAGGGTTTTCAACATATACGTAATTTGCTCTAAGAAAAGTTTATATATATATATGAAAGGACCTAATAGATTCAAACGTTGTTTAAATAAACGCTCAATAGATATCCTGCCAGTTTGTTGTCCGAGTTATTGTTTTTGCACGTTATTTTTCTAATTACTGGCAAGAAGAAAAAGATTTTCATATTTTTAGACAAATAAAGATATCGCATAGCCACCTGGAATTTGCGTCAAATGTACTTTTCTTATTCGTTAATCATGACGAAGAGAAGAAGATTTATTTTTCATAGTTTTATCTGTTTAACCCCTTTAATCACGGACGTGTCTCTGGTGTTGTGCTTGTAAAAAGAAAATATATATTTTTACAATTAATTGTTAAACATTTGAGTTTTTGTTCCAGGTACGCAAAGTGCACGTATTTTAATCGTTAACAGGAGCTGGAAACAATTTAATTACCCCACACCTGTTTCAGACACCAGCGGCTAGTATTGATGGAGGACGACACGTCGGATTAATGTTTCCGTATTTCAATATATCCGTGGTTAGAGTTGTTAATTACATTTTGTTTTGGTCAGATTTATCCATTCTAACAACAACAGCAGATAATATTAATCGGATATAATTTCGATGAAGTTCTCATCGGATATACAACTTCCATCGGACATATACGTTTGTTACTATTACATTTTTCGATTAAATATCAACGGATATTTTTCTTAATGTATAATAAAATATTTTTTTATTAAGTACTTTTCGAGGTATAAATTATATTTGAAAGTTACAGTACCGCCGGTATTAGCATTACCCAAAATGTACCATCGGAGGTTGCTCGGTCGAATTTACACCTGTTTTGTGTTCGAAGGAAGATCGGAGGATGATCCAATGAAAGCAAGATTGACTATGATCTGTTGGAGGCTGTTATAATAAATGTTCAAGAGGCGTTATAATAAATGTTCAAAGTGTCCTCCATTCACAGTTTGACAATATCCTAATCGATTGAAAAAAGATGCAATAGGATTTTTTATGTGATCCCTATAGATAAGTGCAGTTTCATCAATAATTCTTTTCCGGAAATTATCGAGATTTTATAGAATTTGAATGTAGAACGGCCTTAATATTTCCTCTTTGTGTGTTGAGTTTGAGTTTAAACAACTATATAAAACCAGAAGACACATTTTTGAATTTTCTATCCTTGGCCATTGTGTGTCTGCGTAATTTAAAGATAATTTGATGTATCGAGACGCTGCAAGTTTGTATCAACCTTATTTCGTCTCTTGACGAGATCTAGATAATTTGTGATTAATTAGATATTATAAGCGTTATTGATGGGAACAGCAGGTCGTGCGGGTCCTAAGTTGGGATTCTCAAACGAAGTGAGGGACAGACGGACGGATGGATGGACGGGCGAACGGACGAACGAGTGTTACGGAGAGATCAGATCAAGAACGGTAGGTGGTCCATCGAGGCTTGCCAGTATCCACTCTCCACCGAACAGTCTCGATCTGGGCATCTCCTTCAGCTCCCGCATTCTCTCTTCGTTTCGTCGTTCCGGTTCTTCTTTGCCACGTTTTCCATCTACCTCACGCTTCCAATATCTACTTTGTTTCCTCGTCGCGGGTCTCTCAACTTCTCTCCCGCGTCTCTTTTGCTCTTACTTCTTTTCCCCTACCATTATTCTCGTCGCCTTCTTTTCACCGCATCTTCGTCGCATCTTTCTTCTCTCCTCATCATTCTCTCTCTGTGATCCTCCATCACTTCTCCACTGTCCTAACATCCCATTCCATCGCCCTTCACCCTGATGCCGGACCGTACACGGAACTCCTCGTTGCTAACACACGATTCAACTACTCTCAACTACGCCAGCAACCGATACTGCGAGTATCTACACAACTACAGACCGATTTCTATGTATGTGTGCGGAACTCTTTCGTGCTGGTGTCGTTCAGTTCCTACGAGCTATGAGATGAGACCGACAGCGAGTCGGAGCACCGTGTACGGTCGAGCACTGATCGAATCTCGGGCAAGAATCTCTTCCTTCTCTCCTCTTCCTCTCTTCGCCTGATCTGCGATCGACGTCGACGTGCGCGTTTCCTTGGTGACTTTTTCCTGTTAAGGACAAACGATGCTTCATTCTGATCCCTGTCCAAACGCGCGCACTTTGACCCGATAGGTCGTTACCTCTCGACCAACCTGGTGGCCCCTTGACGAGACGTGACCGCCCCTGAAGTGACGGACGGCCTGGTCAGAAGTTGCTGGTCGGGATAATGCCGCGGGCGGTATGCCAGATGTGGCATCCGGCACCATAATTTGATGTAAACAATACTCCCCTTTCCGCTATTACTAACGAATTAGAACGGTTACCAACACGCGCCGTTTAAATGTTTGGTAATATCGGGTCTGTCGAAAACGGTACCAATAGCGGGATTGTGTTTTCGGATAATTCTATTTCCTCGTTTTACTCGGACGTCCGAATGATTAAGATCCTGGTAATGTGCGCGACTGAAACCGGGAACAGAACGGGGTTGTAATTATCGAGGTTGCATCGCGTATCGTGATGTACTCGCCAGATGGTTCCCGCACGCGGCGGCAGAACGGTTACGCAGCGATTTCGAGAGTCTCACAGCGTCCTTATATCACTTCTCATATACTTGAAATATTTTTCTCCACTTATGATGCGAGATTACACTTAGCGGGATGCGTGCAGTCGGCTGAAACATAACGGCGATCTTGTCTCGGCTCTCACGTTTCACAGCGTCTTCCTAATGAAATTCAGCTTGCGAGATGCAAGCCGAAGGATTTCGTTGAAAAGAAATCTCATAAGCGATGCGATAGAGAAAGAGAAAATCCATTTGTCCCGTAGACATGTCCTCGACCCGCTTTACAATCATTGATAATAATTATTCCAGACGCGAAACCATTGAAATTACTGTGACGAGGAATTTAACGGACTTATGTTAGATCCGAGAACAATCAATAATTCGCGAGCGTCCAAAGACAAGAAAACAAAATCGTATCACATAAACACACACATACATTGTGTGTAAACGATGTAAATTGAGCAAGAATTTATTGGCATTATTGTTTCTAAAGTTCCAGAATTTTAAAGGAAAAGTAAACAAATTACTACAGCTCTCTGATATAAAATCATAAATTGGAATGAATATAAGCCTTTTAATAGAGCCAAAAACATATATATATGTGGTGTGATGATGAAACCATTACAACCCGAGTGGAAATTTGTCTAGCAAAAGTTACTTTGCAGCTAGATCATGCAGGCTAGATATGATATCTAACCATTGACTAGCTCAGTATGAACTATAATTTACGTTACTTCTTGGCTATCCAGTACTTTTCTAGCCCCTGTACTGTAAATGTTGGAATAGATAGCGCTTGGGAACCTTTAAAAAATTAGCTAGCTATTAAAAATATACAATTTGTAACTAACAATTACATATTTTTTCTTAAAAATAACTATGTGTTTTCTTTACACCAATTGATTCCTCTCATTATTCTGTGCATAAAAGTATTGAGGTAAGGTTATCGAAAAGTGAATATTTTACGAGATATTTTACAGTTTATGTAAAATTAAGAAATTATTTCAAGCTTTATAACTCGGAAAATACTTAATGAAAAAATACTTTATTATAGTGTTTTGGAAAGCTCTCGAGATAAGCTAGAAGAATATCTAATAAAAAATAGAGGTTTCGATTTAAAAAATGAAAGGTGACCTTCACGTGACCTTCAAGCATAGATATATTACATACAGGGTGATTCAAAACAACCCCTGCAGATTGAAATGTCGTATTCCTGAGTCAATTCTGAGATGATTTTTCCTTTACCAAAATTTTCTCCGAAGCTTAGTTTTTGAATTATAAAGAGAAATAGTTAACGAATTACGGAAAGAGTACGGAAGGTAGGCAGGGGCGACGCAACTCACCGTCCGACGCAGGTGATTACGTGGGGCGCCTCAGCCTTAGCCCATTGCTTTACGTATCGATACACATGACACATTCTCGCTCTCTCTCTCACTCACTCACTCTCACTCTGATTTATTCTCACTCTTGCTCACTCACTACTATTTATTTTTGTAATTAAGAAACTAAGCTTAAGAGATAATTTTGCAAAGAAATGTAAGTGTCAGAATTGAATCAGGAATACGACATTTTTTTCAATCACTTACCTGTAGAGCCGCGAAATCCGCGTGAGCCGTGATTCGCCGAGGGGGTCGCGGAGGGGGATTGGACCCCCGCGAAGATCGTATAAATCCGATCGATATGCACGTCACTCGCCTTCTGTTATCAGAAACGTCAAGACGACAAGATACAAGATGGCAAGCTATACAAATGCAGAATATTACAACATGTTAATGGCACTCGGTGAGTGCCACGGGAATTGTAACGCTGCTGCAAGAAGATACATGGAATTATATCCAAATCGAGCGAGACATCCGTCGGCCGATATCATACGTGCTGCGGCTCAACGATTACACGAAACCGGGTCCTTTCTTCCGAACAAGCACGATACTGGCAGAGATCGCGTCGCAAGAAATTTGCGGAATACACAGACAATTATCCATGCTTTCGAACAACAACCCGAAACGAGTATTCGGACCGTTGCTCGAGAACATGGCTTATCATATTCTACTGTACAGAGAACGTTACGGGAAGAAAAGTTCCACGCATATCATTACACGCGTGTTCAACATTTACTACCTGAAGATTATCCTCTAAGAAGAGCATTTTGTGAAAATTTTCTGAGGAGGACAAATCGAGATCCCAGTTTTCCTTCTCGTGTGATATTTAGCGATGAATCGTTATTCACACGAGAAGGAATATTTAATTCGCATAATATGCATTCATGGAGCGACGAAAATCCCGAAGCTACACGAGTCAGGAACTTTCAAGTTCGGTGGAAGCTGAATGTCTGGGCTGGAATAATGGAAACTAAAATACTAGGTCCTGTTATCCTCCCAGACATTTTAACTGGCGCAACATATTTGGAATTTTTGCAAGAAAATCTTCCAGAATTTTTAGAAGAAGTTCCATTAATCGAAAGAAACAAATTAATATTTCATCAGGACGGTGCTGGGCCGCACAATGCTAGAATTGTAACAAATTATTTAAACGAGCATTTTCCACAACGTTGGATGGGTCGATACGGCCCGATACGTTGGCCTGCAAGATCCCCGGACCTTAATCCATTAGATTTTTTCTTTTGGGGATATTGCAAAGAATTAATGTATAAAACGCTTCCCGAAGACCGAGAAGATTTGGAAACAAAATTCCGATACGCTGTATGGTCCATCGACGAAGATATGATGGAAAATGTGAAATCAAATTTATTGAAACGCATGAGAGCCTGCGTTAGAATGGATGGAGGCCACTTCGAACACTTGTTATAAAATTATTCAATCAATCTGCCCTTTTCAGGGCAACCAATATTTTTTAACATGGAACACCTTATGTTTGTAGAAATGTAAGAAAAAGTCAAGAGAGATGTTAAGTACTTTAATATCATTTAATATTAAATATTTTTAAATATTTAATATTAAATATTTAAATATCTTTAAGTATTTAACATTAAACACTTTTACTTATTCCAATTAATCTTAAGATGAATATCATACGTTTCACGTTTCTTGTATTGCCGCATTCTGAATATTGAAGATATTCGACCAATCGCACGCTTGCATTTACGGTTGGCAGCGCTAATACAACCATAACCAAAAATCAGTCGACTGCTTGCTGTCGCGAAGTAAACACGTGTCGCGTGTTGTGTATCGTGTGTATTTCTTTGAGTGATTTCTTTTCCGTCAAATAATTACTCGGTGATCGACAGTGATTAGTGATTGAGTGAGTGAAACGTGAGAAAAAATGTGTGAAACGTAAATTTAAAAAATATTTTGCGTGTGATTACTCAGCTGTGGATTATCAGTGGGAACGCGATTTAATATTTATAAAAAGTTGTGGAAGTCACAAGAAATACGATCCATCCATCTCTCTCAAGGAACTACAGGAAATAACACGAAGTCATCGCATCTCTACAGGTAAGTGATTGAAAAAAATGTCGTATTCCTGATTCAATTCTGACACTTACATTTCTTTGCAAAATTATCTCTTAAGCTTAGTTTCTTAATTACAAAAATAAATAGTAGTGAGTGAGCAAGAGTGAGAATAAATCAGAGTGAGAGTGAGTGAGTGAGAGAGAGAGCGAGAATGTGTCATGTGTATCGATACGTAAAGCAATGGGCTAAGGCTGAGGCGCCCCACGTAATCACCTGCTCGATTAGCTGCCTTCATAGTTTTTCTTTCTTCTTTTTCTTTCTTGATGTCATCTTTCTCTTTCCAAAATTTCATCCATTCACTGCTGTTTACTGCATCAGACAATCGAACCTTCTTTCGTCTCTTCTGGTTGCCTTTAACTGGAGATTCAGACGGCCACACAATTGCTGTTGCGAATGCAGGGCTTATTGGATTAATAAGGTGTTTTCTTGAGGAAGGAGATTCCAGTTCGCTGTTTTTCTTGCTGATGACTGAAGATTTATGGAGTGATGATGAGTTACTTTCCAAATATTCTTCACCAGATGTAAGACTTTGGTTATTTTAACTAAAAATATCATTAACAGAAGCTGAATTATCATGTTCTTTATTGCTAGAATCCTCTTTCAATTGTTCTTCCGGTGTTTGATTTATTCTCTTGGTTATTTTCTGCCACACATAGAACAATTCTTTTGCTGATTCGTCTCCAGTCCACGAAGAATCTTGGGCTGCACGGAACTCTCGAACACGGGAAAGAGACATCAAGGATTCAAAGTACAGTAAGTGCTCAGGACCAATAAAGGCTGGTTTCTCTGGTATGTCATGTCGAGAAGAATTAGTCATACATTTTTCGTAGCTAATTGCATTGACATCAAACGGATAAAGTCCGCATTTTCTGAAACCGTTGCAGATTACATCTTTTGAAATGTCCCTGAATGTGGCCTTCAAAAGGGGTGCAAATAAAGCTTTAGTGACACATCGATGGCCAGTTCTTAGTTTCCAATCATTGACAATCTTTCTCCAATAATTCTTCAATGGTCGAAATACAGACACGTCTGCCGGTTGTATGATATGAGTTGCATTTGGATACAGCGAATATAGAATAATCCCATTATCAATACAAAATTGAGACACTTCTTGATTTATGTGTGACTTGTGGCCATCTATCAGCAGCAATACAGGAAACTTAACATTTTTTTCTTTCAATTTTGGAACGAGAGTATTTGCTATATAGCCATAGAAAACTTTTGATGTCATCCATCCCTTCTTAGACTTACCGACGCACCACTCTTCTTTGTCTAACGATCTCGGATGGAATTCAATTTGCATGCCACTTTCTTAAAGCAGTTACTAGACTTCTGTTACTAGACTTCTGGATATGTTAATAGATTCCGCATGACGAGCAGCTATTTCTGGGTGTCTTTTTAAAAAGCTGGCAAACCATTTTCTGCCAGGTGTATTATCTGTAAAAGGATTTGGCCGATTCTCTTTTATAATTATGTTTTTGACAGTGTTAACAACCATTTCTTTATAGACTGGAAACCCCTTTTTTGCCATCGCTATTATCCAGGATTTCAGCAAGGATTCTTCTTGTGGGGTCAATATAGTGGGTGGTCCCATTTTCCTCTGCACTGGGTATCTCAGTTTCATTTTATTAATAATTGTTGTATGAGGAATGTTATAATTTCGGCATGTTTCTCGTGTTTTGGCGCCTTTGCTTATTTCCTCTATAGCCTTTATTACGTCTTCTTCTTTATATTTAAAAAAACTTCTTTTCGGCGGCATGGTGTCTGTTTAAAAAAGTGTAGATGGTCAACTACTGGAACAAATTCATTGCATAGTCACCAGTGTTATACCACTGGTCAACTACTGGAACACCGTGGATTTTGTGCTCCAGTGGTTTACCAATGACAATTAACCATTCAAATCAGCATTTTTTGAGAAAATAATACGTAATATTATTGATACATGCATTACAATAAGTAGTTAACACAAAAGTAGCCTACGATTGATATAATCGAAGATTTAAAAAGATTTAAAAAACTTACCGTTATACGCGTGGTTACTAAAATGGCCGCCCGGAACGAAATGAATGAGTGATGGGTTAGAATAAGTTATTTTTACTGCTATAGATGGCGTTTTAATCGCTTCTAGTTATGATTGCCTGATTGGTGAAAGTATGTCAAGGCTACCAAACGCAAAAAAATTGGTGGGAAATTCCAAAGAAGGTTAATATTTATGATTGAAGTTTGAAATGGTGTACTACTGGTACATGGTGTGGGACTGGTACACCCACCCTATCAATTTACAAAAAGAATTCCAAACAGTTGAACGATGCTTATTTAGAAATCATCTCAAGGCTGGCTAAAGATTAATAAAAATATCTTTGACTTTGTTATTTCCACATATAAGAAAGATAATACATTGTTGGTTGGTGCTTCCCCTTCTTAAAATTTATGTTTTTATGTCTGTGTTATTGAAGGCGTGTATTTGATCTTCAATCTCAGTTCGTCTCTGTTGTAACATCTGTTAAGACGTTCTGAAAAGAAGGATCATGTGATGAGATTGAGAGAGGCAAGAACAGGTACTGCTCATCAACTCAAATAGTCTTAAATTTATATAGAAATTACTTCTCATCTATTAGTAACAACAACTATCTACAAAATTTTTGGATTTTATCAAACTCTTCATAATACAACTTTTGCTTCTCTCTCCTCTCATTATCACATAGTGCGTTCTTCGGGTCACCACTCCACGGACATTTCCAATTCGAGGGAGTCACTGACATCAACTCCTCCAACACCATGATCTCAACAACACCATGACAACGAGATTGCGTCTCCTACAGAACCTATCTTCTCGGCTTTGTTTAATTTTTATATAATTTTTATATTGTTTTGATTAATGAAAAGGGCTCAGTGAGCCGTAACGCGTATGCGCAATTTCGTTCGCGAATTTTTATGATTACTTGTAAATATCATCATCACACCACATACGAGGGCAAAGTGAAAAGTTCTCGGCCTAGTAGTGAAAAAAGATGAGATTTTTATTTTAAAAATGCATTTATTTCTCAACGTAGTCTCTCTTTAGTTCAATACACTTTGTCCAACGTTTCTCTAATAACTGGATTCCGTCCCTGAAATGCGATTCTGGAAGGTCTTCAAAATATCCATTTACCGCTGCTATCACCTCTTCATTTGACCCAAAACGTTTTCCAGCCACAAATTTCTTAAGTTCAAATTTCAAATCCCTCAATTTTCCCACTGCCAAAGCGCCTTTGTGGGCGGGCGCATTGTCCTGGTGGAAGAGGATTTTTTTCTTTTGCAAACTAGGCCTTTTCTCTTTAATTTTTTCATCCAGCTGGTCAAGAAGATGTGCATAGTACTCCCCATTAATTATTCGACCCTTTCGCAGGTAGTCAATTAAAAGAATTCCTTTGGAATCCCAAAAAACACTAGCCATAACCTTTCCAGCCGATGCAATTGTCTTTGCTTTCTTCTTCGGCGCCAAATTTTTTGCAATACTTTTTTATTTAATTAAAATTTTTATGAACTTAATATTAAACATAATATTTTATGCTGTATACATATGTACATACACAACTATTCAAAGATTTATTCCTACTTGGTGCCATTTTTTGACACATCATATCTTTTTAAGTAGATTAAAAATATCTATATATAGACAAATAGTACAGTAAATATATATATGTATATATACAAATAGTTTTGTAATGAAGTCCGTTTTTGTGCGTACACTTGGCACCTTTTTTTTACCTTTTTTTAAAAAGGTAATTTTGTACTGATAATATGTACGCCAAGCGGCACAGACATTATAATCACTTTTATTCCCGTTAAGAATAAGTTAACAAGTAACAGAGCCCATCAAATTTTGTCGCTGCTCATTGTTCATTAAATGTAAGTATTGTTACATGTCTTATTGATTTTAATATTAACAATTAAATATAATTTAAGATTCTTATATATTTAATTACATTTTTTTCATATTACACAAATTAATTTACAAAAATATTAGATCGGGTATCCCCAGACATACTTATTAACTTTAAATTATAAAAATAATATGTTGTAATTTTTTATCAGTTTATTACCTACTATTTTAATGTGCTAAATAATGTAAATGTATTTGTTTTAGATATAATTATAAAAATGCCAAAATTTAAGAAACGAACAACCAATAGAGGCAAGTGGAAAGAATTTAATATGAAAGAAGCAATTAAATGTATTATAGAGAAGAAGTTAACAATAAGATTAGCTACTGAAAAATATAATGTGCCACGTAGTGCTCTGTAGGATCAAATGAAAGCATTAAAGAATGGTCAAGAAGTAATTTTTAAACCAAAATTAGGTCGACTTGAATCTATCTTTAATGAAAATTTTTCACTACAACTTTACAACCACGTCAAAGATCTAGATAATCGCCTTATGCCATTGACTAGATTCGAGTTATTAAAACCAGCTCTTGATTTAGCAAAACATTTAAAAATTCCTCATCGATAAACATCAAGAAACTCGATGCATTGCTTGCGGAGAAACCTTCGAAGAAGACTGAATCCAATGTAATAAATGCAAAGATTGGACACATGAAGAATGTGTAGACATTAATCCTCCAATTATATATTTTTATTGTGATGTTTGTATGAACACAGAACGTATAAATAACTGTTGAAACATATGTCCGGGGCTACCCGCCATTTTTTGACTGCTCAAAAATAGAAGCAAAAAGTTATTAAATTGTTTTTCTACAATAATTTAAGAAAAATGTTCTATTTTTTGTTTATAATGAATCAAAAAGGTTCAAAGTTAATTTCGCAAAAGAGTAATTTAATTAAAATCTATTGAATATATATTTTTTTATGTGTTTTATCTAAGTGTCCGGGGCTACCCGTCATTTTTTGACTGCTCAAAAATAGAAGCAAAAAGTTATTAAATTGTTTTTCTACAATAATTTAAGAAAAATATTTCTATTTTTTGTTTATAATGAATCAAAAAGGTTCAAAGTTAATTTTACAAAAAAGTAATTTAATTAAAATCTATTGAATATACACTACCGTCGGAAAGTTTTGCAACACCCTCCAACCGCGAATTTTTGGTATATTAAGTCAAATTAATATGGAAAATAAATGTAATTATAAATTATTACTTAGTTTTCACCTAATCAAAGGGATATATTATTTTCCAGACATGTAATTTGTACTCTTTATTCTTAAATAAAAAAAACCCGTAAAAGGAGCAAACAAAAAAGTTGGCTTAAAAATTTTTAATAAAATGAAATAATCAAGTGGGTCATGAAAAGTTGCCGTTTTCGTATTGCTATAAGCATAAGTGTTGTCTGATAACGAGAATTAGGCGCGTTGGTGGTGTTCTGTGTAAATAATTTAGTTTGGGTTGAGAGGTGGCCATATTGATGAGTCTGCTATTTAAATTAAAAATATTTTTTGAGCTTTTTGTTAATCATTTTTAGTAGTATATAAATAAATACAACTTTTCATAAAAAGCTTATTACATTTCTTTTATTATTGCGGAAGCTATAGGAGCTTAAATTGGTTTTTGGAGGGTGTTGCAAAACTTTCCGACGGTAGTGTATATTTTTTATGCGTTTTATTTAAGTGTTCGGGGCTACCCGCCTCTCCCCTATATACAAAAACTTTCAAAATTAAATTTTGCATAATTTTGTAATTTTTCCAACTTTATAAACCTAACCTTTATAAACCTAACCTAACAATTTTATTGAACATATTTTATTATACCTCTTACAAAAGATCCATCCGGACACCATATTTTTTGACAATTTATTAAAGAGTTAAAGATTTTAGCTACTTTATCAACAATCATATGTATAGATGATATGTATACACATATGATTGTTAATAAAGTAGCTAGAATTTTATCTTTTGGTAATTTATTAAAGAGTTAAAAATTCTAGCTACTTTGTTAACACTCATATGTATAGACAATATGTATATACAATCACGCTTTTTTATAGGCTATACTTTTTTCTGACCTCAATAAAAAGCTTAAATAAAATGTCAAGTAGCTATATAACTAAAAAAACAGCGGCATAGTCATGATCGTAAGGATCCAAAACTTTTGCCACGACAACTTTTATCCCATTCGTCTATTCCCTATATTTTTGAGATCAGCTATAGATAGATTTTTTCCCAAGGACATCCTTTTTTGGTTGTAAAAAATTGAGTATTCTCGGCATCGTGAAATTTATGATTAAACTAAGGTGTTATCAATATTAATTTATCTTGCCAGAAATAGTTTGTTAAATTGACGAGCTATCGCTAACCTTCGAAAGGAGATGGCGTTATAAGAAGAATATTAATTTAATTTCCACCACATGTTGAGGTATATTTTTTCAGCTATATAATTTTAAGTTTTGTTCAACATTTGTCCAATATATATTATTGTATTTGATATATATAAAAACTGTTTATTATTAAATAGACTTTTACACAGAATTCGAATGACGATCATCATTCGAATTAAGTTGTAATATTTTGATGCACAAATTAATAATAGTAGCTCGAAATAAAATTCTCGAGATGCTGGCGGAGATGTTAACGCACCTGTAACTTTGATATGTTTCTATGTTTTTCGTGGCTATCACACCTGGTGATCGTCCTTACGTCATTGACTCTCACACAATAATTTACCGTACCATTATTATTAATTACGACGCAACGTCTCGTAAAAGACGAGTACTTAACATTCTTGCCGGGTTGACTATTTACACGCACAGATACGCGCGCGTTTATGTACCGTAGAGCGATCATACGGGCTCTCTCTTCTCCGTTCTTCCTCGTTTTCCACGTGGATAGACATGAGCATGAATCATCTCGTAGGTGCTTGCTCGTTCACACTCGTCGTCGAAGAACAGAAAAGGTGTACGCCAGTGCTGTGGAGAACCACGGAGATGACAGCCTCGACTTTTTCATTAGACGGCAACGTCACCGACAGTTAAGTTCTCCGTTTCTCTGGAATTCCAGAGGGAGATGTTACGATTATTGGTCTTCAGCCCAGAGAAGAGTGCAGGGCAAAAAAAGACCGATAAAAAGAGAATAAGATAAAAGTGCGACGATTGTAGAGACGTGGAGAAAGAAGAAGCGTATCCGCAAAGATCAAATTGTTCTTTGTTGAAAGACGCTAACGCGTATATTGGCTAACCATGAAGAATGACGGAAAATTTACAGTATTCTGCATTCTGTTTCTTCGCGTAACCGTGGAGGATCCCTCGGTGTTCTTCGAGGCTGTCACGTTGACCGAAAGAGATTTACCGTAAAAACAGTATCATGTTCATTTTGCCGATAAGTTCACATGTATCGCTACATTTCTTCGCGGGTACGAGAATGCAAGAAAGTACCGGAAGATATCACTTTCGACGTGATCGTATATCGAGTTAGCTCTTTGGAATTTGGCGTGGAATAGGCGCTACGGTTACTCGCTATATCCGTGACGACGAAGAGGCAAAGAGGAGGACGGATGGATGGATCGGAGGTAGGCCGCAGAGTGGAACAAAGAGAATCGCTATAACAGAAGGAGGCAACGAGAGTGAAGGAGGGTCACGCCTGTCGGCACGAGCTCTTTCGATATCGTCTGCTCTTCACGCAGGTCTCGTAATTACCCGTCGATCGAGTAGGCGCACTAGTCTCGCTCAGCTGACTTCTATTTCCAGACTTTTTCTCCTCAGTTGCCGCCATCATCGCTGCCACGTCTTTCTTTCCACGGCACTCAGCTTTTTCGTCGCATCGCGCGAACCTCGATGGACCCGTTCCCACCCTGCTCACTGGCTACGTGACTGCGCGGACCTCCTGTCTACATCAAGAGAGTTACGTATCGCCTGTCTTCAGGTTCGTTTGTGGTAATTACGGTGGGTACGTTGAACTCACCACGGCGCGAATACGCGATCCAAAAGTTCCTGTACATGCTTTTCACCCTAGATTCTGATATAAAGAAGATGTATCTGCAAATTTGTCATCATTAATGTCGACAAAAGCTTCTTTTAAATTCTTTTAATTAGCGATAATAGTAATTAGCCATAATTTCAAAATTCAATTTCAAGCAAAAGTCTTGTCACATTTAACTATCAACTATCTATCTATGCTTTCTATCTATCTATGCTTTCATGGAAACGCAACTTGTTTTTGTAGAGAGTCGTATAAAAAGAATCGTATAAAGAAATACCGAATGGAGAACCACTGTCTCATAATATTGCACGGATACACTAGTGTATCGTTAATAAAGCTTCGATTATATCAGTGTGACATCGAAAGGTAGAAGGATTCGCGAAACATTGCAATAACGAATCATGTAAGGCATAGTAGAAAGTATCAAGAAACACGTATCTTGCACCAAGTTGATGCACAGCCAAGTCGCGCAGAATGACGGCGAGATACACTGTGTGTATCTATACGCGAGACCCTGAACAAGAGAGAGAAGAACCTGACTCACATCATTGTGTCTCATTAACGACTCGATTGAATTCTAACTGGGCTCAATCAATACATAGTTGAGATTTAATTTATATGGTAAAAGCTTAGCTTTTCTTTCCGTGCTCTGTAAATAGAGATATCACATAAGTCTAGATTGTAAATTTTTAAGAAACGTCGTTGACCGTCGCCGTTGACCATCATTATATTTTATTTATCGCTATTATTTCTTCGTAAGAAAAGTTTTAATATAAAACTTTTTAATACTTATATTATATTTTGATTTGCTTGACTATTCTCTGGTAAGTATATATTCTCTGCTGTATATATTTTAATCTGTTCGATTTAACTCTACTCCTTCAATTTGCCTTATCAAATCCGCACTCTCGAAGAGATGATAATCTTTAAGTTTATATAAACATTTACATCAATTGTATATAATTACAACGCGCGAGGAAATCGCCATCTGAAGATCAAACGTTATCGGCGTGACGAGGAGAATAGGCCCGATCACGCCACCCGCGGATCAATGCGAATCGATAGAGTTGCGAAAATTTCTCTCTTGCGTGCGAGCCGCCCGAAGGAACGGAAGCAAGGTCGAGCCTGCATCTCATTTTGCGACTAAGCGTGTGTGAGCGGATCCTCGTCGTCGGGGGAGACCAGCCAGGAAGCCCGAGTTATCGACCGGTGAGGTTGCCCGTGATCAATATTATTGTAAAGGAGTTTTTTAATGATCAAAGAGGGAGTGAAACCATTGGATTTTTATTTCTCAAACGCATTTTTCTCAAAATTACTTTCGAAATTGACGTATACGATAACTCAAAAACTATTTGACCAATCTCGTTGAAATTTGGCACATATCTAAATAACAATACTACCTTGTACTTGAACCTGTAGAATTTGAAAAATCATTGAAAAAAGTATTTTTTTATTGCAAAATATAGCAAAAATTTCGTGTAAAATTCATACTTTTTTTTAAAGCGTGCCATTTTTAATTGTTTTTTACTTTTCTTAGGTTCACGCACCGTACATACGTTAATAATAAAAATATTTTTTGCATATTTGTTTCAGATCAAAACAGCAAAGGCTAAAGCTTACGCCATTTAACAACTCACGTCACAACCTTCCCGGAAGACAATACTGTAACTTTGGCGTTTCGAAATATTTTAAAAAATAAAAATTCGTTGAAACGGATAAAAATAGCAGTAAATAATACTAAAAGTTTCCAGATCGTAAGAGAAATCGTTACCTTTCAAAAAAATTAATAATAATAATTGATTAATTTTCACCTTTCTAAAGGTATTTCCCTTCTTAAATTAACTTCTAGTGTGTTGTAGCTTGGGCGCAATGTCAACAAGATATCAGCGTACGTTTTCCATCTATAGAGTTACATGTAAAAACTTGATAAGGATCCAAATCAGAGGTCAAAACGTAGTGTTAACTAATAATCAATAAAATTGGCCAGACGGATCGATGAAAAATTGAAATCTGTTTATTAAATATTAAGTTTTATTTTAGATACGTGGACGATATTATTATGGCTGCTCACAAAAAAGATGTACCTCTTATTCTCAACACGGATTTAATAATTACCATGAACAACTAATATTTACAATTGAAAATATAAATAACAATGGAATAAATTTTTTTCTTAATCTAGATCTTAATATAATATTTTCTTAATCTAGATCTTAATATAATATTATGACAGGAGATAATATAATAATCTTAGATTGGTTTCATAAAAAAACGTTTTCAGGAAGATTATTGTCATTTTTTTCTTATTATCCAATTTGCCACAAAATAGGCATGATAATCGGTCTTATTGACAGAGTCATTTTGTTATCACATCCAAAATTTCATTTTAAAAATATATGTAAATGCATTGACATTTTATTAAATAACGGATATCCACTGAATATGGTATTTTCTTATAAAAGAGCATAGGTCTAACATTAAGTTAGATCTTAGTAAGCATTCAGTCCTTTTTTATTTGCTTATACGTGTCATAGTACCACCATAAAAATGTGTATATAAGTATACTATATCTTAAACAAAATATGCATATGCGAATGTAAAATTTACATTTGATCATCATTCATCAGTAAATTTCTATATATCCACAATATATTTCACCACGAACTAATTAACATAGCTTTATTTTGTGCAATGATATTTCAGCAATGCATTTCGTTCCTTGGCAATCACGTTTTATTATTGTGCAAATTGTTTATCGGTGAAATGTCTTGTCGATAATTTGATGTTGGGCCAGAGTAAAACGCCCACAAATTTTTAACGCCCTATTGATATTCTGTTAAAACGGGATCAGAGGCGATTAGTAAGTCAGGATCAAACGTGACAGATCATTAATTGCATTTATTGAGGCCGGTAATCGAGAGGGCAACCGAGGCGTGGGTCGACGGATGAAACGATGAGGGGGTCGGTCGAGGTCGAAGAAGAGAAGCGGTTGAGAATGAAGTAGAGAGAACGAAAGAGACAGTAAAGGCAGGATTTGAGGCTCTCGATCAGATCGCAAGGGAGACAGGTTTCGTTCAGCAGCTTTTACGAGTCCGATCGTGGCGTTATTAGTAGGACGTTTTATGGCAGATTGTATTCAGACGGTGGGTAGCCTTGCGCACGTTTGGCGTTTAGTATTTAGTAGCTGAGCACCGTTTATAGGTGCACGCTAGACGCGGACACACAAAATCATCCGAATAAATTAAGCACAGCAGAAAGTGAGCGGGGAAACGGGTGGAGAATGGATTTACTGTCCGCTACCGATAAAATCGCCTGATCTATCGCCTATCATTTATTACACGCTCGTCCATTATGTTTCATAAAAAAGTACCTTGTAATTGGGGGAGAGAGATGATGGCCGAATCAACGGACAATTTAAAGAATCGATCGTTAATATACCTGACCGTATGAAAAATACCAGCGCGCCTCGTCACGTTGCGAATTAAACACGTATATTTGCTGCCAATTATCTATCCACGTTTATATTCAATTTGTTTCTTTGTATCAAAAAGATTTGTTAAAAACTCGAGATAGCTCGGTGAGATGATACTGTGAAAAGCAGTCTGTTCTCTTCGTGTGTTAATGCCACGGTGATTCGATTTCGAGGGCGAATCGATGCCAAGTCGAAAATCGCTCAAGATAACGGAACCTACTCAATACTCCGTAAGAGTTCCATCACTCGGCAAGCAATTGGCGTCAAAACGAATGACGTGCGCAAACGAAAAAAGAGAGAGAAGGACGGAAAACGTGCGCTGCAAGAGTATTCATTTGTAATAAAACAATCGTCACACGATAACGTTTTCTCCTGGCGGATTAGACAATAAACATAAGTCAGAAAGAATGTTAATATATTTTTCGCGAACATTCGATTCGTATGTCAACTGTGACATCAGTGATAAAATACTCAATGTTCAGTTATGCCATCACTAGTACGCTTCCATGATAAGACACCTACTCAAATTGCGATTGCTGAAGAATGCGAAGCTGAGAGAAATTGGGCCTCAAAATACTAACATTGCAATAAATATTTTATTAAGATGTTATCATAAAAAACAGCTTTGATTGCATCTTGTATAAGATGACTTTCGATGATATTAGTCTTAATAATTAAAAATATACACACAAATATCAGGGAAATACGTCTTTCTTTAAAAAAAGAAAAATTTCGAAAAATTAATTTTGTAAATATTT
The DNA here is from genome assembly GCA_901521435.1 of Crematogaster levior. Lineage (NCBI taxonomy): Eukaryota > Metazoa > Arthropoda > Insecta > Hymenoptera > Formicidae > Crematogaster > Crematogaster levior. The sequence continues at coordinate 19,094 of CABEGB010000626.1, forward strand.
TAAAAACTACAATATGTTGCCTATTATAAAAGATTTATCTCTATGTCATGGAATATGAGAATATATTCTATTACTTCATTATTTACACCATTCTGCGGAATATTTGCACTCTTAAAATAATTAACAATGTACATTCTTTGATGAAATCAGGATCTGTCTAGAGAAGTAGCAAAGGCATTAGCAACGGTGTCAAAGTTGCGTTAGTCGACAAATAGACAACCGCGCATGAGCTTATCGTGAAATCGCGGTGTAATAAAGTCGGTTGTTCTCTGAAATATATTGGACTTCCTGCTAAGCTGCCGCGCAATTTTAATTAATATTCGAGTCGTTTCCCGCGAGGTCGGGCGCATGAGAAACACTTAAACAGTGACTACTTAACGACGTTGACCCGGAATTTTGGGCAATTAACAGAACGAGCTTGCCTTCGTCGCGAATTTCTCCGTCGCGGACATTTAAACAGGTAACGAGGGTCGGTTTGGCAACGATTATCGAGCACTGAAAATCTCGGTGCTTTTATCGTACCTTTTGGTCACTCTCCTGATAATCTGCCTTCTACCATTCATGCACTACACGGTCGAATACTTAACACGCCCACTCGAGCGCTTATCGATGTTGGTTGTACAAGCGTGACAATCGGTTGTTGCGGAACAGTAGTCGATATTCTACAAAGATATGCTGTTTAAACTCACATTCAAGTAAAACACACGTTTTCAGTGTAACAACCAATCCAGTAGCGGTAATGACAAAGCGACGCGACCAATTTGCAAAACGAAGTATCATATTTCTCTCTTACATTTTATTTACCGTCAGTTCGAAATAAATAATTATTCTCGCACAGCCAGTGACTGTCGGGTCGAGAGTTGAGTCGAGTCATGTTGAGTCAAGTCGAGTCTCCGCAGTCGGCTACCTGGTTCTCATTGCCGAATCAGCGATGCAATTATTTTGCAAAACAAAGCACTAAACGCTTAAGTACGTTTTGAATAAATAACCGGGTCCCGGCAAAGACCTCTGCACAACGTGACTTCAAACCATTCATCCCACCTGGTGCTGCATGTTCGAACCTGCCTGCACCTACCTGTCTGCCCGGTTCGGCGTCGACCCCATCGTGCCGTATCTGCGCTAGAATCGTAAAGGCACGAGTTTTACGAGCCGTCCTGTGAAATTAATACACGTGTCTCGCATTCTCTCGAATTTGGTGCCGATTATGTGCCCGGAGAGCGCAGGTCCCGGCAGACCGGTTAGCATGGTCGCGATCACTACGCAATGCATTCTCCAACTTTTATTCATTCTCCAGTTTCGGGTTACCTATACGCCGTGTCGCGCTCGCTAATTGATCGTCGTCCGTGAGGCTCTCGAGCTCACCTCCTCATTATCGTAATGAACAATAAAGCCAGGCGTGTCGCGCATAATGGATGTCGTTGTTAACTATCTCAAGTGATCGATGCAACATGAGGCTAGGTAGCATGGTAAGAGAAGATAAAAGCCAATATGAGAAAAAATATTTAAATAAACAAAGTAAGTAATGACTTATAAATTTCAAACAAATGAATAAACAAAGATAAGAAAACGAGATAAAAATAATAATACAAACATGACAAATGTTGTCTATAAGATTTCGTGTAAAGATTGTGATGCTTCATATGTAGGACAAACGAAAAGACAACTCGAAACAAGGCTAAAAGAATATAAATCAAATATAAAACTCGACCCATCCAAATAATCAGTAGTCTTTGAACATATTTTAAAGTTTAATTATTCCTTCAATTAGAATAATATCAGAGTATATTGGATGTTGAACATAATTTTTATATTAGAATAACCGCTCGTTATAAATAATAACAAATTACATGATAAACTCTAGACCAACTACGTAAAGAACGAGCAAAAGGGTAACTAAAAAAAGGATAACAATCAAATTATCAATTTAGTATAACAAAATTTATATTGCGAACAAATCACAAGTGAACGTTTCGACTTCACGGAGTCTTCATCAGCACACAAAAAATCATTAAAACTGAGTTACTTATAATTTAATATCTCCTAACATATACAGTGTTAAAAAGTTGTCGCTATCAAATCGCAAATATGATTCCAATAAGATCCGAACTGTTATGCTGAACATTATTAACAGTGAAATAGTGAAATAGTTAGTACGATCAAAATCTGATCACCTTGTATAATTGTTGTGGTCAATTTGTAAGGTGTCAAAAGCAGATTTATTCCTTTTCTTAGTTCGTTCTTTACATAGTTGACCTAGTTTATCCTGTGATTTTTATAAATACAAGGAAAAGGTAATAACTGACTGCAAACTGGCACCAGTGATATAATAATTGACGTTTATTACGTTTCGACCTGTGATTTAGATCCTCTTCAAATATATCTATAAATATGATGTGAAGGAACTATAACAATTATTTAAAGGCGCAAATTTATACATATTAAAATAAAAACTTACATAATTAGCAGTCCGATAGACAATAAATACAAGATTATAATATTGATAACCATAAATCGGTATAGATTTCGTTAGATATAAAAGGCGTCCGTCGTTGGTGACAGCAAGGAAAGGACTGAGCAAGATTGAATCCAACAATGTGACGTACGATACAAAATTATAATAAATAGATAAAATAAAAAGGACACAAAAACAGTATATATAAGTAGAGAAAACAGGGTCAATAATGTAAATAATAAATAAGAGAAGGTTGTGTCAAGTAAAAATAAAAGATATAAATTATAAAATATTAAATAAATATAAAATAGAAAAATCGGGTCAATAGTCTAAAATGTAAATAATAAATAAGAAAAGGTTGTGTCAAGTAAAAGTAAAAATTATAAATTATAAAATATTAAGGAGTCCGTCGTATATCGCAGTCAAATTCTATGTGTCCCTTTGGAAGTTGATTGCAAAATTGCATTTCTTGATGAAAAGCATTTCCGCGATCTCCCTTTTTCTGGTATGAGTCTCCTTATGTAGGATTGTAGGATTGTCCCAGTCGAATTCATGGTCGAATTGGTACCGCAAACCGACCTTTTCCGGAAGATATCTCAACTTCTTTTCTAATCACCCGCTCAAATACAAACAAAACACTATTACAAACCTTGTAGATAGAGCTATTTTACTTTCTGACGAGAGATTCTACCAAAGTAATATTATATTGATCAAAGAAATTCTGCGCAATAATCTTTACCCAAAACACTTCATAAACCATCATATTAATAAAAGACTCAAGGAGCTACAGTACAGACACAATAATACCCACGACAACATTGCTTTCGATGCGAATAACTGCATTATCATTCCGTTCTCTAAAGAAGTTGGAAAAAACATTGAACGCATTCTAACGAATGCCAATCTTAAAGTGCTGTACTCTATCTCCAATAGATTGGATGTTATTATAAAGAAGGGTAAAGATAATCTGTGTGTTCTTAAACAAACGGAATTAGTCTATGAGATTAATTGCTTAAATTGCAACGCGTGCTACATAGGGCAAACGAAACGTCATCTGATTACTGGATTAAAGGAACACCAGAATGATGTCAAAAAACATACAGCAAATCATTCTGTCGTTAGTAAGCATAGATTATTTTATGACCATAAATTCGACTGGGGCAATCCTACAATCATACATAAGGAGACTCATACCAGAAAAAGGGAGATCGCGGAAATGCTTTTCATCAAGAAATGCAATTTTGCAATCAACTCCCAAAGGGACACAGAGAATTTGACTGCGATATACGACGGACTCCTTAATATTTTATAATTTATAATTTTTACTTTTACTTGACACAACCTTCTCTTATTTATTATTTACATTTTAGACTATTGACCCGATTTTTCTATTTTATATTTATTTAATATTTTATAATTTATATTCTTTTACTTTTACTTGACACAACCTTCTCTTATTTATTATTTACATTTTAGACTATTGACCCGATTTTTCTATTTTATATTTATTTAATATTTTATAATTTATATTCTTTTACTTTTACTTGACACAACCTTCTCTTATTTATTATTTACATTTTAGACTATTGACCCTGTTTTCTCTACTTATATATACTTATACTGTTTTGTGTCCTTTTTATTTTATCTATTTATTATAATTTTGTATCGTACGTCACATTGTTGGATTCAATCTTGCTCAGTCCTTTCCTTGCTGTCACCAACAACGGACGCCTTTTATATCTAACGAAATCTATACCGATTTATGGTTATCAATATTATAATGTTGTATTTATTGTCTATCGGACTAATTATGTAAGTGCTAATTATGTAACTGCTAATGATGTAAGTTTTTATTTTAATATGTATAAATTTGCGCCTTTAAATAATTGTTATAGTTCCTTCACATCATATTTATAGATATATTTAAAGAGGACCTAAATCACAGGTCGAAACGTAATAAACGTCAATTATTATATCACTGGTGTCAGTTTGCAGTCAGTTATTACCTTTTCCTTGTATTTCTTATCACTGGCAAAGAAAAGAATTTCGCATTTTTATAAATGATTGATCTCTGAAATGATCCACATTAAAAAACAAAAAATAAAAATGAAATGTGTGTACCGTCAATGAGTTATGTTTATCTTAATTTGACTGTTTGTATTAATATTCTTACCTGCTTGCCTTTGTTTATTCATTGTTCAAAAAATATTTAATATCGTTATATCTGGAGAAAGGACACCACAAAAATTAAATAATAAATATAAACTAATGTTGCAAAATTAACAAAATAATAAAAATAGGCATTAAAGGGATCCTAAAGCCGTCTGTTTTACCGACAAAATACGGTCAGTTAAAAATTAACACTAAACTTTTTTTTAACTACACAGAATTAAAAATCCTTCTCCAGGATTAAAGTATGCACGCAAACGAACACTGGAGGTACAAATTTTACGCCGAAGAAGGAAGTAATTACAAAATTACATTATATTTACATTATATTTATCTTCAGAGCGAATGTCAACTCGTGAAAATATCAATTTTATATAAAAATTTGGTACCTTTTCTGCACAAAACAGCTTGACTCCCGGCTCCGTTGAAGTGTCTACTTTAATCCTACAAAAGGATTTATCGTTCCATGCAGCTAAAAAAAAACCTATGTGTGTAGTTTTTCGGTAGTGGAGCCCCCCGTAGGGGGGGGGGCGGAACACACTGCCTTCACGCGTACACTTTTCAATGCGAAGCGAGGTTCCACATGGGTTTGCAATTTTTGACGCGAATCTATGTTTTACGCGTTTTCACTCTTACACCATATTTCAAATTATGCGCTAACTTAGAATTGTGTAGACTTCGAGTATTATGTTACTCAGGCGCCGCGGAACGGGGGGGGGGGGGGCAGAAGAGGCGACCGCCCACCCAGAGATAATTCGGGGGAGAGGGGACAGCCCCCCTGAATTTTTTCTATTTTATAACTAAAAAAATAGTCCGTGCCAGGGTTGAGCACGTATTATACATGCGGTATTATACATGGTATAATACAGTATAATACTATTATAATATAGTATAATACCGTCAAAATACAGTCAAAATATGTAAAAAACCCTAGAAAATGGTCGAATGACCCAACCCTGGTCCGTGCCGCGTTAGTTCTGCGAACGCCGTTAGGCGGCGAGATCTCTATGATTCTATCTCGTATGCAAAACTGCACATCGATTGCCTTATAGATCGAAACGGATCACTCAATAAAATCGCATCGATTTTTCGGTTTTCAATTGATTTACTGCTTATTTATTAAACACTATAATATTATACAGATTCACTGCGTTTATCTCTAAAGCGTCATAGCTTTGTATTATTTATATCGATTCGTCTACGACGTCTGTGTCGTTTAAAATGTCGAAGCTGAAAAATTTACTTTCATGGTTAAAACTTAAAAATAAAGTACTAAAACATTAAATAGCGAAACCACAGATGTGAACGATGGCAAGAACAGTTCCGTCAAAAAAATAAATGAGCCACAAACAGATATTTATCGCTTGGAATCTCGATTTGTGCCACATGCAGTGTTTAAATTTCCTAAAAATTCAAATAATCGCTCATGTCAAATAGAACGGTTTAAAGCGTTTAGTTGGCTACATTATGAAAAATCTCGAGACGTAGTTTTATGCTTTGAATATAAAAAAAATGTATAATAACTCATAAGTAAAACCTAACGTAGAATTATCTTTTATTGAACACGGATTTAATAACTGGAAGAAGGCAATAGAAAAATTTCGTGTACATGAATCAAGTATTAATCATCGTAATTCTGTACAAGATAATAACAAGAGAGAAAAGACTGAAAGTGTTGCAAGTCTTTTAAATCGTCAAAACACTCAATCACGGGAAGATGCGTACACAGCTTTAAATGTGATTTTTAGTTCTGTACGTTATTTAGCTTTATCAGGACAAGCTTTCCAAGGTCATTATGAAGATAATAGTAATCTTATGCTATTGTTACAAGAACGATCTAGAGACGTTCCGATTCTTAAAAATTGGGTGCTGAGAAGAGATAAATGGTTGAGCCACGACATTCAAAATGAAATTATAGAACTTATGGCATATTCTGTTTTACGCGACATTATTAATGATATTTTAAAAAGTCCATTTTATAGTATAATTGCGGACGGAACAACAGATGTTTCTGGTAAAGAACAATTTACCCTTTGTATTAGGCGAATAAATATAGATACTTTGGAAGTAAGCGAAAAGTTTGTAGGAATGTACCACTCACCCGATTCAAAATCGGATACGTTATTCAATGTTTTAAAAGATATGTTACTACGCCTTCGATTGAATCTGAATAATCTTCGGTCACACTGTTTTGATGGAGCTGCAAATATGGCAGGACGAATATCAGGAGTTCAAAAAAAACTCAGTGAAGTTCAACCGAAATCATTATACATTTATTGTTCTAGCCATGCTCTAGATTTGACTTTGCAAGAAATTGCTCGTTCCCATGAAATAATTTGTGACTCATTAACAACTGTTAAAGATGTTTCAAATATAATCTTAGAATCATCGAAGAGAAAGACCATATATGAAAACATCGTTTTACCTGTTGTACAGAACGATACGTACAGTATCTCAGACGTGTATAATTTGTGACCACAAGGATTATTACCGCTTTGCCCTACTAGATGGACCGTTCGAGTAAAAGCTATTCAACGATTTCTTCAAAATTACTTAAGAGTGCAAATGACATTGCAAGAACTTCTACAGGATCCTGGTGCAATACGTGATGACCGACGTGCAATAATTAAAGGTTATCAAAAACGACTTGATGAATTTGAAACTCTTCTTGCTCTTTAAATTTCTTTGCCAATATTTGGACCCTGTGAAGAACTGGCTAAAATTCTCCAAAAAAAAGAATACAATGCTACTGGAACTAAACGTACTGCACTTATGCTAACATCAACACTAACAAGCTTACGTTCCGAAAATGCATTCAATCAAATATGGAATGAGGCAAAAATTACGGCTGAAAAATTGGATTTGAAAAAGCGGAAAAAAAATAAACCAAAAAAGGTTCCACGTCGATATGAGTATTCAGATATGCCATCAGAATCAGAAGTCTTAAGTGCTAAAAATAATTCACAAAGAGAATATTTTGAAATTCTTGACAAACTGATATCGGAAAGTGAACGCCGTTTTAACCAGCCTGGAATAGAACAATTTATTAAATTAGAAACTGTTCTTGCATGTTCAGCTAATAACGAAAGTTTCCATACAGAAAAACTGTCTGATGAACTCGGTTGCTACGAAACTTGACTTTGACATTTCTAGACTAGCTGCACAACTTAGAATTTTACCAACGATTTTGCCAGCAAAGCAAACTTTTGACTTTTTTTGTGTCTAATTTAGCAAAATTACTTGAAAATGAAACATAAACAGTTCGTGATCTTCTTGATCAAGTTGTGCGGCTTGTCGCATTATTACTTATATTTCCAGCATCTGCTGCTACTGAAAAGAGGAGTTTTAGTTCGTTGCGTAAAATTAAAACTTACAGTCGTTCTACAATGGTTCAAAAAAGATTAACGCATTTATTATTGCTACATATTCATGCAAAACGAACTCAAAATTTAAATTTAGAAGCTCTTCTAGAAGAATTTATTCGAAAAACCACAGAGCACATATCCATTTTTGATTTTAAAAAATAAAATTGGACAAAATAGTGCTAAAAGACACAAAAATAAAACAAAAATATTGAAAACAAGGATTTTCATACAAAAATGCAGAAAAAACAAAAACTAAAAAAATACAAAACAAAAAATACAAATAAATACAAAAAAATTTTAAATACAAAAAATTAAAAAAGAAAAAATAAACAAAAATAAAGAAAATACAAAAAAATTAAAAATACAAAAAAATTAAAAAAAAATCTGCAAGAATCGCAACCTTGATGTGGTGTAAAGGCTTAAGCTTATTGACGACTAATGCCATCAAATAGAAAATAATGTGAATAATATGCAAATAAACATAAATTACATTTTTATTTAACGTCTTATCGTATATATTGTAAATTGTGTATTATGTATCCCCTTTATGTATTATGTATCCCCTTTATAAATTTTGTCCCCTCAGATGAACACTTCCGCAACACCTGATGTTATCTGTACGAAAATCTATCGTATACTGGTTTACTTTCGGATACCGTTTCAAAGTCATAAGAAATATCAACAACAGTAGGAATGCCATATACACACACAGTGTCGTGAAACTTCTTTTGTTCATTGGTCATTAGCGGTAAATGTATAAAGGCATATTCAAAATAAGTACCACATTTTTCAATCAATCGTTAAAACACAACGCCATGAAATTGTACATACATAGACGCGTTTCGGCTCACTGAGCCCTCTTCAGTAACGCAAATTTTTTAAAAATAATCATTGACGTTGAGTAGATAGGTTTTTTGGGGAATGTATTCCCCCAAAATGTATTGTTTATAACTTTTTAACGAGTAGTGACCGAGGGCTAAAACCTTCCGAAGGTCACTTAGGAGGATGACCTTGACAACATATGTGTCAAGGTTATCGTGGGGTGGTCCCCTATTCTAAATAATTACCAGAAATTCTATAAACTTAGGATTAAAATGCATTAATAAATTGAACAACTTTATTAAAGTCCAAAAAGATGAAACGGAAAAGCTCAAAAAGAACAACGTCATTTACAAGATTCAATGTAAAGACTGTGATGCATCTTATGTTGAATAAACTAAAAGACAACTTTTGAGAAGAATAAAAAAACATAGATACAATATGAGACTCGACCCATCAAAGCATTCGGTACTTACTGAACATATGTTAAAATATAACTACTCGTTTAATTAGGATGATGTTAGAATTCTTGATATTGAATACTGGATCATCAGTCAGGGTAACATTAATCCCCACAATTGTCTTTTCGTATAATCACTTTATTTTACAGTTTGTTTGCACCGTTGTTGTTCAATATCGATTCATATGGTCAAGGCACTCGTGGCCTTCGTCCTGAGCCAGGCAACGCCTGGGTACGTGTTCGTCCTGAGCCAGATAACGCCTGGGGACGTATTGGTCCTGAGCCAGGCAACGCCTGGGGACGTGTTGATGGTCAGACGACCGCGACAACGCCTAGGGCTGTCTTCGACCTGAATCGGATGCACACACGTGTCTTGAAATGTTTATCGAGATTGATATCAAGCGAGACTAGCTTTTCGTCCGAAATTATCGAGAGCTACTTAGTGAATGAAATCGTGAGCGGTGTTCTCTAACGCGGAGGAAGCCCGAGCCTTCTCATTAATCATATTAAACGACGCACTGATGTGCGTCCAATCGCGAGACGGACTCGATTCGTAGATATCGTACTTTGTTTCACGCGACGGAATACGCGGCGCGTTTACTCTCGTGGGGGTTACTTCTTCGCGACGGAAAAATACGCGGCGTGTTTACTCTCGTGGGGGTTATTGCGTCTTTTATTAGTTGTGGCCACAACGTGTTGACCCGTGTGTGCATGTTGTAGTTTATGTTATTATTTCGTCTGACCTTGAGATATGATACATCATGATGTTACGTATAATTTATACGTGTAATTATAATTTATGTGTGTATTTTTTATATGTCGTGCACGACGTTATACTTTGCTGTATAACAAATACAATTATTAAGAAATAAACTTCAATTTGCCTTTTTGCAGTCGAGCCTGGATCTTTTTTGCCAATCAATGATCTGCGCAATCGCAGTACACAATTAAATACAAGATGCGTGTCGACACTGTCGAACTTGAAACCCAAATCACCAACATAAAATTAACTCGATTCCAAATGTTGGTGTTAAAATCCCCCATCCCCTACATATAAATAATTTATTGCGAAAAATATTACCTCAGTCAGGATTCGAACCTGGAACTCCCCCAATCCGTGCGGGCGTCATACCAATTCGACTACCGAGGCATGTGATAATATTTATCGCAATAACAAGTACATATTATAAGAACGTCTTTATTTTCGGCGAAGTATGTTAAACAATAACAATTAATACATTCTTGACCGCATATTACTAAATAGTAAGAAATAAACTTCAATTTGCCTTTTTGCGGTCGAGCCTGGATCTTTTTTGCCAATCAGTGATCTGCGCAATCGCAGTACACAATTAAATACAAGATGCGCGTCGACACTCTCGCACTTGAAACGCAAATCACCAACATAAAATCAACTTGATTCCAAATGTTGATGTTAAGACCCCCCATCCCCTACATATAAATAATTTATTGCGAAAAATATTACCTCAGCCAGGATTAACAAAAAGGCAAATTGAAGTTTATTTCTTACTATTTAGTAATACGCGGTCAAGAATGTATTAATTGTTATTGTTTAATATACGTCGCCGAAAATAAAGACGTTCTTACAATATGTACTTGTTATTGCGATAAATATTATCACATGCCTCGGTAGTCGAATTGGTATGACGCCCGCATGGAATGGGGGAGTTCCAGGTTCGAATCCTGGCTGAGGCAGTGATGCAAACTTGCAGACCGAAACAGCACGCTCGGTCGGTGGTGGGGATGGAGAGGGGATGACTTTTCGTGAATGCCAGCGCTCGCCGAGCCCACGGAAAGTCATCCCCTCTCTATCCCCACCACCGACCGAGCGTGCTGTTTCGGTCTGCAAGTTTGCATCACTGGGCTGAGGTAATATTTTTTGCACTAAATTATTTATATGTAGGGGATGGGGGGTCTTAACACCAACATTTGGAATCAAGTTGATTTTATGTTGGTGATTTGCGTTTCAAGTTCAACAGTGTCGACACGCATCTTGTATTTAATTGTGTACTGCGATTGCGCAGATCATTAATTGGCAAAAAAGATCCAGGCTCGACCGCAAAAAGGCAAATTGAAGTTTATTGAAGTTTATTTCTTACTATTTAGTAATACGCGGTCAAGAATGTATTAATTGTTATTGTTTAAATACAATTATCATAAACGTTTAATGTCTAAAATGATTCACATCAAATCACAAAAAATAAGCATTAATTTACAGAAAGATTCCGAACAACTAAATGACACTTATCTAGAAATTATTTCGAAACTTGCTAAACAATAGAATTGTAAACATCTATGACTTATCACATTGGAATATACAGATGATAATACATTATTGATTGGTGTTTCCTTCTTAATCTTATGTTATTGTATCTGTGTTGATGACCGTTTTTTTTATCTTCATGCTCACAGCAGTCAGTTCGTTTCATTATTAATATCAACTAAGAAGTTTTACTAAGAAAGATCATGTAATAGGATTAAAAGGAATAAGAACGGGTATTTGTTAATAAATCCAAAATTCTTAATTTCATGTAGAAATTTCTTCTTATCTATCAGTAAAAATAACTATTACGAATATAGCTTCTGATTTCCATCAAACTCTTGATAATATAATTCTTGCTCCTCTTTCCTCTCATTATTATATAGTGCGTTCTTAAGGTTATCACTTCACGGACATTTCTAATTCGAAGGAATCACTGACATCAACTCTTAGAAAACATGATTATTTCAACATCCATGACCAGGGCTGAGTAACATTTAAAATAGTTCCATTTTAAATATGTATTTGAAATGAAAATGGCATTTTGTATTTTGCATTTTAAATGCTTTTTGAGAAATCATTTCCATTTTATATTTAAAATGAAATTATCTATACATTTAATCATTTGTAAAATGGTTTTCTAATCGTTCACAAATTTTCTTTAACGTCGTTGACGCATAAGAGGGACCAAAACTCGTAATTGGTCGAAACACGATTTCTTCTATGACTATGCGCATTATGAGGATGAAATAATTCCGCGAGCGTTGCGAACGGCAAGTTGAATGCGATCGAGTATCGCGCGTGTATAGAAAAAGAAGTTGCGGATATAATGTATTTTTATTATCCGCGGAGTATAGTCGACGGAAGATGGAAGTAAGACTCGATGCGTCATCGTTTTTCCATAAGGTCGCTCATAATGAACTTTCTCTTCTAAATAATTTTACATGAGTGTCGCTAATATCGACAACTAATTCCGCCGCGAGGGAAGCGTGCGTCCCCACCGCGATTCCAAGTATAGTGATAGCGAATGCAATCAACATAACCTGATAACCTCATCGGCTGTGTAATCAGTGTAGTGTGGTGTGTTTGTAATTTTATAGTTGAAAATGACAAGCAATAAAAAGGATAATGACATTGAAGAAGACGAAAATGCAAATAACATAAACAATAATTCAAATAATAGAACAATACCCTTAATATTAGATGGAACATTTTTCAAGATTATTCGGACTGAATCCGAAAATGTACAAGGAGAATGTACAACATGCAAGCGTACAATAAAAGGTCGAATTGGTTCAACCACGAATTTTTTTAACCACTTGAAGGTAAACATTTTTATAGCATCATTAATTATTATAAATATTATATATGTTTAGTTAATATTATACATATATAGGTTTAGGTTAACAAATTTTTACATTGATCTAATACAAAATGTCTATTAACTATTAAGAGTAAAAGTATAATTTCTCTTATATGCAGACAAAAGGTCACTCCATACAAGAATATGAGAAATATAAAAATAAGCAGTCCAAGAATCCACGAAAAAGGTCTTATAGCATTGATAATAATAATGTACAACCTGGAATATCTGACATTACAATGCAGAAAAAGCAGCGGTAATTTCCTCTAAGCAGTGCATTTTCTCATAATAGTCAACGAGTTGCAGATAATCTCATAATTTCCTTTGTTGTGGAGACAATGTCTCCAATGGATATTGTAGAACATCAAGCGTTTAAAAATCTTATATATGGTAATATATACATATAACGCTTTATCCAAGTATTCAGTAATGCACTTTGCATTCATTTATTTGTTAATTTATTTATTTTTTTATTTTTTAGTAATGAATTAATCTAATTTATATTGTTGGGGTATATATTAATATTTTTATCAATATTTGATGTATTAATCTTTCAGGTGTTAATAAGTTGACACATTCTATCACCGTAATGACAAGAAAGACGTTACGGTCAAAGATCGATACCAAGCACACAGATGCTACAGCATCTAACAGAAACTTTGGAACAGATTAAGTACGTATGTACTACAGCTGATATTTGGTCGTCATCGAAAAGAAGTTTCCTTGGGATAACTGCTCACTGGGTAAAGTTTATACCTAATATTTAATATCTTTACCTATAATAATCCATAATGCAAACCGGAAGTTATATTTAATTTGTTATGTTAGGAATTAGTCTTTCATAAAGTTTTATAAAATTTATAAATTTATAAAATTTGTTGTATTGGCAGTTATTTGACAATGCTTCGATCAGTTCTATTCAAGAATAAAGATGAAATATTATTAGAAATTATTTTGTATAATTATATATGAGTTTGAGCATCAAACTCAGAGAAAAACAAATAAACATTTTTTTGTGTAATAAGTTTTTTAATTTGTCAATATCTTTATATTTAAATATATGCTTCTTTCACAGATAAATGCAAGTTTTCAGAGGGAAAGTGCGGCTTTGGCTTGTCGCAGATTTAAGGGTAAGCACTCTTACGACAAGATTGCTGAAATGATTCACGACATACATTGCGAATTTAAACTTGACGCAAAAAAAATTGTAAAAGTAACAATGGACAATGCATCGAACATGGTGAAAGCTTTTTCGATGTTCAGTCAAAATAATCAGACACTCGTGTAAGCGATTTTTCTTGGCCAATCACGCGAGCCCGGTAAGATGGTCTCTCGTTATGGTTCGTGCGCTCAGCTATCTCCTCGAGGGCCAATGAGCGGGAGTAGTCAGACGTATCTGAGCGATAAGTACACAGGGCTTATTAATATTGTATTTGATTGTGTGTGTTTGCAAGGCGGCGTTAACGCGACGACCTTGCCCACAATAAATATTGTTCCTGACATTTTCTTGGGTTTATTACCTTCAACGGTGCCCTCCTTAATATAGCAGAATCCACTGCTATATTTTTACAGCTCAGAAGTGGGATATCAAGAAGCTCGTGTGCATCGGAACAGTGCAGTTCGTTCCGTCGTTTTTGATCGCTACGATCTCGACGGGCGTTCCCGTTTTACGAGAGTGAATTCCTCGTTACGGCCGGCTTTTGTGGTTCCGGTCCCGCGTCCGCTACTGTGTGCTTTCGGAACATTGTCGTTCGTTCCGTCGTTCTCGATCGCTACGATCTCGACGGGCGTTCCCGTTTACGTGAGTGAATCTCGCGTCGCGGTCGGCTTTTGTGGTTCCAGCTCAGCGTCTTTGACCACGCATCGGAACATTGTCGTTCGTTCCGTCGTTCTTGATCGCTACGATCTCGACGGGCGTTCCCGTTTACGTGAGTGATTCTCGCGTCGCGGTCGACTTTTGTGGTTCCAGCTCAGTGTCTTTGACTACGCATCGGATTATTACCGTTGTTCCGTCGTTCTTGATCGAAACGATCTCGACGGGTGTTTCCGTCTTTACGAGAGTGAATCCCTCGTCACGGTCGGTTTTAGTGTTTCCGATTACGCGTCCGTTTTCAACGTGTTGCATCGTTGCCGGGTGCACCGCCGTTTTTGATCGGTACGATCTCGGTGGGCGTTCCCGTTTTACGAGAGTGAATTTCTCGTCGCGGTCGGCTTTGTGGTGCTAGTTTTTCGCGTTTGTAATACCGTAAATTATTTTACGGGACAATCTGTCTTTTGAGCGTGTGCGACACGTGGTTCGCCGTGCGCGTCGCCATTTTCGTGCCGGCTGGTATTGCTGCGACCATCGCCATTTTCGTGCCGTGTGGTTTTTCGCCGCGACCATCGCCATTGTTCACGACGCTTGCACGCCGCCATCGTTATAAGTCACGTGTTTCTTCATAAGAGTCAGGACACGTGGTTCTCACGCCATTTTGAACAAGGACAGTGCGTTTTTCCTTACCATTTTTTTTTTTTTTTTTATTCTCGAGTGTCATAAGGCATCTCAGTCCTTTCTCGATCGCCCTTTTTTCGTGGACAAAAGGTAGTTCACGTGAGTCAGTCGAGGTTTATGGAACGACAGCGGTTGGAATCGCTTAAGTATAAAGAGCTTCGCGAAGAAGCGCTGCGTTACGGTCTTAAACCCGCTAAAAGTCGGATCGGGTGTTTACAAGTGATAATGTCTTATTTCGAGAGCATCGGACTTAACAGTGAATCGCGTAGTGGCGAAGAAGCCACGGTTGACGCGTCTGTTTCAAATTGCCCAACGGCAAATTCAGTCCAGAACAGCGCTATGGATGCTGCTTCTTCGGGGCTCGGACAGTCAGCCGCGTCAAATAGTGCCGTGAATTCGGTACCCAGTGAAATGTCCCAGCTGTGCACTCTACTCACACAGTTGCTGTCAAGGATTAGTGCGGATGGAAATGCAGTTCTACCGCCAACCCCGGCAGTCGCAAACACGTTCTCGCAAACGGGTAATGGAGGTTCCCCGTTGCCGCCATGTTCGCAAGGGAATACAAGTGTTACGTCATCTTCTGCGGGATCGACAGCGCAGGCCGTCAAGCTGTTAGCCAATCAGCTCCCAGATTTTTCCGGTGCAGAAGAAAGTGATGTTGATCTGTGGATCGAGAAGGTAGAATGTGTAGCTCGTATACACGGAGTATCAGAAGACGTTACTCTCCTTGCGGCGTCGAGTAAACTGTCCAAATCTGCTCGGAAGTGGTTTGATTTGAGTTCAGGCTCAATCAACGAATCTTGGTTCGTGTTCAAAGAAGCTTTGACACGGCGTTTCAGAAGAACAATATCTTTTCAGTCAGTGATGAGCAAGGTGGAAGCTCGCCGATGGGCTCACACAAAAGAGTCGTTTCAGGAATACGCTATGGACAAATTAGCGATCATGCAAAGACTCAGGCTTCCAGATCGAGATGCTATCTCATATCTTATTTCCGGAATTGGTAGTAATTCTCTTCGGGGCATTGCTACGGCCTTGCCAACTGAATCTGTTGATCAATTCCTAGTAAGGATGCATGACATCACGCGATCGTTCAATGACTTTGGCAGAAAGTCTCCAATTTCTCGCCATAAAACCTTTAATAAAAATGGTACGAACGGGTCATCAGCGAAGAATGAACCGCAGCCATTGAAAAAAGAAGAGTTTTGCGTTTACTGCAAGAACAAGGACCATAATCGAGACAACTGTAGCAAGTTGAAGAAAAGGGTGCAGGGATCGCAACCCGCCTCTTCGAATTCATCGTCTTCACCGGTTGCAGTCGAGGAAAAGCGGCCGGACACCGATTCTGTTATAGCGTTAGTAGCAGAGAGCAGAACGATCGAAACTCGTGACTCGTCAGTCAAAATTGTAAGCATTAATGGAAAATCTTGTAATCTTTTGGGTCTCTTGGATACAGGAAGTCCTATTTCTTTTATCAAATCGTCAGTTTTTGATGCTCATTTCGATTCAAAAGAAAAAGTCGATGTTTCTAATCGGTCATATAAAGCCATCAATAATACGCCTATTCCAATATTGGGCACCGTGACTACCGAGATAAAGGTCGAACCTCTCCGAGATCTCGAAGCAACGATTCGGTTTCACATTTTTTCCTGTAACTCTGTAGAGATAGATGTGATAATCGGTCGTGATTTTCTTAATGACCATCAAATTAAATTGTTATACGATCCAGTAGAAGTTGTTTCGCATAAGCTTAAGCTCTTGTCATATGTAGCTTCGGCTGATATTGTAGACGACGTTACAGATAATTCGATGTCGCATTTGGAAAATGTTCAGACTGATTTTGAGCATAAAGATACACAAAGATTGGTATCCATATTGAAGGAAGTGGAAAGCACGGAAGTTTCCCTTATCCAAGATGACCATTGCGTTAAAGTTTCGCTAAAAGACGAATCCATTTATGCATATGCGCCACGTCGATTTGCATGGGGCGACCGACTTCAAATTCGCGAAATAACCGATGACCTTCTAGCTCGTGGAATAATTAAGCACAGTACTTCTCCTTATTGTGCGCGAGTGTGTGTGGTCCCGGTACGTAAAAAGAATGGATCTCTACGATTATGTGTAGATCTGCGTCCGTTGAATGAGAGGGTAGTCAAACAGAAATATCCGTTTCCTCTCATCGAAGACTGCCTAGCGGTTGAGCAACAAAAAGGTTTTTTCTCTTTTAGACCTTCGAGATGGTTTCCATCAGATCCGGATCCATCCGGAGCATACATTTTTCTTTTCCTTTGCTACGCCTGATGGGCAATTCGAGTACAACCGGCTTCCTTTTGGATTTTGTGAAGCACCCGCTGAATTTCAGCGGCGTTTAGTTCAGATTTTACAACCTTTGTTAAGAGAAGACAAAGTAATAATCTATATGGATGATATCTTGGTGGCGTCCACCACGATAGATGATAATTTGAACACCTTACGTGAAGTCTTGTTGTTGCTCAAACAGTATGCTTTCGAACTTAATTTTAAGAAATGTATGTTTTTGCGTAAAACGGTTGAATACCTCGGTTACATTATTTCGGCGGAGGGAATTTCCCTGAGCGATAGACACGTAGAAGCGGTGCGACGTTTCCCTCAACCCCGTAAAGTTGTCGAGGTCCAACAATTTCTAGGACTAACCAATTTTTTTCGTCGTTTCATTAAAGATTACGCCGAGAAGGCCAGACCGTTGCATAACTTGCTTAAGAAGGACGTGCAATTTTATTTCGGCGATGACTGCCGTAAAGCGTTCGAATCTTTGAAATTAGATTTAATTTCTTATCCTTTATTGTGTCTGTACAACCCGCATAGTGAAACTGAGCTTCACACCGACGCCAGTGCATCTGCCCTAGCAGCGATATTGCTTCAAAAGCAGCAGTCTGGGCTGTGGTCCCCTGTAGCCTATTACAACCAAGTTACAAATAAGGCAGAGGTAAATTACCATAGCTTTGAGCTTGAGATGTTGACGGTGGTGAAAGCTGTGGAAAGATTCCATATATATTTATACGGGCTTCAATTCACGATTGTTACGGAATGTCACGCGTTGGTGTATGCGGTAAATAAAGCGCACCTCAACCCACGGATAGCTCGCTGGACGTTGCGGTTGCAGAATTACGAATTTAAAATTGTTCATCGTGCTGGTCGTAAGATGGCACATGTTGATGCGCTTAGCCGTATAGTAGCGTTAACAGAAGCGTTGCCATTAGAACGAGAGTTAGAAATCCGTCAACTTCATGATTCACGTTTAGAAGCAATTGCAAAAGAATTGGAGTACTAGGATAATGATAAATTCGAACTCATCGATGGTCTAGTGTTTAGAAAGGGCCCTGATAAATCCAAATTTGCGCTCCCCGAAGCGATGATTGCACAGATTGTGCGCATGTATCACGACGACATGGGTCATGTGAGTGTGGAGAAAACGATACAAGGTCTTTGTGCGAATTATTGGTATCCATCGTTGCGCAAAAGGGTCCAAGACCATATTGATAATTGTTTAGTATGCCTGATGGCGAACAGTAGTGTTAACTCAAAGGAAGGTGAATTACACCTGACCGATAGTCCAACTGTTCCTTTTCATATTTTGCATACGGATCATTTCGGTCCTATTTTAGAATCTAAGAGTAGATTCAAGCACATTTTGTTGATAATCGATTCTTTTACAAGGTTCACATGGTTGTATGCCTTGAAAACAACAAAGTCTAAAGAATCCATTAAACATTTTATGGAACTATTCGGAACATTTGGAAACCCAGCTATATTAGTGTCAGATCGGGGCACTGCGTTCACTTCTCAAGAGTTCACTGAGTTTCTTTCTAATAGGAATATTAAGCACCGACAGGTGGCTGTAGCAGCTCCTTGGGCCAACGGCATGGTGGAGCGAGTGAACAGGTTTTTAAAATCAACTCTTAAGAAATTAGTGGATGAGCAACATTCATGGGTATCTGTATTGAGTACCGTTCAATATATAATGAATAACACGTTTCACTCCTCGATCAAGTCTACGCCTGCTAAACTGTTACTAGGATACGAACAGAGGAATCACGCGGATGCACCTCTAGTACAAGCGTTAGAAACTATCGTTAAAGAGGAATTATGTGCGGACAGAGAACACGAGTTGAGTCGTAATATAGCGATTGAAGCCACCGAAAAATTAAAGAATTACAATAAAATGTATTACGATAAGAGGCATAAGAAACCGTCCAAATACAACCCAGGAGACCTTGTTCTCATCAGAGACATGTCTTCCAAACCGGGTGAAAGTAAAAAACTTAAGCCTACGTATAAAGGTCCATATCAGGTAGATAAGGTCCTGGGCAAAAATCGTTATGTTATTAAAGACATCCCTGGTTATAATGTGACCTCACGGCCATATAACTCAATCCTTTCGCCGGATCGCATTAAGCCATGGATAAAGCCGATAGTCGAATCGGATGAAAAGTGAGATATTAGTTATTTTTATTTTTATGTACTCATGTATGAGTATAGGCGGATACATTATATTCTAAGAGTTTTCAGTATTGTTTTCAGTATTATTTCTTTTTTTGTTCAGCATTATTATTAAGTTATAGTAGTTACTGTTAAAATTTGCGAACTATTGTTAAAGTACATAATACTCATTGTAAATTTATTTTGTTGAGAAGAATCCGTCCGGAAAGTGCAAATATTTCTTTTGAATAATTTTTAGTTTATGTATAAGTCATTCGGGACGAATGAAATGCCAGGCTGGCCGAGCTGTAAGCGATTTTTCTTGGCCAATCACGCGAGCCCGGTAAGACGGTCTCTCGTTATGGTTCGTGCGCTCAGCTATCTCCTCGAGCCGTTTCCCATTGGAGGGGATAAGCGATCTTTTCTTGACCAATCACGCGAGCCCGGTAAGACGGTCTCTCGTTATGGTTCGTGCGTTCAGCTATCTCCTCGAGGGCCAATGAGCGGGAGTCGTCGGTCATATCTGAGCACAGTTACACAGAGTTATTAATATTGTAATTGATTGTGTGTTTTTGCAAGGCGGCGTTAACGCGACGACCTTGCACACATTAAATATTGTTTTCCTGACTTATCTTAGGTTTATTACCTTCAACGGTGCCCTCCTTAATATAGCAGAACCCACTGCTATATTGTTACAATAATTTTAATGGATTAATGAAATTTTCACGATTAAAATGACACCAAACATGACATAAATCGGATTACTTTTAATTAAATATGTATGGTTAATCTAGTTAAAAATTGTCCAATTTATATCCCCTGTAAGAAATGACCATCAAATCGATATCAAACTAATATCGATCGATGCAATTTACATCAATTCGACGTCAATTCGATGTCGACTCTTCTCACTGGATCGTGCTTATTAGTGTGATTTTAATCGCAAATATCTTATTAATCCAATGAAATTATTTTTAAGCCAATAAATATATATATATGTACGTATGTATGTATGTATG
The DNA here is from genome assembly GCA_901521435.1 of Crematogaster levior. NCBI lineage: Eukaryota > Metazoa > Arthropoda > Insecta > Hymenoptera > Formicidae > Crematogaster > Crematogaster levior. The sequence goes on from CABEGB010000626.1 coordinate 39,965, forward strand.
TATAAAAATTTACAATGCGAAGATGTGGCTGCGTTCTTTTAGCTGGCCAAACGCCGAGCGCACACGTACACGGCTTTTTCCTCGTATGCGTGAAGTAGTGCGTACACGAGTAAAAAGCAATGTACGTGTGCGCTCAGCTAGCTAGAAGAACGCAGACATATCTTCCGTCTCCTTCTCTCTCTCTCTCTCTCGCTACGGCTGACACGCTTGGCGATCGAGATTCGAGAACTATATTTCTTACAAGGAGATGGTCAAACTTCCCACCTGAGATTTAGCTAAATTTCAGTATGTTGTTACATACTGATACCTCTCCTACTAATATAATATATGGTACAATAACTCGTACCATTATTTTACAAGAAATAATTGTAAAGTCAGTCATGTACGTAATCTACCGATTCGATAAACCTACTTTTCAAGCAATGAGCGTGGTCGTGTTAGTAAGTCGAGCGGCTAGAACGCTGGAGATCTCGAGTTCAAAACAATTCTTTTTTTCTATTTCTTTTTAAATTTTTTTTTTAATGTGTCTAAATAATTTATTATGCAATATATTAACCCTCCGAGAACACACCTCTTTTTTCAAGCATGAAGAACACTCTGGGTCAATCTGACCCGACGCTAGCTTTAAGAGTCCGCCATTTTAAAACGACGTGTTCGATCGGCTTGAAAAAATTCCTGGATATACTTGAAACTTGAATAAATGATGTTGTAAATATTAAAACTGTTTTTATAAATATTAACATATCTAAAAAAATTGTCGAAAAAAAATTTTTTTTCAAAAAATTTTATTTTACATAAATAAATCAAGAATTTTTTTAATTGAATATTTTTAGCTGCAAATTTAACTGTATATAAAAAAAAAAAAAGGTACGGGTCAAATTGACCCAGTGTGTTCTCGAAGGGTTAAACCTATATTAATCTTTAAAAAATATTATATAAATGTAATATTAAAAAAATAAAACATTATAAAATAAAATATAAAATATTATAATTATATATAATTTTATTATATAAATATAATATTTTTTGACGATTAATATAAGTTAAATATATTGCATAATAAATTATTTAGACACATTTTAAAAAAATTAAAAAAAAAATAGAAAAAAAGGATTGTTTTGAACTCGTGATCTCTATCGTTCTAGCCTCTCGACTTACTAACACGACCACGCTCATTGCTTGGAAAGTAGGTTTATCGAATCGGTAGATTACGTACATGACTAACTTTACAATTATTTCTTGTAAAATAATGGTACGAGTTATTGTACCATATATTATATTAGTAGGAGAGGTATCAGGAGAGGTATGTAACAACATACTGAAATTTAGCTAAATTTCAGGTGCGAAGCTTGATCATCTCCTTATAAGAAATAATAGTTCTCGAATCTCGATCGCCAAGCGTGTCAGCCGTAGCGAGAGAGAGAGAGAAGGTGTCGGAAGATATGTCTGCGCTCTTCTAGCTACCCAAGCGCACACGTATACGGCTTTTTCCTTTCCGAGCGCGTCAGCTATAGCGAGAGAAAGAGAAGGAGACGGAAGATATGTCTGCGCTCTTCTACTATCCGAAGCTAGTCGAACGCCGAGCGCACACGTACATAGGCTTTTTCTTCGTGTGCGAAAGCGTAGCTTGGAGTTTATCGATAATGTAGAAAATCGATGGATTTAAAAATTCCGGTAAATTACCGACATTTTTAGTTCCATCTAGATGAGGGCGCTTTCCCGTCGGAGTTCGGCCGTCACTACAGCATCCCCTTAATGAGTAACTCGGAACGCACCCTGAGACATATGGCCGGTATTCATAGTCGGATCTTATATTTAAGATCGTCTTAAGTTTATCTTTAGATGCTGTACGAATCAGTTCATTGGCTACGGAGTATCTGAAGATGAACTTAAGAGGGTCTTAATTATAAGACTCGACTATGAATACTGGCCATATATATTTTTTCACTCTAACTTATTGCACTAGTTCAGCAGTGCAGCTGAAAAGAAAAGACCCCTTGATACGCGTATCAAATAGTAAATAACTAGTACATTGATTCAGCTATTGGCTGATCAGCTCAAATATACTACTTGATACGCGTATCAAGTGCTCGATGTAAACTAGGCCATAGTACTCTTGAGTAGCAATCACAGATATCTATACTATACACTAGATCGCTAACTTGCGTCAAGTCATGGCCGCAGAATGTATGTACTAAATTTTCGCGCATGCGTAACGTTGGTAGACAAACTCCACGTTTTGATTGGTTAACGTTATGTACAATATAGATTCTAGTTTTAAGGCTTTCGTGGCCATCGTTGATATCGTTAACCGAGAGGGTTTCCAGATGGATGCCACGTGCGTGTTGGGCACTTTGCCGACGTTTCGCAAACATTGCAGCTTGCATCATCAGGGCTAGGAGCTCCGATTCTGAGCTCTCTTCGGTTGCGGTAGTCCTTATATACCCCCGTTGTTCTTGGTGGGGAGAGGGGGGGTTGATTTGGTCAGCCAATCAGAATGTTTTAATTGACCGGCCGATCAATTAAAACATTCTGATTGGCTGACCAAATCAACCCCCCCTCTCCCCACCAAGAACAACGGGGGTATATAAGGACTACCGCAACCGAAGAGAGCTCAGAATCGGAGCTCCTAGCCCTGATGATGCAAGCTGCAATGTTTGCGAAACGTCGAAGTGCCCAACACGCACGTGGCATCCATCCGGAAACCCTCTCGGTTAACGATATCAACGATGGCCACGAAAGCCTTAAAACTAGAATAAAACGCCTTCACGGAGAGGCTATCCTAGGGTCGGTAAATTTATTTACCAAGCTCAGGAAGTCCTTGCACGTCCAACTGTGCTCCTTAGCATTTTTAAAACGGTGCCGCGACCATCAGGTGGTACCTAAATGCTTTCAATTAAAAAACTCTTTGCCAACCTCCAACCAGGCAAAAGTCATCCTACGACAAGCATCTTTACGGTTAGTCAAGGAAAGAATCTCGGCAACCAAGAAAAGCATAGCCGAGACCTCCCAAAAACTCTTTGGATTACACCTTTCTCTTTCTGACTCTCTTAAGCCGGAGCTGTGGCAAACACTTGAACGTATTACACACGAACAAGCTGTCCGCTCTGCTGAGGCGAGAAAACAAAAACAGAAAGAAAAATATAATAAACTCATTCCACAGGTTGAAACCCTGTCTCCAACACACACAGTCAAGAACCTTAGCAGTCAAGTCCTGTCCCCATCCGAAGTTTCTGTACTTTCAAAAGGACACAATTTCGCGGTCACTCCCACTAGCATTCCTACGGAAGAAATTATCAGCCAAATTGAAACGGCTATCTTCCACCTCCCACCCGAAGCAAGCAACGACATTAGACAACGGTCAGTCAACATCCTCCGCAAGGCAAAACTTCCCAGCCAAAACATCAGCAGAGAAGAACGCTTGGCACTCCAAAATTTGAGACAGAATAAGAACATTCTAATTCTGCCAGCGGATAAAGGAAATGCCACAGTGGTAATGGACAAGGAAGACTATTGTAATAAGGTCAATGCTATGCTCTCGGATTGCAACGTTTATAAAAAACTTAAACGTAACCCGACCTCCACCATAGAGAAAAAAACATCCTCTCTCCTCAAGAATGCAGGTCTCCCTCCTGAAACTATTAAATACTTAATCCCCCGGGAATCCTCGGCTCCCAGACTCTACGGTCTTCCTAAGATTCATAAAGAATCAGTGCCCCTACGTCCCATTGTCAGCAATATCGGTGGACCCACCTACCAATTAGCCCGCTACCTCACCAAACCTCTCCAAGAACTCACTGGTCTCAATGATTCTCACATCAAGAACTCTATCGATTTTGTGAGCAAAATTGCTAAAATCAAAACAAAACCCAATGACATCCTGGTAAGTTTTGATGTGGTTTCATTGTTCACAAATGTCCCAGTCCAGGATACATTGGACATTATTAAAAAGTCCGATAGACTCCCTGCCAACCTCTTTCCATTAATAGAACATTGCCTAACCTCGACCTACTTCCAGTTTCAAGGAGAGTTCTTTGAACAAACTTCTGGAGCAGCAATGGGATCCCCTATTTCCCCTATCATTGCGAACATCTTCATGGAACATTTCGAAAACGAAATCCTGAAGAACGCACCTCTTAAACCCTCCACGTGGTTCCGATATGTGGATGACACATTTGTTGTATGGAGTCACGGCAGAAAAACTCTCCCACTCTTTCTCGCCTTCCTCAACTCCCAACACCCGAACATTAAGTTCACAATGGAGGTAGAACAAAAGAACCAAATCCCCTTTTTAGATGTGTTGGTTCGAAGAAACGGAGATGGCACCTTAGGCCATCAGGTTTATCGAAAACCAACCCACACTGACCGGTATCTTCACGCAACCTCCCATCACCATCCTTCGCAAAAGAATTCAGTTATCAGTTCGTTGATATACAGAGCTCTCACAATCTCTGAACCAACTTCTCTGGATGAAGAATTAAAACATCTTAATCAGGCCTTGACTAAGAATGGATACAGCAGCAAAAGCATCAATCAGACAACCAAGAGATTGAAGAACAAAATCTCTAGTCTCAACAACACCGAAACACTAGATGAAGAGAGAGAAAAGAAAAAGACGGCTGTCCTTCCGTATCTTCAAGGTACGACGGAGCGCATAGGCAGAATTTTGAGTAAACATAACATTAGAGTGATCTTCAAGCCCCAAAAGAAGATTTCTCAGTTACTCCCAAATCCCAAGGATCAAAAACCACGCCTGGAAACACCAGGTGTCTACAAAATACCTTGCGCCTGCGGAAAAGTGTACATAGGAGAAACCGGGAGGAAGATCAGTACACGGATCAAGGAACACCAGCGGTGTGCCAAATACAGCCACTTTTCTCAATCAGCTTTAGCTGAGCACTGGATGGAGACTGGACATTCCGTGCAGTACGATAAGTCCACCAGACTGGCCCCTTCACAAAGCTATTTCGCCAGAAAATATCGTGAAGGTCTGGAAATTTTGAAACATCCTGACAACCTCAACCGTGACAAAGGTCTTCAAGTAAATCCTATTTGGCATACCGTCCTCCCGGGTTTTTTAATTGACCGGCCGATCAATTAAAACATTCTGATTGGCTGACCAAATCAACCCCCCCTCTCCCCACCAAGAACAACGGGGGTATATAAGGACTACCGCAACCGAAGAGAGCTCAGAATCGGAGCTCCTAGCCCTGATGATGCAAGCTGCAATGTTTGCGAAACGTCGGCAAAGTGCCCAACACGCACGTGGCATCCATCCGGAAACCCTCTCGGTTTACAATATAGATTATTACACCAGTATAATTTTCACACACATACACACAGCTGTTGTCATCAGATATCTACCATATTACTTTTCTACCAACGTCGCGCATACGTGACCACCATATTACATATAGCGAATTCGGACACTTGCACTAGTGCGCACCGAGTGTGCACAAAGGTTCATTCATAGTCAATTTTTATATTTAAAGATTATTATAAATCCTTTTTTAAATACTAATTAAACAGTAAAATGATGATCTGTACAGCATTAGTACGGATCGTTTTATTGGCTGAAAATTTTTGAATTTGTTAAGATGGTATTTAAATATAAAAATTGACTATGAACAAGCCTTTGTGCACACTCGGTGTGCACTAGTGCAAGTGTCCGAATTCACTAATAGTTTTCGCGCACCAATTTTATGTACAAAATTAATGAGAGTTAGCGATCTAGTGTATAGTATAGATATCTGTGGTAGCGATGCTACGGAACTAAAGAAGATGCTGCAGGAACTTAATAGTGCGTCCAATAAAATCGGCCTAACTATGAACCTACAAAAAACCAAAATTATGTCCACCAACAATATCCAGATAACACTCGGAAATATAATAATCCAAAATGTAGAGGAATACGTGTACTTGGGCCACACCATCAGGGGTACGTTCCAAAACCTTACCCGGGTAACTATAACACTAGAAGTTGTTATAGTATATGTCACGTATAGTACTTCTAGTATTATAGTGCACCCGGGTTTTGGAACGTACCCCAGAGGTACGTACTAGGTAAGCAAAACCGGACGGCGGAGGTTGCGAGACGGGTCGGGTTGAGTTGGGCTGCGTTTGGTAGACTGAGATATATTTTAAAAGACTCCAAAATTCCCATAAATCTTAAGCGGAAAGTCTATGAGACTTGTGTATTGCCGGTGACGACATACGGCCTTGAAATTATGACACTGACGCAGTGCAGTGCAAACTCACTTAGAGTGTGTCAGAGAGCAATGGAAAGAGCCATGCTGGGGATCAGTCTGAGGGACAAAATAAGAAACGAAGACATAAGATCTAGATCAGGCGTCTCGAACGTCGTTGGACGTATGGACTGAAGTGGAGATGGGCAGGTCACATAGCCAGATGTGCGGATGAGAGATGGACGAAACGCATCTTATGCTGGAAACCAAGAATGACGACAAGGAGTGTGGGTCAGCCACAGATGCGCTGGCATGACGACATTAAAAGACATGCAGGGTCAAATTGGATGCAGGTCGCACAGGAGAGGGAGACATGGAAGGAAAAGAAGGAGGCCTATGTGGACTGCTTCAGGCTGAGAAGAAGAAAGAACTAAAAAGTAACGATTCGTTACTTTTTGAGTAACTGTAACGCATTATTTTTCAGAGCCGGTAACTTGTAACTGTAACTAGTTACTTTTTCAGTGAAAAAAACTGTAACTGTAACTAGATACTTTTATAAAGTAACTTTCCCAATCTTGATGAAATCAATGGCCTAGTTTTCACCGAAGCACCTAATCCGGCGTAGAACCAAATTTGAGTCGATGGAAACGCGATAGATTAAAGGTACAATTTCATGCGAGCGAAGAAAAGCTAGCGTTTACCCCCACTCCATCAATTTTTGACAAGATGACTAATGCCCGTTTCCACCAACGTGGTTCAATTTAGAGTTTCAATGAACTGCGTTCAATTTTGATCGCAGTTTAATTACACCGGCACACAAAAAAAAGTGGTCTGTACTTTTGACCAAACCCACCTATCTATATGTATTTTGGCTCGCTGAAACCGAATCTGGAGGTCGTTTAGCCCGTCTACCTCTTGGTTTTGAGTAAATCGCAAAAAATAGCGAAAAATCGCATTAGTAAGTGCGACAAAATTAGGAAAAAATTTTTTTGATTTTCAACAAGTAAATTTCTTATGTAGTTTGATGTGCTTAATCCAAATTTGAAGTTTATTGAGCTTTATCATCCATAGTATTGCCGAAAATCGCGAAAAATAGCTCAAATAGTAAAAAAAAAACGATTAAAATCGCAACAAATCGCGTTTATGAGCGTAAAGCAATTCGGGAAAAAATTTTCTGACCTTAATGAGGTATATTTATTATGTATTTTGATGCCCTGAACCCGTTTTTCAACTTTGTTGTGCTCTGTTACCCATAAGTTTTAGCGAAAATCGCAAAAAACCGCGTTAACGAGCGTAAAAATCGTTGTTTTCTTATACTTTTTTTCTCTTGTAACGAACTCTTTATTTTGTGCACTAGAATAACATATCACTTATGTACTTTCACTTAGAGTCAAATTTTAATCAATTTTACTTAAAATATATACACCTTAAGTATGTATGTTCATTTTGAATTTGCACCTTGAATAACATATCAGTCATTTTTCGTGGTAATATATTATTAAATTTATTATATTATTTATTTTATTAATTAATTTAGATAATATATACTTTATGTATGTTCACTTTGAACTGGCGCCTTGCATAATATATCAGTTACTTTTCATGGTTATATTATTAGATAATCATTTAAATTTGCAAAAATTTACATTTTTGAGGGTCTATTTTTGAACATGGCTTGACCTTTTCATTTATGATTTTTTGAGGATATCACCTACTTTTTAGAGTACAGATATATGAATCAATTAGTGCAAAAAAAAACACAAAGTTTAAAAAATGTTATGTTATTTGCAATATGCAATTGCGTATTTTTTTTTTAAATAGCTATATTCTTTGCACCAATAGTTTTGTCTTATTATTTTGTGCATAAAAGTTAGGATAAGATCTACCAAAAACTGAATATTTTACGAAATAACTTTATTATAGTGTTTTGAGAAGCTCTTAACACCAGCTATTAGATTCTAAAATAAAAAATAGAGTGTTCCATTTAAAAATATCGATGTGATCTTGATCTAACTTTAGGGACGCCACCCAATATTAAACGGATGAGAACAGTGAATAAATCCTTCTAAACCCTTTCTAAACCCTTTCGTCTGAAACATTCTCTTCTAAAATACAACTTTTATGAAATATTCGGGTATATCCACACTTTTGTCCCATCCTGTGTATGTATCTAAGCGTGTCGATGACATTATAATATAGATGTGTCTGCTTTTATTGTTATTGTTATTCGAGTTATTGTACTCAATACCTTATTGACAAAATTGTATATATGTATTTCAGAAAACAAAATATGTCATTAGATCAAAAAATTTTTCTGATACTATTGCGTTATTTAAAAAAATACGTTGTTTTTGGATTAAGCTTTCTATATAATGGTATTAAAAGTGTTGTTGATCAAAGTTATCGTTACCCATCAAAAGTTTATTTTGTTATTGCAATGAATAATGTGATTGAAAAATGATATTTGAAATATTTTTTGACCCTGTAATATATTTTGTTTCTTGAAATGCATATGCAATTTCGTCCATTAAATATCTAAGCAAAAATATTAATCTAATATTAAAATCATGTAAAAGATACAAATAACTGAACTGTTAAATAATCTGCATACTATTATTAAAACAAACACACTTTGTAGGCAGAATTGTATTAGTTTTCTTGATTTGAAGAATACTGTCATTAATAATTAAATGATTTTATTATAGCACTTTTTAAATGAAGAAAACTAACACAATAAAGCTCTTACTGCAAAGTGCATTTGTTTCAATTACAATGTGCGGATTAATCGTTTACATGATTTCAATAATAGAATAAATTTTTTGTTACTAAATATCTGTATCTGTGTCGTTAATTATCGGTTTCTTATGGGGTTAATTTACCACTTATTAAAAATTTTCAAAAACTACCGCTTAGGGGTGAAATTCAATATCTCAAAAACGGTACATCGCAAAAGTATGGGACCTATGTCGTTAACATTTCTTTAATTAACATTTCTTATGGGGTTAATTTACGGGTTCTTGTAAGACACTTGTGTGCGAAAATCTCCATATACTTCTTTTTATATACGCTTCTGTTACATTTCTGTATTTTAGTTACAGTATTTCCCTATTATTATTCCGCGTGTAATTTACGTAGTTTATCAATAGAGTCAATTTTTAGTAAAGTCGATGCACGAAATGATTACTAGAACCACTAATGTATCATTAATAGTTTGAATTAGTAAAACTGAAATTACATGTAACGTATGTAACACAATATATCGATTAAGTTATAAAATTTCAATAAATAACATAATTTATTAAAATGCTAATATTCTTTCATCAATATATTCAAATAATTATTTTTACATTATATAGTTGTACGTAGTTATATACTTATACTTATATTATTTTTATCGTTGAAGTGATGACCTAATTTCAAATAGATTTTTATTCCGTTTTAATTTTGACACTGACACAGTCACTCGCTAACTGTCTTTATTTCTCCGAGATGTTTAACCGTTTGTATGTCAAAAATACAATAATATTGAAAATAAAGAATGAGCTCCTCCATCAGCTATTCTTGTGAGCACGCAACCATATATTTTATTCGTCTCTCCGATTTTAACACGATCATTACGTCTGGTGTAAACTACATCTGGTATAAAATATTTTTAAATATATAACTAATACACAAATTAATCGTCTCTGGGATATCTTTTATAAGCAGAGCACTCCAAATTTCTTTAATTGGGCGCCTAAAGCAAGCCCGATTTCAGCGCTATTGCAACTATCGTATTTTTGTTTGGGCACGCAATAGATCCAAAAATAATTTTTCTAATTGGACGTCTAGCACAAGCTAGATTAAATTAAATTTCACGTCTAAGGGGTGGTTTTTGAAAATTTTTAATAAATGGTAAATACACCAGAAAGGGTGTAAGAGAGTGAGAGGGGGTGAAAGATGATGAAAAAGTGCGAAATAGAGCGAAAAAGACGAAAAAATTGAGAAGGGGAGGGGAGAGGGGGGAGGGGAAGGGAGGGGAGAAAGGGGAGGGGAGGGGGGAGTGGGTGAGTGGAAGTTGGGAGAGGTGTTAGTGAAAGGTAAGAGAGAAGAGAAGTACATATGAAAAAATAATTTTTCTAATTGGACGTCTAGCACAAGCTAGATTAAATTAAATTTCACGTCTAAGGAGTGGTTTTTGAAAATTTTTAATAAATGGTAAATACACCAGAAAGGGTGTGAGAGAGTGAGAGGGGGTGAAAGATGATGAAAAAGTGCGAAATAGAGCGAAAAAGACGAAAAAATTGAGAAGGGGAGGGGAGAGGGGGAGGGGAAGGGAGGGGAGAAAGGGGAGGGGAGGGGGGAGTGGGTGAGTGGAAGTTGGGGGAGGTATGAGTGAAAGGTAAGAGAGAAGAGAAGTACATATGATTGCGGACAGAGAAGAAGAAGAAGAAGAAGACGTTACTTCATTTTTCGTGAAAAACATCACTTTTTGACCGTTTATATGTCCAGAACGGCTTGACCGATTTTTTTCTTTTTTGGCTTAACTTACTCGTGGCGATACCACCTTTCGGAATATGCTACAGGCATTTCAAAATTTTTTATATTTTAATAGTTCTACACCCCCAAAAAGTCGACTTTAAGGGTGCGGGATAAGAGACTTGTAGCGTCTACTTGTAGTTTCTATTTTTGAACATGGCCGGAGACGCTACCGCGTCTCCTGATCTAAAAGATATCTCTAAAAATCTCATTAACTCATTTAAAATTATTTTTAAATCGATAAAATGCAAAATAAAAGTTTTAGTTTTGATTACAGTCGATGTTTACATTTTATAGATAGGGGGACCTTCAATGCTGGAGAGTTGCCGAAAGCGAGAGTGAGAACGAAGAAGGAGCAAGCGAGATGACCGACATCAAACAGTTTCGGAGTCCCGCTCGCGAGCCTCCCTTTATTTCCAATCTTACGTATCGTATTTCATCGCAGCATAAAAGATAAAATTTTCACATTTGGTATTTTATCGGTTCGAAAATAATTCTAATGACTTACTGAGATTTTTGCGATTAAAATGACACCAAACACGGTACAGATCGGATAATGTTTAATTAGATAAGTAATTAACATCTTGATTATAATGTAATTAAAAATTACCCGATCTGTACCGTGTTTGGTGTCATTTTAATCGCAAAAATCTCATTAATCCATTACAAGTATTTTCGGTCTGATAAAATGCGAAATGTAAAAATTTTATTTTCTATAGTAAGAAGAAATATGATACGAAAGATTGGCGATTAAGATAAGCTCGCGTCGAGACTTCGGAATTCTCTCAGGTGGAAAGTTTGATTATCTCCTTGTAAAAAATGTACTTCTCGAATCTCGATCGCCAAGCGTGTCAACTGTAGCGAGAGAAAGAGAAGGAGACGGAAGATATGTCTGCGTTCTTCTAGCTAGCCCAGCGCACACGTACACGGCCTTTTCCTCGTGTGCGCGCTACCTCACACAGGAAAAAGCCGTGTACGTGCGCGCTCGGCGCTCGGCTAGCTAGAAGAATGCGTGAGAGAACGAATAAAAAGCAAGCGAAATGGCCAACAAAGAGAGTTCCGAAGTCTCGACGCGAGCTTATCTTAATCGCCAATCTTTCGTATCATATTTCTTCTTACTATAGAAAATAAAATTTTTACATTTCGCATTTTATCGGAAATACTTGTAATGGATTAATGAGATTTTTGCGATTAAAATGACACCAAACACGGTACAGATCGGGTAATTTTTAATTACATTATAATCAAGATGTTAATTACTTATCTAATTAAACATTATCCGATCTGTACCGTGTTTGGTGTCATTTTAATCGCAAAAATCTCAGTAAGTCATTAGAATTATTTTCGAACCGATAAAATACCAAATGTGAAAATTTTATCTTTTATGCTGCGATGAAATACGATACGTAAGATTGGAAATAAAGGGAGGCTCGCGAGCGGGACTCCGAAACTGTTTGATGTCGGTCATCTCGCTTGCTCCTTCCTCGTTCTCACTCTCGCTTTCGGCAACTCTCCAGCATTGAAGGTCCCCCTATCTATAAAATGTAAACATCGACTGTAATCAAAACTAAAACTTTTATTTTGCATTTTATCGATTTAAAAATAATTTTAAATGAGTTAATGAGATTTTTAGAGATATCTTTTAGATATATAATATCATGAAATATAAAATAATATTAGTCATTGAATTTAAAAACAAAGAAAGATAAAAATAAATGTTTAAATACAAAATATTAATTTTTCATACAATTATATATTTTGTTTGTTTTCAATTTTTACCTTTATAATGTTAGGATAAAATCTATCATAGAAACAAAGCAAATAACGACATTTTCTACGAATAGTGAATAAATGACAATTTACCGCATTTATATTTTGATTTTGACAATAATTATTCAATGTTCTTTTTGTCGAAAATGCCTGTTTCCCATGTTTCTATAATAATTTTCATTCTACAATGTATCGAGTAAAAATTGAAAATAAACAAAATATGTAATTGTATGAAAAATAAATAAATATTTGTAATAAATTTTGTATTTAAACTTTTATTTTTTATATTTTTCTCTGTTCTCAAATTAAATAAATAATATTGTTTTATACTTCATAATATTATAATTTACAACAATAGTAGCAGTAATAATAATAGTAATAGTAATAGTAGTAGTAGTAGTAGTGTAGTAGCAGTAGTAGTAGTAGTAGTAGAAACGGTTTGCATGTGCGTCTGGTTGTAAAAACAAAATCCAGACACGATCTATTCGTGCGCTGGTTGTAAAAACAAAATCCAGACAAGATCTATTTGTGTGCTGGTTGTAAAAACAAAATCCAGACACAATCTATTCGTGTGCTGGTTGTAAAAACAAAATCCAGACAAGATCTATTTGTGTGTTATTTGTAGAAACAAAATCCAGACACGATCTATTTGTGTGCTGGTTGTAAAAACAAAATCCAGACACGATCTATTCGTGTGCTGGTTGTAAAAACAAAATCCAGACAAGATCTATTTGTGTGTTAGTTGTAGAAACAAAATCCAGACACGATCTATTTGTGTGCTGGTTGTAAAAACAAAATCCAGACACGATCTATTCGTGTGCTGGTTGTAAAAACAAAATCCAGACACGATCTATTCGTGTGCTGGTTGTAAAAACAAAATCCAGACAAGATCTATTTGTGTGTTAGTTGTAGAAAGAAAATCCAGACACGATCTATTCGTGTGCTAGTTGTAGAAACAAAATCCAGACACGATCTATTTGTGTGCTGGTTGTAAAAACCAAATCCAGACACGATCTATTCGTGTGCTGGTTGTAAAAACAAAATCCAGACAAGATCTATTCGTATGCTGGTTGTAAAAACAAAATCCAGACACGATTTATTCATATACTGGTTATTTACAAAATTATTTGACCAGATGCGGTTGGCATGTCAAAAACGTCTTGTGCAGCGACTGTAAAAAGCATTTTATATCCTCCACAAATTGATATAGCAGCCATGAAATATGGTCGCGATAGGGAGAAAGTCGCTAAAAAAGAGTTGGCTACAAAATTAAATAAAAATATTGAACCATGTGGATTGTTCATTGATTATAAAAATCCATTTTTGGATGTTTCTCCCGATGGGCTTATTGATGAAGATGGTCTGGTGGAGATTAAATGTCCTCTGTCAGCAGAGAATTTAACAGCTAACGAGGCTGTACAAAAGTTGCCTTTATTGAAAGGCATATTTGATAGAAAAAAATAATGATAAAATGAATCGAAATCATCGATACTTTTATCAAGTTCAAGGGCAGTTGAACATAATGCAGCGAAATTATTGTATATTCGCTGTATGGACTCCCAAAAGTTTAAAAATTGTGGTAGACAATAGAGACAATGCCTTTTGGGAAAATCAAATGCTGCCTTTTCTAAAACGTTTTTATTATGACTGTATGCTTCCAGAAATTTTGGATAGTCGTCATAACAGGCATATGCCTATTAGAAATCCACAATACATAACAGATGCTCAAGAAAAAGCATCTAAAAGAAAAGTTATCCACAAACGAACTGCGCAACAAAATAATGTAGATAACATAGATATCAAGCAAGAAAATAAACGATCAAAAGTAAATGTTGTACAAGCAGAGATGGTGAACATTGCTGCTGTTTCGGATACAGAGCAAGACAGCGATTGCATCTTAGTCAGTTATTCAAAGACTAAACAAAATCTGACTAAAGATGAAATAGCAAAACGTAAGAAAGTTTTAGATGATACAATTGCTCCTCTTTCTTTGGTGAGAGAGAATGTTCTGCCTGTACAGAACAAACTGAATGATGAATCGTTAGATAGATTCTTGCGTGTTGTTAAAGACACTTCTAGTTTCGAAACACAAAGCGTTCTGTATTTAGAGTTTCCAAATCTGATAACAGCATGATAGTGACAACAGTTTACAAATAATTGGAGGCAACTGTACCGATCACTGGCGATGCATTTTCTGTGATGGGTTCAAACTGCATGTATATGATAGCTTACCTGGCTGTACGTACAAAAAATTGGCAAAGAAAGAAAAAGATTATATTTGCAAACGTTATCCAAGAATAAACGTAAGCGATATAATATTTGAAAAAGTCCAAGTACAACCAGATAGCATATGTTGCGGAATTTATGCAGCTGCTTTTGCTACATCTGTAGTTTTAGGAGGAAATTCTTGTAAGGGGAAATATTCTAATGACGTAAAGCACATGAGACGTCATTTTATGAATATAATTGAAAGTAACAAGCTATTACCGTTCCCTTCACAATAAATGTCGTATCATAATAAATTAGTATTTGTATAATAATATTCGATGCATTCTCTATTTGCATAATGCTATATTATTTATACACTTGGTGTGCAAATCGGAAAGACGAAAATATAATGGTTGCGTCTTACGAGAATGGGCGACGGATGGGGCCCATTCTATATATAAAATATTTGAAAAAATATTTTATATTAATATAAATATATTTTATATTATATATTTTATATATAAAGCCAGGGGCAATCTAACGTGTACTGGCATTATACGTTTCTTTTTGTTTTATTTGCACATTTTATTTGCACGTTTTATACATATGTGTATATGTCACATAATTTATTGACATTTCATTGTTTGACTAATATTATTGTCATACAAAGCCATGTGCGGGACGAATTGTCATGCAAAATGTGTGTAATAAATGTAAACATATTTAAAAAAAAATATATCATAAAAATATTTTATTATTTAATTTGATAATTATATGTATATAACATTGTATATCTAATGTTATATATTTATTTTTATATAATAAATACAAATAAATTCAGATTCAGATATACAAACAATTACATTACATATTACACATAATTATCTTTATTTTGCATCATATGAATCCATATATATACACAAATACATATACTGTTGTAAATAATGTTGCAAATACATGCATTCATTATTTGTGTCATTATGGTGTAAAGTGTAAAATAAAGATAACTATATTCAATATGTGCAATTGTATTATATTAATTTATAAAATAATTAATTTTGTATTTATCATATGTGGCTGAAATTAAAAAAAGTATATTCTTCTTTAGTTAAACCTTTTTTTCAATTTTATAAATGTATAGTATTTTATATATATATATATATCGATATATACATATATAATACACCCTATATATATATATATACGAGGGGTGTTCAAAAAGTAAGTTTCCCTAGTCTGGCAAAAAAAGAAAACACAATTTATAGGCTAAAGTAAAGTAAGGATTTATTGTTTAACTCCTTAACTATTTTTCTACATAGTCACCTTGGACTTGAATACATTTTTCATATCTATTTTCAAGCTTTAACAATCCTTGTTTATAAAAATCCGTGTCCTGTTTTTTAAAAAATGATTTTACAAAGTTTTTGACTTCATCATTTGAATTGAAATGATGGCCACCCAAGCTTTCTTTTAACTTAGGAAAAAGATAATAGTCACTTGGTGCGAGGTCTGGAGAGTAGGGTGGGTGCTCAAAAATTTCCCATTTGAATTTTTCCAGTAAGGTTTGTGTTTTTTTGGCAGAATGAGGCCGTGCATTGTCATGGAAAAGCAACACTTTTTTCGATAATTTCATCTTTTTCCTAAGTTAAAAGAAAGCTTGGGTGGCCATCATTTCAATTCAAATGATGAAGTCAAAAACTTTGTAAAATCATTTTTTAAAAAACAGGACACGGATTTTTATAAACAAGGATTGTTAAAGCTTGAAAATAGATATGAAAAATGTATTCAAGTCCAAGGTGACTATGTAGAAAAATAGTTAAGGAGTTAAACAATAAATCCTTACTTTACTTTAGCCTATAAATTGTGTTTTCTTTTTTTGCCAGACTAGGGAAACTTACTTTTTGAACACCCCTCGTACATATATATATACAGGGTGTCCCATTATAAAACATCTAGTCGAATATTTCAAAAACCAAGACCAGGAGAGAAAAATTTTTCAGACAAAAGTTATTTGGTTTCGAGGGGCCCATAAGATGATACCATTGGTTTGACCTTGAAGAATTATTTGAAAGTTACATGAAAGTCACCTCAATTTTTTTAAATGGCATCCCCTATTTTTTATTACATATTCTTGTAGCTGACCTCGAGAGCTTTCGAAAACACTATAATAAAGTATTTTTTCATGAAGTATTTTTTGAGTTATAAAGCTTGAAATAATTTCTTAATTTTACATAAACTGTAAAATATCTCGTAAAATATTTACTTTTCGATGACCTTATCTCAATACTTTTATGCACAGAATAATGAGAGGAATCAATTGGTGTAAAGAAAACACATAGTTGTTTTTAAGAAAAAATATGTTAGTTACAAATTGTATATTTTTTTTAAAAACAACTATGTGTTTTCTTGAGACCAATTGGTTCCTCTTATTATTCTGTGCATAAAAGTATTGAGGTAAGGTCATCGAAAAGTAAATATTTTATGAGATATTTTACAGTTTATGTAAAATTATGAAATTATTTCAAGCTTTATAACTCGGAAAATACTTAATAAAAAAATACTTTATTATAGTGTTTTGGAAAGCTCTTGAAGTCAGCTACAAAAATATGTAATAAAAAATAGGGGATGCCATTTAAAAAAATTGAGGTGACTTTCATGTAACTTTCAAATAATTCTTCAAGGTCAAACCAATGGTATCATCTTATGGGCCCCTCGAAACCAGAGGCGGATTTACAAATGTGCCGCCTATAGGCTGAACCAAATCGCCGCCTATGCTATATTTCTTACAAAACTAAAAATAGGTAATAAAATAAGAAGTACGAAAGTTATGCAAACGTTTATTAGAATCACATAAAATGCAACAAAAACTTCATTCCAACAAAATATAAAATATGTTAATATATTATATAACATATTTACATATTATAGATATTCAACTAAATAAAAATCACCTTTCCTTTTGTTCGCATTACACTTTTCGTCTAAATTTATTCTCAACGAAAATTTTAATCACATCGTCAAATGAAATCGAATTTGCAGTGTCAGATTCAATTGATAAAATTGCTAAATCGTTCAATCTGCTTTCGGACATACTTGAGCGTAAGTATGTTTTAATTCGTTTCAAGCATGAGAACGAACGTTCCGAAGAACAATTGCTTACTGCCATTGATTTGTAAATTCTTAAAACTATATCGATATTAGGAAAAATATCAAGCAGATTCCGATCTCTAATCCAGTTGCACATATTATTGATATTTACATGTTTTTTGTCTTCTAGTGTCAAATACTCTTTGAGGTGCAAGATCTCTTCAACTAGATCGTCTGAAATATCCTGAGAATAAACTTCACATAACTTTAACGCTTCACTCCTTATTTCACCAACGGAGAGTTCGCGAAATTTAAAAAGAACATAGAAAATTTCTAACACTCTGTCATACGTACATTTTCGACGGTCCAATTCCGAGATTAATCGATCCACAATTGTAAGGAATACGTTTATTTTGAAATTATCCTTAGCACTGAACAGAACTTCTTCATCATCGTCGCTTTCATCGAAATGTCGCTTTCTCTTTCTGGTATGTTTTTCGCTTGCAGTGTAGTTCTGCTTACCAATCAGCGCCTTGGCCTCCTCTTCATAGATTGTGAAGTTCTCACGGGAAGATGAAATAAATGAAATTAAGGATTTGTACAAATCGATGACCAATCCAATATCTGCGTCTTTTTGTTGTAGTTTTTTACTGACTACATTAATGCGATTCCGAATACTACTCCAAAAAACAGTCATAAACGCAGTTTCAAATCTGGTCATTCTCTTGATTAATCCTGCTGCTTCTGCCTTTGTAATCGCCTTCTCTGAACTGTCATTTGAGATTGATTTCAGAGTATCGTAAATATTTTTCCAAGACTTCAATAAACCCTTACAAGCATCATCTCTGCATGACCATCTCGTGGACGACAGACTCTTTGGTGTTATTTGTACATCATTCTTCTTCAGTTTCTCCCAACGCATTGTGGATGCCGAAAAGAAGTTGTACATTTCTTGCAGAAATATAAAATAATTTGTAGATTCATTACAACAACTTGCCGCCGAAGTTCCAACCAGATTCAGAGAATGGGCTGAACAGGGTATAAATTCAGCAAATTTGTTTGCATTCTTAATTCTTGCTTGGAGACCGGTATAGGCTCCTGACATGTTCGCAGCATTATCGTACGACTGGCCTCTACAATCGTCTAAATTAATTTCAAGAGATGTCAAGGTGTTAGTTATAGCAGTGTACAATTCTTCGGATTTATGTCCAGTATTTGGTACGAATGTTAAGAATACCTCTGTTGCTGTTCCACATTCTTGGACATATCTTATGACAATAGATAACTGATCTACATGTGAGATATCAGGTGTTGAATCCACAATTATGGAGAAATATTTAGCTGTCCTTACATTGGCAGATATAACTTCTCTGCACTTCTGAGCCATTATATGTACCACTTCTTCGTACGTCGTGGACGAAAGATAATTTGTTTTACCGCTACCCGGTCTCCCATAATTCTTTAGATGTTCCTTCAATAATGGATCAAATTCGGCCAATAGTTCTACTGCCATTAAAAAGTTTCCATTGTGACATGATCCAAGAACTTCATCAGAACCTCTCAACGGAAGACCACGACTTGTTAACTTCCTTACGATGGCGACAACTCGTTGTAAAACTTGCGTCCAATAATGTTTTTCTTGAGCAATCTCTGCATTTAGTATATTGCTTAAATTCTTATTGGAAACCCTTGCCCTGAGAGCAATCACAGAATTTTTGTGATTTATAGATCGTTCGTGCTGTTCTATGCATTGTTTCAGGTTTTTCCAATCATTGAATCCTTTATTTGTGCAAAAGGATGTACCTGCTTTGGATAATAAACGACAAGGTAAATACTACCATTTGTTTCAGAATAGATTATCCATTGTCGATTTGAAATTTCACCATTCTGAAGCTCTCTTTTGAAGATTGTTGAACTCAAAAGACGTGTTTGATCTTTGTAGACTCGTCTTGAATTCTGAAAATCAGAATCTGCATTTTGAGAATAGCCATTTAGCGCAACAAAATCTATGAGTTCATCATTAACAATCCACTTTGCAGGGTCTTTGTCAAATTTAAAAGATTGAGACGATAATAACGATAATATTGGTTGATCCTTCTTTTCCTTTTGTTCATCATGGTTTTCTGTAGCATCTTCATCTTCACACGAAGTCAAAAAAACACTCGTCTCCTTTGATGTACTGGGTACATTATATTTAAATTCTTCAATCGGTGGTTGCGGAACACTGTTGGTAAAGAAGGAATCAATTTTTTTAGTTCTCTCTAAAATTTCCTTTTGTTTTCTTTGTTTCTCCTCTGAATTTTTTTTGTATTGCCATCCGCCTAAACGCTTTCTACCATCTGCCATTTGTACGTATTAGATCTATAAGGTAGGAAAATAAGAAAACCTATCAACTTTTAACATAGAAAGAATTGCCTCTAATGAAAGTTTTTCCGAAGAAAATACGTTCTTATACCCAGACAGCACAATAATAAAAAATAAGCAAATTAGATGTACTTACAAGTCCGATCTTAAATAATCAATTAAATAATTTAATTGATTATTAAATAATTTGGCTGTATAGCCTGTAGTAGGCGCTATTTATATTATGGATCTAGAGACACTAGAAGAGTCTTGTCAATGTGGTAAGAGTTTTCATTGGCTCTGGACAGCTTTGAAGCAAAATGGCGGAACCAATCGATGCTATCATAGGGTCTGCTCTATTTCGCTGCACTGCTGAACTGGTGCAATAAGTTAGAGTAAAAAAATATATATTTGTCTCATTCTAACTTATTGCACCAGTTCAGTAGTGCAGCGAAATAGAACAGACCCATAATCTCATGTCGAGTAAGACTTGCGCGGTAAGACTTGAATGTGCGAGAGAAATATCAATGTAAAAGTAAAATTTGTTGCACGTAAAACAATACTGAATAGTTTTAAATATTATTAAAACAATATTTATTTGTATTTATACAAATAGTATACAACTTATAATAAAACATAATAAAACTGATTAATAACACAATTTTATTTGTAACGGTACGCCTTGCCTCGCGGGCCGGACTTAGCTCGCCGTGGTCAGGGTCGAAGAAGGCGTGAGACTCTGATCTGTTTTGCACTGACTTTATTGTACAGATGGTGATGATGTATGTACAGATGAGTGGTCGTATGAACAGAGTGGTTGAGCTGTATGTGAGTGTGTGTGTGAGTGTCGCTGGGCGTGTGGTGGGAGGCACGGTGGCCTGTACAGTGGGGTGAGGGTGAGTGTGTGTGTATGTGCGTGTGTATCTTCCTGGTGAACGGTGCGTATCTTATTATCTAGCGGGCGGTGCGGATCTAACGGTGCGGTACTTATGAGCTAACGGTGCGGTACTTATCATCTAACGGTGCGGTACTTATCATCTAACGGTGCGGTACTTATTATCTAACGGTGCGGGTACTTATTATCTAACGGTGCGGTACTTATCATCTAACGGCGCGGCTATCTACATCGGCGGGCTGTCGGAAGCCCCGGTGCGTGAGGCGGTATCCTGGGGCTGCCAGGAGGAAGCCAGGCAATCGGAGGAAGTCGTGCCGGGTGCGCCCGACACGACGGTTGCACTCCGGGTGCGCCCGGATTGAGGCACGGGTGCTCCCGTGTCTCCGTGCGGAGCAGGTATCGGTATAGGACGGAAACCGGCCTGGGTGCGCCCAGGACGGCAGTTGCACTCCGGGTGCGCCCGGATTGAGGCACGGGTGCGCCCGTGTCTCCGTGCGGATAGATCGGGAGGCACGGGTGCTCCCGATCTGGAGGAATCGTGATCGTCGGTAGTAGGCCAGGTCTAGTCAGGAAGAGGATCGGGACAGGACTGGTGCTTCGGTCTCGGATCGGCGCGCTTATATACCCACCCGGCGTGGGTAGCCGGGTGGGGAATCACGCGCGCGGGTCATGCCGCGTAGAGCACGCTCGCGGCATCGGACGCGTGATCGCGGCATGCGGTTGGGTCGGAGAAGGGGCTAGTGGCGAATCGCCACATCACCCCCTCCCTTCGAGATTTCGCCAGAGGTGAAATAAATACGTACCACGGTGGTATATTCACTGGGTTTTATTTTTCATCGCCGCCGGCATGTACGGAGGCACCCCTTGTTGTTGAAGCGGAGGATCCACTCACCGGTGGTGGTGCGTGCGCGAAACTTCTTGTTCCGGTAAGCCGCCGTCCAGGGCACCGAGACCATTTCGCCGGACGGCAGGATTATCTGTGGATCCGGGGGTGTTGCCGTGGTTGGCATCCGGGATGACGACTCGGCGGAGGTGACGGTGACGGCGGCACAGGCCGGTGTGGGCCGGAGTGGCGAGCCTCGTGCTTGCCCTGGCGGGTTGCGGGCGCCGTGCGGCGGTGGTCCGGTTGCGCTCGGTGGGCGCGCGAATGCGCGACGGAGCGCGGCCTCCGGGGGCTTCGGCGTTTGGCATGAGGTCGCTGGTCGCGATGTCTGTTCTGCTGCCGGTGCCGACCGGCGTCGGGGTGGTCGGACGGGTGGAGGAGTGGCCAAGAATTGTGCCCGGCGTCGGGCGGTGGCGTCGCCTCGCTGGATCGAGGTGCCCACTCGGGGAGGCGGTCGCTGCTCGGTGACCGAGGGTGGCCTGGTATGGTCCGGACCGGGCTCCAGATCTTCGATGTCGGCGATGTCGCCGAAAAGCTCCTTGATTAGCTGTCGCTGGTGTTGCTCCATTTCGTATCGACACGGGCGTACTGCTTGGATTACGCGGCCACGGTCGTGTTTATATACACGGGACCGGTAGGCGGTGGGACGTGCGGTATCGGGCCTTATTGTTCGCGCTCGTTGTGCTTTCGCCGGTAGTGGTGGAGCTTGCGGCTAAAGGCGCGCTCGCGCTGGCGACTTCGGGCTTGCGGCTTACGACGCGTTTTCATCGGCGTCGTCCTGGCTAGCGTCCAACGGTGCGGCTTTCAAATCTTGGACGTGGATGTGCCGGTGCCAGCGTCCACGTGCGTCCCGTAGATCGACGATGACGGGCGATATAACCTTTCGCACCTCCATCGGGCCACTGTATTTGGGGGCGAGTTTGGCGTTAAACCCTGTGGCCTTCTTCGAGAGTGGGTACTCCCGCTTCCACACCTGGTCGCCTATGCGAGGTCGCCAGTCCCGACGCCACAGGTTATAATAGCCCTGTTGCCGTTGGAAGGCTCTAGCCATATTCACCCGGACTACCTCGAAGGCTTCCTCGAGTTGGCGTCGGAGTTGGTGGGGTTTGCTCCCGGTGGCCTGGCGTCGATCATCCGGATGCGGCAGGGCGAGTTCTCGGCCGTGGTTCAGGTACGCGGGCGTGTACCCTGTGGCCTCGTGCCGGGCCGTATTGTAGGCCAGCTGGAGGGGGCCCAGCTTGTCGTCCCAGTGCCGATGATTTCTGCCCGTATATTGCGCGATCATGATTTTAATGGAGCGGTGGGTGCGCTCCACTGGGTTGCAATGCGGGGCGTGCACTGGGGTGGTCCGGTGGCGTATGTCGTGCGCCCGGAGGGCTTCGGCCAGCTGGGTCGACTTCAGCTGCGTCCCGTTATCTGAGATGATCCAGTCCGGGCACCCGTGTCGGTAGACCACCTGGGACAGGATCGCTTGGGTGACGGCCGGGGCGGTGGCTCGGTGCAGCGGTTGCAACTCGACCCACTTGGTGAAGCGGTCCTGCATCACCAGGAGCCATGTGTGCCCTCGGGTGGAGCGGGGCAATGGGCCGATCAGGTCCAGGGTGACCTGCTGCCATGGGCCCTTGACCGGAGCCGTGTGTAGGTTTCCCGCGGGTCGGACGTTGGTCGCCTTGTGTGCCAGGCACGACGGGCACTTTCGCACGTATTGCGTGATCTCCCGGAACATACCCGGCCAATAAAATAGGCGTGCCATCCGAGCGATCGTTTTGGCCACCCCGAAGTGTCCTGCGGTGGGGTCGGTGTGGTGCCGCTCCAAGACCTGTGGTCGTTCTTCCTTTGGCACGCATCGCTTCCACTGTGTTGTGGGATCGGCTTCCCGGAAGTCGGTGTCGTGTAGGATGTGGCGGAAGAGGTGGCCGTGCCGGAGCTGGTAGTCCGGGAAATCGGTCGGCCGCTGGGTCACGTCCCTCCGCAGTCGGTGATACCACGGGCACTTGGCGCCGGCTCGGACGACGCAGACCTCCGGTTGGCGGGAGAGGGCGTCCGCCACCTTATTTGAGCTCCCCTTCCGGTAACGGATCTCAAAGTCAAAGCCCTGGAGCTCAAATAGCCAGCGGCCCAGGCGGCCGGTCGGCTCTTCTAGCCGTTGGAGCCATTTCAGTGACTGATGATCGGTCACCACCGTGAACGCGTAGCCCTCCAGGTAGCCCCGCATCTTACGGATCCCCCATACGACCGCAAGGCACTCCAGTTCGGTGGCGCTGTAGTTCTTCTCGGCCCCGTTGAGGGTTCGGCTGGCGTAGGCGACGACGCGTTCTCCGTCCTCTCCATGCTGGGTAAGCACGGCTCCAAGTCCTTCCCGGCTGGCGTCGGTCTGCAGGACGAATTTTCTGGAGAAGTCCGGACAGGCTAGCACCGGGGCCGTGGTGAGGGCGTCTTTCAGTGCCTGGAATGCGTCTTCCTCGGTGTTCCCCCAGGTCCAGCGGACCTCCTTTCGGGTCAGTCGGGTGAGCGGCGCGGCAAGCGTGGAGAAATTGGCCACAAAGCGGCGGTACCACGACGCCATTCCTAAGAACTGTCGCACCTGGCGGATCGTCGTGGGCGTGGGCCAGCCGGTCACCGCGCTGACTTTTCCGGGATCGGCCCGAATCCCTTGGCCATCCACCACGTGGCCCAGGTAGCGAAGTTGGCGGCACCCGAATTGGCACTTTTCCGGATTTAGCCGTAAGCGGGCGTCCCGTAGCCGGTGGAACACTTCGGCCAGGTGTTGGATGTGTTCATCCAGGGTGCAGCTTATGACGATGATGTCGTCTAAGTACACTAGGACGTGCGGTTCCAGATCGGGCCCCAGGACGGTATCGAGCAGGCGCTGGAACGTGGCCGGGGCGGAATGCAGCCCGAAGGGCATCACTCGGAACTGCATGAGTCCCTTCCCGGGTACGGTAAACGCGGTGACCGGGCGACTTTCTGGTGTCAGCGGGACCTGCCAGTACCCGTTTTTTAGGTCGAGGGTGCTGAGGTACCGTGCCCCTCGCAGCTTGTCCAGTGTTGCGGAGACCTGGGGTAACGGGTAGGCGTCTTTCTCGGTCACCGCGTTGACCCGGCGGAAGTCAATGCAGAACCGGTGGGTCCCGTCCTTCTTCTTCACCACTACGATGGGTGAACTCCAGGGCCCTTGGGAGGGTTCGATGACTCCCTCCTTTTCCATCCGTGCGACCTCCTGGTTAATGATGGCCTGCATGGCCGGGTTCCGCGGCCGATATCGCTGCTTGATGGGCAGTTGTCGGGCCTTGACCCGGATGTGGTGCTGAACCCGGTGGGTGGGTCCCGTGATCTCCTTGAAGCGGGCCAACTCGTGGTCGATGAAGGCGCGGAACCGTAGGTCTTCGTCGGCGGTTTGTGGACCCAATCTACCGGCGTGGGTAGTTTCGCAGGCGGCGCGTCCGACGTCGAGAACCCGGGGAGGAGCTGGCAAGGTGATCCCGAGGCGGGCCCACAGGTCCACTCCTATTAATACGGCGCTGTTGGCCGAGGGAAGGACCAGGAATTCGTGTCGGTACGTGCGGTGGCCCATCTCGACCGGTAGTGTCATGGCCCCGGGTATGTCGGCGGAGCCCCCGTTGGCCAGGCTGATCGTGTTGGTCCCCGGGTAAAGCGTGTATCCCAAGCTTTTGGCGTATTCGGCCGTGCTCCCGTCGATGAACGACACTTCCGACCCGGAGTCTAGTAATGCGGCGAAATCTCGTCGGGCTATCCGGATGGGGATGTGTGGCCGCGGCTGGTAAGTTATTGCGACGGGGTTGAGGACCGGGTGGCGGCGGCTTCTCCTCCGGTCCTCCTGTCGTTTCCCGGCACCGGATGGCAGTCCCGGGTCAGTATCCCATCTTTCCCGCAGCGGGAGCAGAATTTCTGGGGCGGGCGCTGACAGTGCTGTCGCGTGTGCCCTCGCTGCTTGCAGCGCCAGCAGCATTCCGCGCGGTTGTAGGCGGCAGCGATGGTGGGTGCCGGGATCGGCTTCTCGGGCTTCCGTTCCCGGCGTTGTAGTAGGATGGCCTCGTATTCGGCCGCTCGGCTTTCCAGGTTCCCGACATCGGTGACGTCCTCCCGTCGTATGTACAGTTTGTAGTCGGGGCTCATGTTCTCATAGAGCTGCTCCAGCCGGTCCTCGGGTAAGAATCCGCCGGCCCGCCGCATGCTGGTCAGCACGGCGGTGGCATACTTGTGGAACGGCTCGTCCGCCTTTTGTACTCGGCCCTGGATCTCCCGCTTCTGCTGGGCGCGGTATCGGGGAGGCAGGTACTGCCGACGGAAGTCTTGCTCGAAACTGTCCCAGGAGTCCCACAGCTCCCGGCGATTTCGGTACCAAAGCAGAGTGTCCCCGCGCAGGAGCTCGGGCAACCCGAGTAGTAGCTGCTTGTCGGAGTAGCCGTAGCTGAGGCGCAGCTCCTCTACTCTCTCCAAAAATGCCCAGGGATCCCGGCCATCAAAATGGCACCCCCATTTGCGGATCTGATTCATGATCTTGGCCGGGTCTGGCGGGGTTGGTTCCTCGGTCGGCCGTATCTCGGGATCCGTTTCCCGGCTGGGTCCGGGCTCGGTCTTTCGTGTCGCCATGGGCTCGTATCCGGGGTTGTCTTCCACAAAGGTGCGCAGGCGCCGGCGCAGGTCGTCGATCGGGCCGGTCGGGTCGATGTCTAGGCGGTCGAGTTCGGCGGAAATCGTGGCTTTGTTCAGGCGGTATATCCAACTCGTCATGGGAGAGGGAAATTGTCAGTGAC
The DNA here is from genome assembly GCA_901521435.1 of Crematogaster levior. Classification (NCBI taxonomy): domain Eukaryota; kingdom Metazoa; phylum Arthropoda; class Insecta; order Hymenoptera; family Formicidae; genus Crematogaster; species Crematogaster levior. The sequence continues at coordinate 66,632 of CABEGB010000626.1, forward strand.
AAACCAGTGTCTCACGGAGCAGGTCCCTGTTCGGGCGCCATGTAACGGTACGCCTTGCCTCGCGGGCCGGACTTAGCTCGCCGTGGTCAGGGTCGAAGAAGGCGTGAGACTCTGATCTGTTTTGCACTGACTTTATTGTACAGATGGTGATGATGTATGTACAGATGAGTGGTCGTATGAACAGAGTGGTTGAGCTGTATGTGAGTGTGTGTGTGAGTGTCGCTGGGCGTGTGGTGGGAGGCACGGTGGCCTGTACAGTGGGGTGAGGGTGAGTGTGTGTGTATGTGCGTGTGTATCTTCCTGGTGAACGGTGCGTATCTTATTATCTAGCGGGCGGTGCGGATCTAACGGTGCGGTACTTATGAGCTAACGGTGCGGTACTTATCATCTAACGGTGCGGTACTTATCATCTAACGGTGCGGTACTTATTATCTAACGGTGCGGTACTTATTATCTAACGGTGCGGTACTTATCATCTAACGGCGCGGCTATCTACATCGGCGGGCTGTCGGAAGCCCCGGTGCGTGAGGCGGTATCCTGGGGCTGCCAGGAGGAAGCCAGGCAATCGGAGGAAGTCGTGCCGGGTGCGCCCGACACGACGGTTGCACTCCGGGTGCGCCCGGATTGAGGCACGGGTGCTCCCGTGTCTCCGTGCGGAGCAGGTATCGGTATAGGACGGAAACCGGCCTGGGTGCGCCCAGGACGGCAGTTGCACTCCGGGTGCGCCCGGATTGAGGCACGGGTGCGTCCGTGTCTCCGTGCGGATAGATCGGGAGGCACGGGTGCTCCCGATCTGGAGGAATCGTGATCGTCGGTAGTAGGCCAGGTCTAGTCAGGAAGAGGATCGGGACAGGACTGGTGCTTCGGTCTCGGATCGGCGCGCTTATATACCCACCCGGCGTGGGTAGCCGGGTGGGGAATCACGCGCGCGGGTCATGCCGCGTAGAGCACGCTCGCGGCATCGGACGCGTGATCGCGGCATGCGGTTGGGTCGGAGAAGGGGCTAGTGGCGAATCGCCACATATTTAACAATAGAATGTCTTGCCATTGTTATACTGCTAAATACAAGTGCTTTTAAACGTCTTTTTGTGCAATCTATTTTAATTCTAAATTGAATAAAACGCTTCATTATTGTATTAAAAATATTATGACCGTTCTTCAGTGTTATGCATTCCACATTTGCCATTTTATCCATAAAAAATTTGATCAAATCGTAGTTACTGTGTTTCAAATACATATACTGTTTCATATACAGTACATGTATATGTACTAATATTTATTTGTATTGCATTCTGTTTACATTATAATGTATCGGCTTGTTGCAAATGTACCTGTTTATTGCAAATGCATATATAGATCGAAAGTTTTGCCTAATACCACTTTGTACTATGTGTATTTGCACAAACTCAACCGTTCCTTCGCTACATGTCCTCCAAGGTCTGTAGATGAAGGAACGGACTAGGTAAGGTCATCGCATGGCCGCCATTTTTGAGCCCAGCAAGTTTGTGTTGGTGTGTACGTAGTATATAGCTATTGGTTGTGTGAGGAAGTAAAACACGTCCTAACCTAACTTATTATTAACCTAACCGCCTGCTGGTATATGGCTGGTATATGGCAGTCACCGCCATTTTTGGGCCAAATCGGGTGAAGTGGATGCGATGACCTTACCTAGTCCGTTCCTTCATCTACAGACCTTGCATGTCCTCTATAACTATCGACGCCATTTTGCTTCAAAATCAAACATTGACCTGACTCTGTATTCTAGTGTTTCTATATGGATCACTGTACACTGTACTTTTGAATTGCACATGTAGATTCGAGGGTGTTTATTTAAATTTAAAAACTGCGAACGATACTGCATAACGAGGCGGCCGGCGCTGCCGTGTGTGCTCCCGCTCTGCGGTGAATCTCGAAACAAGGAGAGACAATATTATATCAATGTGATGTGGGAGAGAGACGACCGGCCGGCGCTGCCGCCGCCGTGCGGCCCATTACCGAGAACCGAGTAGAAAGATAAGAAATTCGGAGAAGTTAATACTCCGTTTTTAGTGGCCGCGGAAAAAATTTCCGCCTTCGAAAATTTGCCGCCTACAAAAATTTGCCGCCGTAGGCTATAGCTTAGCTAGCCTATTTAGAAATCCGCCACTGCTCGAAACCAAATAACTTTTGTCTGAAAAATTTTTCTCTCCCAGGCTTGGTTTTCGAAATATTCGACTGGATGTTTTATAATGGGACACCCTGTATATATGTGAAATAAATATTTTATCATATCTGATATCTCTTAGACACTTTGCACATGTCTATTTCATCTTGTGCATAGCTTTATTATATCATGGCTTTGCATATACCAAACGTGCAATAAATAGAAACTAAATATGTTTCAATTTGACAAATATGTGTATATAACACTATATATCTAATGTCATATACTTTTCTTCTTATTATCTGTATGTAATATAAATAAAAATAAATTGTCTATTATAAATACAATTAGATATTGAATTTAAATAATTTTTATTATCCAGTGCTTGTTTTTTTGGTTGATTGCGTTATTTTCGTTTTTATATTTTTACATTTTATTTAAGATGTTTTCAAGATTTTATAAAAAAATATTTTAAAAATGTCTGAGATAACACTGTCCGACAAGATTTTGGCCTAAAACCTATCATTTTTAGTAGATTTTTTAGTGATTTCCGTCCGTAGAATTCCCCTAGATTTTTATTAATAATTTTTAAACAATGAGCCACGACTTTTTGCAAGTTAGTCAGAGCAATCACACTATGCATACTTATCGAAAATTCTTTCTTAAATGTACATGGCAAAAAAAAATTATTCTATTAAATTTATTTTGTTAATAATATTTTAATAAACAACGAGCGATGACTAAAAAATTTTTTTCAAAAGTTAATCAGAGTATGTTGACAATATATGTGTATGTCAAGGTCGTTGAAATCAGTGAGGTCGCTTCTGTTACGCATAATTATCTTTATTATTATTATTATTATATGTATAACACTGTCGACAAAATTTTGATCTAAAACCTATCATTTTTAGTAGATTTGTTAGTGAATTCCGTCTGTAGAATTTCCTTAGCACGTCAGGATTTTGAGAAAAATATACTAAAAAACAGCTTTAACAGTTTTTCATGAGTTATAACTTCCTATTCTGACATATATATGTGTATAAATTATAAAAAAATATAAAAAGTTTTACTCACAATCAGTTAAATGTATTATCGAGTTTGATTTTATTTATTGACCCTTTTTCGATAATGAACAAAGTTCACATTTGAAATTGTTTAAACAATCGTAATTTTTAAACGGTGCATCTATAAATTGAAGCAAAATTACTAAAAATGACCACAAATAATTCTGAATCACATGAAAAAAAAAAAAAAACGGATTTGAGAAATCTCCATAATTAGCAAAATTCACTCGTGGCGAATTGTTTAAACAATCGTAACTTTTAAACGATACAACTACAAACAAAAGTAAAATCACTACAAATAACTAACATAATAATAACAAACAATTGTGAATCAACTAACTAAAGGTCAAAAGCGAATTTGAAATAAACAAGCAAAAACGATAGATGTTGAGTTACATTTAATAAAAATGAAATTAAACAGTTCTTTACGAGTATCGGCTAGTGAACGTTTCGACTACACGGAGTCTTCATCAGCACGCAAAAATATATCAAACCCCATAAACATGTGCATATAAAACTATGTCACATAATAATTGTGAATCATATAGAAAAAACGAAATTAAGAAATCTTAATAATTAACAAAGTTTACCGATGGCTAATTGTTCAAACGCAATTATTACTTTAACGGTACAGCTACGAACAAAAGCAAAATCACTAAAATCAACAAACAAAATACTAATATTTTCTGTATAAAAAAATGATTTTTTTAAAAATGGGGTTCCAAGTTCACATACCTCCCTAGTACAACACTGAACGTTACATATTATGAAGAATAATAACATAAAATTCACGCGAAATAATTCATTTTATTTTATTCATGATGTTAGAGCTATTTAATAATGCGTATATATTTTAATTATTATTAAATTAATTATAATTACATAACGAACTGTAATTAAATTATAAGTGGGCTATATAAAAATTAATAATAAATAAAAAAATACAATGTTATAAACACGCATGTGTAGTATATAAATTGTAACAGAAATGTAAAAAAAATGCGGAAAGATCTAATCTAATAACATACATCTGCCGAATACACTTACGGATGTTTACATTTGTTTTATTCATGCATACTTCTACATCTGTTCTCGACATTGATAAAAGCTCTGCCATTCTGTCCGTGACATCATCATTAAGTCCCATTATCTATAACATAGGGTCACGATTAACTATATATGTATAAGAAGAAATTTAAATGGCAGAGTAAATAATAGTGTATAAGTAATACATTGACAATTAGATTTGTACGATAATGCTCTTCATGCTTCCACGGGTATCTTCTTCGAAAGTGCCAACAGTTTACGAGTCGACTCTGTGTTGTATTTCATTGTTAGATGCCAACGTTTCGTGAATATTGCAGTTCACTTCGTCAGGGCGAGAAGTGATGAGTATCAGGTTGCTTTTCGCTCTGATGAAGTGAATCAATGAGTATCAGGTTGCTTCTCACCCTAATAAAGTGAACTGCAATGTTCACGAAACGTTGGTATCTAACAATGGAAACAATACGGAGACAATTCGTAAATAGCACTTTTGAAGTACGATAATATAATTACATTTGAAGCTTATTTTAATAAAATTTTTAAGAACACCAAGATTAATTAAATTAATTAAAATTTTGTAAAATTTTACAAAATTGAAATTAAAATAAAAAATTATTATAATAAAATCTATCGCACGAAAGATTTCTTTACAAATAAAACGCGTACGCGTGCATGTGTGTGTGTGTGTATAGAAAGAATGCTTTTATTATAATTTCATAATTTTTTAAATCTTAATTTATGTAGGTATATATAAATATATTTTTTGTATGTTTATTTTTTTATACTTTACTTTTACTGTCCTTATTGATAATAATTTTAATTTAATTGAATTCAATTTTGTATATGTGTACGTATATAAATTATATATATATTACACATTTAGCCATATATTATATAGGAATACTTACACATGGAATGACGATAAACAAATTAAGAACAAATATTTGTTTTATTATTTTCGAATTTTTTATACACATTTTTTAAATACGTTTTCTATACGTTTTTTTTATACGTTTTTTTGATAATAGACTAGAAACGGTTATGCCAATTCACTCGTCTAGCAATATACTGCTATCGACATCTCGATATATAATATTTATACCATATACAATGATAAAATATTATGAAGCTTACATATTATGAAGCTTACATGTTACCGAGGTTATCACTCGAGATATCTGCACAAACTTGCTAAGAAAGAAATATTGTCAGTGCTCAACAAGCATTGGCGTGCATTTCTTGTGTTTTTTAGAAATTTACTGCGACTAAGGATTAGAGTGAATTGATCAAATAATGATGCATTGGCGTCGAATTTCTAATTAATGTTCATCATTTCTTGTGTTTTTTAGAAATTTACTGCGACTAAGGATTAGAGTGAATTGATCAAATAATGATGCATTGGCGTCGAATTTCTAATTAATGTTCATTATAATGTTCATCATTGTGTCTTTACTTTCACGAAGAAAATATGGATTTTGTAGATGTGTATAGTTATATCGTTATATGTATATATTGAAATGTATATCATTGTTTTTAAAAAATAAAATATTTTTCTAAATTTGCTTGTACATATTATGTCTGTCTCCTATACAAGCATATTTCATAAAATTATAATTGATTAAAATAATTAAAAAACAAGAGAGGTTAACAAGTGTGTTAATTTTAAAAGTGTAATTGAAAAATTACACTAGTGTGTAATTATCTGTTTGGTCTACATATGTAGAATCACACATAATTTTTGTAGTTTATCTTATATTATACGAGTACAACACTATCACGATCGAATCTTGATCGATTATCTTTATGTACGTTGACGTAGTTATGCATTTTGTTAAGACAAAAAATTAACGTCTCACATTAAATCTTTAGTTATTTTCCTGAATTGTTCAGATATTAAAGGAACGTACGGTATAACAATACAAAAAAATACTATTTTTGGTCTCATTATCAAGAATCCCGATATTATCAGAATGTCATTTGTTCAATAAAATTTTAAGGCGATCATGGAAGACTTAAAGAATCTCTAAAGGATGATAATTGTTTTAGAAGTGTTTTAATAATTGATTCAAATTTCTCTTCAAATTAGGATGCGATAAGAAAAAAACTCTATCGATCAGACTTATTGCTGTAGGAATGCTACTGTTGCTTCTTTTCTGGCAGGGTGTTGAGAGGAAATTTAAATACCTCCCTGAGAATATTGATTTAGTACCTATCTTCTTATCTTATTAGTCATAACATCTTGTCAGACAACATCTTGTGTTGTGATCCACAATGTGGATGCTCATGGGAAAATTTAGTACAGTAGATTCCCCTTGCTTTCTGTGCTGTATTCTCAGTATTTTTTGTTGTTGTTTTTTCCAAGGTAGTGGCGATCGAATAAAAACCGATTGTTCTTGGTCGGATTTGAACTTCGGCTCGAGATAACGCACATCACTCTGAGCTATAATACAACCGCCAATCAAAGTAGTACCAATCAAAGATGATCAAATAATTGTTATTTATAATAATATTAAGGTAATGTCCAAAAATTTTAGAGTATTGCGGATATCCATCGGATATTTAACGTAAATTGTCGTCTGGAATGGAAGGAATTAAAAGTATCTAATGTACGATTGAAAAAAGATTTTTCGGGAAAAATTTGTTTATAGAGCTGCAAAGTGTCAAATATACGTAATTTTCAATAACAAAACATTACCTCCTTTTATGGAGCACAGAACAAAAAAAAAATAGTACAATATATTTAAAAAAATCGGCGATAGAGATGATATTTCAAGCTTTAAAATGCTTTATAATTTTCTTTCTACAATGATTTTTCGCCGAGTTTAGTGGTTTGAAAATAGTCCAATTTTTAGGTTATGAAAAATGTTCCCTATTTTTTTGTGAGTAGTGTATTATAATCATTAAGAGTATTGGGAAATAATGATAAAGTTTCTAAAAATAAAAATAATTAATTTACATAATTATTTGTTTATTAATTTTATTTGATAGTGTTTGCAACATGTACTTGCAGAATATTTATATTTTAATTTAAATTTAATTTATTAATATGTATTGAATAATATTTATATATGTATATTCATATTTTGACTCTGTATATTAACATATATCTTAGCATTAATAATAAAAAAGATATATGTATAATAATATAAAAGATACAATATATATTTTATATTGACTGGAATATTAATATTATGTTTAATCATTGTTACATAATTTTAAAACTTTTATATATGAAATTATACATATAATATAATGAAATATATGTATATTAATAAAATATTAAAAGAAAATGTATGCTTTAAATCAAGTCTTCCAGATGCACGTGGATGTGCTCAAAAGATATCGCATATGTCCGGTTTCTTAACTGAAATAAGAACATAATAATTATTATATTGTATATCTATAGATTCCTTTTTACATTTTATATGACTATGTTCATGATATTTCATAATTGATTTATTATGAATATCAAATTATTCTGTATTATTATTAAATAATAAATATTAATTTTAAATATTATTTTTGTATAACATAAAATCCCCAAAAATATCATAAATGAAAAGGTCAAGCCATGTTCAAAAATAGAAAACCCTCAAGAATTTGAATTTTTACAAATTTAAATGATTATCTAATAATATATTACCATGAAAAGTAACTGATATATTATACAAGGTGCCAATTCAAAGTGAACATACATAAAGTGTATATTATTTAAATAAATTAATAAAATAAATAATATAATAAATTTAATAACATATTACCACGAAAAATAACTGATATGTTATTCAAGGTGCAAATTCAAAATGAACATACATACATAAGGTGTATATAAGTAAAATTGATTAAAATTTGACTCTAAGTGAAAGTACATAAGTGATATGTTATTCTTAGTGCACAAAATATAAAAGTCGTTTATTGAAGTTTGATTTGAAATTTATACAAACCTGGACAATGAAAAATAGTTGCTTGTAATTCCAGAGTACTAATTTGTTAATTACTCGGAAAAAGAACATGGCGGCCTGCTCTCAAAAAACTTCGATGCGTTTCTCAGTATCCACTTAAGAATAATAATACTTACATTCCGATTCATCCGACACAACTTGTCTCTGACTATTCAATAAGTTAGTAGTACTGTTAAATATCAATCACATATGTCACCCTGCCCAGAGAGAGAGAGAAAGAGAGATAATGCAAATATTTAAATTAATCATTATCAAAACACTGTTAAATTTTATATATGCACTTTAAGGAGCATGTCATTTACTTTTCAGAGTCAAATTGTGGTAAATTTTGTATCTATATTTTAACGATATTTATTTCGCACTTGTATCTTGAATAATTAATATCTGATTTTTTATAGTTGTATGTTACGTCAGATAATCACTAATCTTTTTAAGCGTGTAGCTTCTTTGTACTTGACATGAGAACTTTTTTACTTATGAATTTTGGGTTTATTTAATATTTACCCGTTTCAAACAATACAACACTTTTTGATCAATAAATTACTCGCTGAAAATATGGCATAACAAATTCAAAATCGGAAATTGATACGAAAATTCGAAATTTTACTACAGAAAAGTTGGAGATTTTTAATCTAAACCATTTTCATAACTTTTTCATTTTAATTATTTATTCCATCCATCGAAAGTTTTTTGAGAGCAGGCCGCCATGTTCTTTTTCCGAGTAATTAACAAATTAGTACTCTGGAATTACAAGCAACTATTTTTCATTGTCCAGGTTTGTATAAATTTCAAATCAAACTTCAATAAACGACTTTTATATTTTGTGCACTAAGAATAACATATCACTTATGTACTTTCACTTAGAGTCAAATTTTAATCAATTTTACTTATATACACCTTATGTATGTATGTTCATTTTGAATTTGCACCTTGAATAACATATCAGTTATTTTTCGTGGTAATATGTTATTAAATTTATTATATTATTTATTTTATTAATTTATTTAAATAATATACACTTTATGTATGTTCACTTTGAATTGGCACCTTGTATAATATATCAGTTACTTTTCATGGTAATATATTATTAGATAATCATTTAAATTTGTAAAAATTCAAATTCTTGAGGGTTTTCTATTTTTGAACATGGCTTGACCTTTTCATTTATGATATTTTTTGGGATATCACCTACTTTTTAGAGTACAGATATATGAATCAATTGGTGCAAAAAAAACGCAAAGTTTAAAAAAAGTTATGCTATTTGCAATATGCAATTACGTATTTTTCTTTAAAGATAACTATAAATCTATCCCATAAGAAACCTTAATTAACGACACAGGTCCCGTATTTTTGCGATGCACCGTTTACAAGACATTAAATTTCACCTTCAAGGGGTGGTTTTTGAAAATTTTTAATAAATGATAAATTGACCCCATAAAAAACCTTAATTAACGGCACAAGTCTCATATTTTTGCAACGCAAAACACTGTTTCCGAGACATTAAATTTCACCCCCAAGAGGTGGTTTTTGAAAATTTTTTATGAATGGTAAATTAACCCCAGAAGAAACCTTAATTAATAACACAGGCCCCGTATTTTTGCGATGTACCGTTTTTGAGATATTAAATTTCACCATCAAGGGGTGGTTTTTGAAAATTTTTAATAAATGGTAAATACACCAGAAAGGGTGTGAAAGAGTGAGAGGGGGTGAAAGATGATGAAAAAGTGTAAGAAAAGCGAAAAAAATGAAAAAATAGAGAGGGGGAGGGGAGGGGAGGAAGGGGGGCGTGGTGAGAAAGGGAAATGAGGGGAGGGGAGGGTGAGTGGAAGTTGGGGGAGGTGTGAGTGAAAGGTAAGAGAGAAGAGAAGTACATACATGACTGCGGACAGAGAACAATTTTTCATGAAAAACATCACTTTTTGACCGTTTGTATATCCAGAACGGCTTGACCAATTTTTTTTTTTTTTTGGCTTAACTTACTCGTGGCGATGCCACCTTTCAGAATATGCTACATGCACTTCAAAATTTTTTATATTTTAATAGTTCTGTACCCCAAAAAATCGATTCTAAACTTTCTGGATAAGAGACTAGTAGCGTCCAAAATTTTGAACATGGCCGGAGACGCTACCGCGTCTCCTGATATACTTACATTTATATAATTATATAACTGATCTACTAATCGACATTTAAATCAAGTCTTTCCAAATGCACGTGAGTAGGTTGAGAGACTTATCACACATGTCCGACTTTGTTTTAACTGAAATCAATATAATAACAATATAATAACTGTTAGCTTTGTATATTATTTTTTGCATTTTACATGACTATTTTTAGATTATTCTACGAATATAATTTTTTGTATATTGTACATATATATATATATATACAATATGTGTAGTGTATAATAATATTTTTGCAATAGTGCCCCAACTTTTGTAAATACTTGTCTATACATGAAGGAGATTTGGAAGGTTATTAAGTTACAACATATTCTTCATACCAAATTAAGTAAAAAAATCCTGTACTATTTTTTCTTTCGAGATAGTTAAACTGGATGTTGAAAAAGTTAACAAGTTTTTCTTGAATATTTCGAAAAATATTAGACAAATAAAAAAATATTTTAAACAGAAGTTATATAAAGTTATAAAGAATAAAAGTTATGTAAAGTAATGAATAAAAAAATATGATACAATGAAAATTAAAAGTTTTTAAAAACTGTTTGTAAAAATTTAAATTTAACATTGGCAGTTTCTAAGATAATCACAAGGTCAAAAAATATCAACATCTAATCTTCTTGACATCCTACAACTTTTGTTCAAAACGTTGTTTTTGTGTAAAATCAATGTTTTTGAAGATATTTTATAATTTTTATAGCTTACCCTATATATAAAATATGTTTACCTTGTTCAACGCAACGATTTATGGTTTCGTGCATTTGAACTTGTGCATCGGGACTTAAAAGAGCACTTGCTAATTTGCCATACAGTTTTTTCTTTTGAATTTCCGAATCGACAATCTGAAATCGTAAAACAAACAGATTATAAAATTTATTATTTTTGTCTAAACATCTTAACAACATCTTAAAAATTAAAAAAGTGTTAATTATATAAAAATCCATAAACTCCATTGTGAGTAAAGTTAAACATTTATAACATATGTATATACATATACATGTATGTTGTATGTATGATAATATTATAATATTTTTATATTTTCTATAATTATACTTTTGTTTATTTAAATTTTTTAAATTACATACGATTATATAATATCAGGTGAGGAGTGTTAAATGACGTCAAACTGGCATAATTGATATAAAAATGATGATTTATTACTACGTTTCGACCTCCGATTTGGGTCCTTATCAAGTAAATCTACAAAAAAGTGGTACAGAAATGTAACGATCGTTTCATACACGGAAAGGTATATAATTACATTCAAGACTTACATTACTCAGTCCCGTGTTCCGAAATACAAAGTGTTGGAAAAACGTTGAATTATATATAATAATTAGATTTAAAAAGAATATACAATTGAGTTGATAGGATAAAAGACGTCAGTTGTTTGTGACAGCTACATTCGGACTGAGCGAGATGAAATTTGCTTGTGTGACTTAGGGGGCAACTTAGTAATAAACAAATAAGATGAAAAGAAAGAAAAAGACGGTAAATGTGCGTTGAAACCAGGTCAATGTACTAAAATGTAAGCAAAAAAGAATTAAAGGTGACGTCAGTAAGTGTGTCAAAAATATTATAAATATTAATACGGTATGAAGAAGGCCAAATTTATAAAGTATAAATACAAATTAAATAAAGTAACGGGCGATGACAAAAATAATTTAATAAATTAAGGTAAGTCAAAGGACAGTCAATATGATAAGACATGAAGGCCAGGTGAACGGATAAAACAAAGTACAAATATAATAAAAAAATTTTTTCAATAAATAATGGACGGTAACAAAATAAATTAATTGGGAGAGATAAGTCAAAAAATGCAGTCAATATAATAAGAAACAATGATGAAAAGTAAGGGATGTGTTATGTGAACTATAAGATATTAAGTAATCTGTCATAAATCGCCGTTAGGTTCTCAGTGTCCTTCTGTGAGTTGATTGCCGAATTGCATTTTTTGATGAACAGCATCTCTGCTATTTCTCTTTTTCTTGTGTGTGTTTCTTTGTGCAAAATTTTTGGGTTGTTCCAGTCAAAATCGTGACCATACGATAATCTGTGATTTGTGACAACGGAATGATTTGATGTATGTTTTTTAATGTTGCTTTGGTGTTCTTTTAACCGGGTTATTAAATGTCGTTTTGTTTGACCGATGTAACATGCGTTGCAATTCGAGCAATCAATCTCGTACACTAATTCTGTTTGTTTCAGAACACTAAGCGTGTCTTTTCCTTTCTTTATTACGCAATTCAATTTATTAGAGATAGAATATAATATTTTGATGTTTGAGTTCCCAAGAACGCGTTCGATGTTAATAGCCACCTCATTGTTGAAAGGGATAACAATATAGTTGCTTGCGTCTAGAGGAAGATTTTCAGGGGCGTTATTTTGCCTGTGTTTTAATATGTTAAGTCTTTTCTCGATGTGATGGTCGATCATGTGATTGGGGTAAAGACTTAAACATCAACTTATATTCTTGATCAGGTGCAGAAAACACGATATACTTGTGATTGGCCATCAACTTATATTCTTGATCAGGTGCAGAAAACACGATATACTTCCTCCACATATTCGTAATCTACGCTTAAACATTGCTCTATTTAGTCACAAAGCTACACGCAAATTTAATGTTCTCAAAGAACGAGTTCAAAGAAATCTGTTGAATCTTGAACTCAAAGATGCGCACACCAAAGTTAACCATACAAACTCAAAAATTAGAAAAACAGAAGAGAAACTCTATTCTCTTCTTCCTTCTCATTTAATCAATTCCTTTTTTACATTCAACAAACGTAGAATTAACTCTTTTAATAACTTTTACAAACATAGATCCATAAATAAATTTAACCACCTTCTGAGGAAATTTAACACCGCACATAATCCATTCGAAAACATGGACACATCTAAATGGATCGTAAATATCAGCAACAAAAGAATTCCAGATTCAACACTTAATCTCTTGAGCTTGGGTGACAGGTTCGCGCTTCCTTTAAATAAGAAAGACTCGCACGATCGCGTCAATTACTCAATGGAAATCGTTAAAGGCTTCGAGAACTTATCGCACAAATTAGATAAAAAAGTCGCCGATTTAACACGTAATTCTATTAGTAATATTTTAACAAACTTTATAACTACTGACAAACACATTACATCTACTGACAAATTCATTTTAAGACAACTCCACGAATGCAAAAAATTCATAAGACAAAATAATGACTTACTAATAACCAAAGCGGACAAAGGACAGGTCACTGTTATAATGGAACGAAACGTATATGACAAACAAATGAACACATTATTAGATGACGAAACGACTTACAAGAAATTAAAAAGAGACCCGACAAGAACATTACAAAACAACATAAACGAACTGATCAAAACATGGAAATCGAACTCAATTATCGACGAATACACTTATAAAACATTGCGTTGCACCAATGGAAATCTCCCAAGATGCTACGGACTGCCGAAGATCCACAAAACGGGTTATCCACTTCGCATCATTGTGTCGGCATCTGGGAGTCCGCTTTACAATGTAGCCAAGTTTTTACATCGAATTCTCGACAATTCCATCCCCAAACCCGCCTCTCACATCAAAGATAGTTGGACCCTGGCCAAAAACTTAAAAAATGTACATATTAATTCCAACCAAACCCTTCTCTCCTTGGACGTCACCGCTCTTTACAACAACATCCCCAAAGAGTTAATATTCAAAGCAATCGAATCTCGTTGGAATCACATCTCCAAGGTTTCCAATTTCAATCTTCAACAACTTTTGTTCGCTATTAACTCCATTCTCTCATCAACTAGTTTCGGCTTTCGTGGGTCCTTCTACGAACAGATCTTCGGCAGTCCTATGGGGTCTCCACTTTCCCCCATCTTGGCCGATATAGTCATGGATGACTTAGAAACGCAATGCCTAAAAGATCTTAAACTTTCCATTCCGGTGTATTACAGATACGTTGATGACATTTTCATGATTGCTCCTACTTCCGAAATCGACAATATTCTCGAAGTCTTTAACAAATATCACCCTCGCCTAAATTTTACTTATGAAACTGAAATTAATCATGCTATATCTTTTCTCGACACAAAGATCATTAGAGACAACGACACTCTCATCACAAACTGGTATCGTAAACCCACATTTTCAGGTCGTTATCTCAATTTTCTCTCAAACCACCCACTAAAATACAAAAGAAACACTATCACTAACCTCGTTGACAGAGCAATTTTACTTTCTGACAAAAGATTTCACAAATGTAACATTAGTATTATAAAAGAAATTTTGCGCAATAATCTTTACCCCAATCACATGATCGACCATCACATCGAGAAAAGACTTAACATATTAAAACACAGGCAAAATAACGCCCCTGAAAATCTTCCTCTAGACGCAAGCAACTATATTGTTATCCCTTTCAACAATGAGGTGGCTATTAACATCGAACGCGTTCTTGGGAACTCAAACATCAAAATATTATATTCTATCTCTAATAAATTGAATTGCGTAATAAAGAAAGGAAAAGACACGCTTAGTGTTCTGAAACAAACAGAATTAGTGTACGAGATTGATTGCTCGAATTGCAACGCATGTTACATCGGTCAAACAAAACGACATTTAATAACCCGGTTAAAAGAACACCAAAGCAACATTAAAAAACATACATCAAATCATTCCGTTGTCACAAATCACAGATTATCGTATGGTCACGATTTTGACTGGGACAACCCAAAAATTTTGCACAAAGAAACACACACAAGAAAAAGAGAAATAGCAGAGATGCTGTTCATCAAAAAATGCAATTCGGCAATCAACTCACAGAAGGACACTGAGAACCTAACGGCGATTTATGACAGATTACTTAATATCTTATAGTTCACATAACACATCCCTTACTTTTCATCATTGTTTCTTATTATATTGACTGCATTTTTTGACTTATCTCTCCCAATTAATTTATTTTGTTACCGTCCATTATTTATTGAAAAAATTTTTTTATTATATTTGTACTTTGTTTTATCCGTTCACCTGGCCTTCATGTCTTATCATATTGACTGTCCTTTGACTTACCTTAATTTATTAAATTATTTTTGTCATCGCCCGTTACTTTATTTAATTTGTATTTATACTTTATAAATTTGGCCTTCTTCATACCGTATTAATATTTATAATATTTTTGACACACTTACTGACGTCACCTTTAATTCTTTTTTGCTTACATTTTAGTACATTGACCTGGTTTCAACGCACATTTACCGTCTTTTTCTTTCTTTTCATCTTATTTGTTTATTACTAAGTTGCCCCCTAAGTCACACAAGCAAATTTCATCTCGCTCAGTCCGAATGTAGCTGTCACAAACAACTGACGTCTTTTATCCTATCAACTCAATTGTATATTCTTTTTAAATCTAATTATATATAATTCAACGTTTTTCCAACACTTTGTATTTCGGAACACGGGACTGAGTAATGTAAGTCTTGAATGTAATTATATACCTTTCCGTGTATGAAACGATCGTTACATTTCTGTACCACTTTTTTGTAGATTTACTTGATAAGGACCCAAATCGGAGGTCGAAACGTAGTAATAAATCATCATTTTTATATCAATTATGCCAGTTTGACGTCATTTAACACTCCTCACCTGATATTTCCCATCACTGGCAAAAAGAAGACACTCACTCCGATTATATAATGTCAAAAAATTAGAAAGATCTAAATTAAATGATCTTGAAAGATCTATTTAATTTTTTTTCTCATAAGTATAATATAAAAACTGATAAGTTATTATTGATCAAAATATAATATAATATAATAATATAATTGTAAAGTAAAATATAATATAATGTAATAAGTTAAATAAGTTTATGATTAATGTAATAAATGAAATAAGTTTATGATTGTTATAATATTAAATATATATACCGCACTTAATTATTCTAGAAAACAAAATTAAAAAATTTTTTTTAAAGTCATTTGAAATATTACATATTATACCTGTCCTCGTTTTTGTAATATGCATAATGTGAAGCAACCATTTTTCTTCAATTTTTCCATGTTCTCTGGATTTTGATAAGATCCGTCTTTTATTTCCGCAATTGTAATCACATCAGCTAAAAAATAATTAATTACAGTATAAATATGTGTAATATCCTTAATCCTTATTTTCATAAATATTTTTATGACAATAAATAATAATAATTAAAAATAAGTAAATAAGCAAAAAATTAATATTTTATTACGTTTTATTACACTATTTTATTTTAATTATTACACTTATTATACAAAATAATTTTTATTATTCTTTACTTACAGCTTCTTTTTTTAACGTTTTTAAAATTTATTTTTTTTCTATTTTATGTTAAATCAGTAAAAAATATTTGCCAAATATTAAAGTAATTAAAATTGTTAAAAAATTTTATATAAAAAGTAATTAAGATAGTTCAGAATTTTATATAAAATTTTTTATATAAAATAGTTAAATATTTTTAAGATATAATTAATTTATATAGTGATGTATATTAATATACATTTATATTTATATACAGGGTGAGCCATTTTAATCTATGGACCCCAATTCCTCCGAATGTATGCATGGTACGAGAAAATGGTTCAGATAAATTGTGACTTCGAGGGGGACATAAGATGGTGTCATTGGTTTGACCTTGAAGAATTATTTGAAAGTCACATGAAAGTCACCTCAATTTTTTTAAATGGCATCCCCTATTTTTTATTGCATATTCTTGTAGCTTATCTCAAGACCTTTCCAAAACACTATAAATAAATGTTTTTTCGTTAAATATTTTCCGAGTTATAAGGCTTGAAATAATTTCTTAATTTTACATAAACTATAAAATATCTCGTAAAATATTCACTTTTCGATGATCTTACCTCAATACTTTTATGCACAGAATAATGAGAGGAATCAATTGGTGTAAAGAAAACACATAGTTGTTTTTAAGAAAAAATATGTAATTGTTAGTTACAAATTGCATATTTTTTCTTAAAAACAACTATGTGTTTTCTTGACACCAATTGATTCCTCTCATTATTCTGTGCATAAAAGTATTGAGGTAAGGTCATCGAAAAGTGAATATTTTACGAGATATTTTATAGTTTATGTAAAATTAAGAAATTATTTCAAGCCTTATAACTCGGAAAATATTTAACGAAAAAACATTTATTTATAGTGTTTTGGAAAGGTCTTGAGATAAGCTACAAGAATATGCAATAAAAAATAGGGGATGCCACTTAAAAAAATTGAGGTGACTTTCATGTGACTTTCAAATAATTCTTCAAGGTCAAACCAATGACACCATCTTATGTCCCCCTCGAAGTCACAAAACTTTTATCTGAACCATTTTCTCGTACCATGCATACATTCGGAGGAATTGGGGTCCATAGATTAAAATGGCTCACCCTGTATAATAATACATTTGTATTTGTATTTGTATTATTTGTATAGTAATATATGTTAATATACACATATTAAAGTATTAATGTATATTAATGATTATAATGTACATATATTATGTATTAAATGAATATGTATATTAATATATATTATTTTAAGAGATTTTAAAGTTAAGTAACAGTTTACCTTCTGCTAGATTGGCGTTTTCATAACATTGTTGCAAATCAGCGGTGGATAATGATCCGCCGTGTACAGCTATATCGGTAATAGTGTTTGCATAAGCAACCATCTAAAATCAATATTGCTACAAATAACAAAGATATATCTATACTATACTATACTATACTATAGAAAATATATCTAGAAAATGAACTTAAAAATCATGTTGTAATAAGCTTAATATTAAATTGATTAAAAAAATATATATATATATACGTATAAAATATATACGTATTTCTAGTAGCATAATTTAGAGACAATCGGTTAAATATCGAGTATATTATCACATACACATTGAGGATATATTCACAATATAATCAATCTTGCTCTCTAATTTATAGAAAATATTAGTTATAAATTACTTGCAAATACATATTATACGTCATAACGATATTAGTTGTAAACCAAAATGTTAGTTTTCACTAATATTACTTATTACATGATCGACTATCTTATGCGATAAATTTGATATGATAACTAAAACTTATATTATTAATTATATTTTTATGTTAAAAATATAAGTATTTTTGCAGTTTTAGGAACACCATGATTTTTCGTAGTAAACTAGGATATCTTTTATTTTGCAAAAGAATTTTTCCATATTTGAAGAGAATTTTTTTATATGTATTTATTATTTAACAAGATTTTTTACGATTGATTTTGTCTTTAAAGTAACATTTTTTTAGTTCCAAACGAACAATAAAATATTAAGACGACATTAAACGAAAAGGAACAATATGTATTTAAAAATATCATATCAATATTTCACAACGTAATTTTACGAGACTTACGACTTATGCAATCTTGTCAATCACTTACTAATTATGGTATTATTATATTATTATATATACTATAATTATATATTAGTTACTTACGGCGATCGCCATCAGGCAGACAAACAGCTCGAAGAACTTCATGATTTTCTTTCACTAACAGGAAATGTTTGATGCACAATGTCTCGTGAACTGATGATATTCCGATATAAATCCCTACTTATATCTCCTAAGTTAGCGCTAAATATGGTAATCGGAGGGAAAAATATTGTAAACTATAAAAAGCTTGTTACTGACTATCATGTTACATACGTACATATATTTTGTAATACATTATTGATAATGCTGTTATCGTTACACATCGTTTCACGGTCATAACAATGCTAACATGAAAAATTGGAATCCGTATTTCAGCCATAGCATTGAAAACCTCGAAATAAATTATCAAACTTTATTATGAGGTTATCAGTAGACTGTTGCGTGTGATAACATAGCGACGATTTAACTAGTAATAAAGTGCAGTAAAATTTACTTCGCAATTTTCGGATGAGTTCTAATTAACATATTGAAATGATGATTATTATAATATTATAATTAAGATAGTGTGTACGTGCATGCGTGTGTGTGTGGTATGTGTGTAAATATAACATAATTTTGTATGTGTGCGTGCGTGCGCGCGCGCGCGCGCGTGTGTGTGTGTGTGTGTGTGTGTGTAATACATTATATGTTTACAGAGTGTCTCATTTTAATTTATCCTTCCTAAAAACTATTTTATTTTTTATTGTAAAAAAAATGTATTAGACAAAAGTTGTGAAATCAAGGGAGACATAATATTCGTTTGACCTTGGGAATAAGCATCAAGACTATGTAAAAGTCAGTTTCAAGTTTTAAAATATAAATTCTTGTCTTTTATTATATCATTTTTTTCTATGAATTAATTTTGAACAACTTTCGTCTGAAACATTTTCTTATTTACCTATTTTTTTTTTAATATTCAAGAAAAACTTGATAACTTTTTCAATATTTAACTTTCGATATCTCGATAATTGTCGAAGGAAAAGGTATTTTTTGACAATTGTCCCAATTTTTCTGAAGACTTGTGTACACATGAAACCTTCAAGGAGATTTCCAAAGTCATGAAATTAAAATGAGATCTTGTATTGTGATATACTTCTTGTATAGTATATATTTCTAACACCAATTCAAGTCAAAAAGTTCCGTACACACGCACGTACGCAGGCACGCACATCACACGCAAGATATTTAAAAAATACATATACAGAGTGTCTGGTAATTACCGTTTCACATGGGCAAATAAAGCAGATTAAACTATAAATAAAAAAGTTTTGCACCGTTTTGTGATTATGACAATAAATAATGAATTATTTAATAAAGATCCGCAAATCAGTGTGTGTCCGTGTGATTTAGCACGAAGAATCAGTTCGATTACCGTTGTTACGTAGCGAGGAATTGGCAAAAGTACTGTGTAAATAACAACGAGAATAAAGTTCAATTTAAACCATTTAATTTGATACTATATTTGTTAGATTTATCTCTTTTATTAGTTCATGAGATAAAGTAGTAGTCACTAGATAGACTTTGTATATACAAGGTGTACGAAGTACCTTGTATATACAGTAAGGTGTCCATTTGTTTGTATACAAGTAGATCTCGTCAAGCTGAACTAAGGAGTCTTATATCATTTTGCAAACTACAACTAAAGTTTTGAGATATTAATAAAAAAAAGGCAAACGAGTACACGCGATGTAATAGCACGAGCTTTGTAGGCGCACTCGGACGTACTCCTCTTTAGTGAATGTTTTCCTCCTCATCTTCCTTCCGACGGCCCCGATACTCAAATTAAAGAGGAACTGCGTCCGTGTGCACAAGGCTCACGGCATCGCGCGCACGTATTAGTTCGTCAATATTTTCTTTTATTAATATCTTAAAATTTTACGTGGTTATTTGCAAAATAATGTGACTTTTTAGTTCAGTTCAACGAGATCTGTATACAGAGCAAATGGATACTTTATCTTACAAGGAAAGTGTCGGAAGTGTTCCCCTCCGATTTTGATGAGCTTCTAATATGTTATTTTCCAGATTAAAATAGAGAGAATACCCCGTTTGATTTTTTTTCTATCTTTCTTAGTTTCGGAGATATTTGCTCCGAAAGAGAAAAACCGCTTTTTTTCAAAAGAGTGTTTCACCCTCTAAAAGGCCGTATGGACACATATAAACAAAAAAAACGTTTTCCTATTTTGATCTGGAGAACAACATATTAGAAGCTCATCAAAATCGGAGGGGGGACACTTCCGACACTTTCCTTGTAAGATACATAATATCATATATGTAATACTCCTATATTGCTAGCCTACCTCATTTTCCATAGGCGGTGCGTCCGCCGATGAAGTGAGACAGATAGCAGATGACTTGGCCATTCTGCACATGCGTGAGTCTATCAGACAGGCCGCGTATATTTGTGGAATATTTAAATAGGTTTTTCACCGCATATTGTAAAATAGCAGGAAAAAAGAAGAGTACTAAGAATAGAATAGTTTAAAAAAATTATCAGGATCAATACAATGAATTAAAGATTAAAAGAAATATTTTTATTCAAACAATTATAATACTACTACTATTATTACTATTGATTATTGAACAAAATTAACTTTGTATACTTCGCTCGAAGGTAGTTGTCTTTTTGAGACATTTTTTTTGCTTCATCAAATATTCTTATATTAATATATAATTCAATAATGTATTTACAAAGTTGGCTTCTATGATTATCAAATGTCTCTTGGCTCAAAATATGTTCATTCATGATGTTATTATTAAATGGATTGTCTATTTGATTAAATATTTTATTCATAATGATTGCTTTAATATTTCGGCTGAGCAATGTGTGGGAGTACTGGCGAATTATTCTTTCTGAAATTTTACAAATTGATGAAACATCTTTTGATGGATTAATAAAGGGACCTCTATTTTTTAAATTAGACAGAAGCGGCATATTGTCACCCAGTAATTGATCTTTGCATATTGGACAATTTATGATAAATAAAAGTTTATGCGATATAAAGCCCGAAATATATAGAACAACTTCCTCTACAAATATTGATAATGTAAAACATATGGAAATATAATCGTGATCGAATTCTATCGCACTTTGCAACATGTCACAGTTACCAACTGGGTCTTTTAAATTTTCTTTTCTTGAGGAAACGTGCAAAATTTGTACATTATCAAAAAGACAATTGCCATTTTGAAATTCTTTCAGTTCATGTCTTACTAACAAACGTTTGTAAGATGTTTGAAACTCTAAAGCGTTTGGATTATTGTTGAAACCGCCACGATCTCTAATAGCTGAGAAAAACGTTTCTAAATAATCTTGTGATAATTTATAAGTAAGCAAATATGTTAATCCTAATAATTTGAATTTTTCAAACACAGGAAAAATATTTCTTAAACATATAATCATTCCAAGAAGCCAGTTTTACGTTGCGTTTTCAAAATAAGCGTTCCTTTCTCATCGGTCAAATTAACGATATATTTTTCAAAATTGTTGGCATGCATTTTCAATCTAGAATAATTGCTATCGTTTAATGGGCAATTAAATTCTTGTTTGGAAAATCTAATCTTGCAGTTAAGCATATCCACAATGTTATTAAAATTTTGACAAAATTGCGCAGTGGAAATAGATGTAGAAAATTTTTCCTGATTTTTTTTATCTGGCAATTGGCTTAAGAAAATTAAAGATTTGCTAACGCTTTCACTAAGAGTTTGCATCGCTAATTTAACATTCATTTTGTTGTTCTCAAAATGTATATGTTTTTTAGTTAATTTATTTGCGACTCTAAGACCTTCATCGCACTGCAATTTATGTAATTCTTCAATAAAATGCCAATGAATTTTTTCTTCGTTTGTAGTCCTTAAAGTTTCGCAATCTGCTAACGTGTTCCTAACTAATTTAATCATATGACACAAATCTAAAAACACATAACAAGGTTCCATTTTAATCGGATTTGTGAAATACGGTTAAAAATTTTTTCCGTATTTTAAATTTGCACCAAGTACTTCGCACATTCCTAAATTGGTAGCTGCTCCATCAAAGGTTATAGAATACACGCTGCAATTGTGAATGTAAAGCATGTAATGCTAATTTTAAAACATTTGCACGTTCAACGCTACTTAATCCTCAAACAAGAAAATATCCTATAGGAACTTTCCAGCTTTCATTTTGTGATACAACCATAAAAACAAGTGCATTTGTGGCCATTATTGGATTATTATTTTTATCTGATCTTTTTCCCTCCGCGTCTTCTAGATTGCCTAAATCAATATCACCATAATACTGCCCACTTTGTTTATTATATATAACTTCTTGTTTAATTGACATTTCATCAATTACGAGATTTACTACGATTTTTTTTGTAGAAGCTCGTGCAGCAATTGTTTCTAATGCTTCTTTTGTAAAACCGGGTGATTGACCACTTGGTACCACTGTCTTATTGTTGATGGATGTGGAAGAATTCGTTCTCCCCACGTTTGTCTTACATATCTATATGCCTTGGGAGAATAAAAATGTAATGTTAACGCAAAGCTGCGAACCTCCTCGGAATATTTTCCTCGATGTTTTTTCTGCAGTAATTTAGTTAACATATCTTTCATTTTATCAGACATCATATTCTGGGAAGAGAAAACAAGACAAATTTTTTTTAAATTTTTATATTTAGATATATTAGGTGTAGTAGAAAGTTCTTAGCTTTTTCTTGGTAAATTGTACCAAGAAAAAAGCTAATATTTAAATACATGTGTGTGTGTGTGTGTGTGTGTGTGTGTGTGTGTGTGTGTGTGTGTGTGTGTGGTGCTGTATGTATGTACATATATGTATTAAAATATATAATTATCTTTTCAGGATTATGAATAAGTATAATCTTTTCCTTATATATATATAACTATACTATAAAAAAATATATATATAACCATGATCAAAAGCTTATTTTATATACAATTACAATATACTACGATTGGAATAAGATTGAAATAAAATTAGGTCGATGTATATATTACCGTTAATGAATCTCCTGCTTCATGGGACATTAATCCTTTCTTTTTTAAATGTTTTATCATATCTTCTAAAGAAGTAATACGTTTCCTTTGATTTCTATTAATATTTTGCAAGTATTTAATTTTATTTGCTTTTTCTTGATCCTTGTTTTTTATAAATTTTAAAACTCGTTGAGCTCTTCTTGGAGTGGAAAAATCGAGTAATGTAATTTCTGAGATAAAGCGTGGTTCATGAAATCGACGTTTCTTAGGAGTTCTAACTTCACCAAACATCAAATTATCATCAGAACCTAAGTAAAAAATTCAAAACCAAGTATACAATTTAAGAACAATAAGTGTATGATCCTGGACTATTGAATTTATTGCAAATAATAAAATAACTAATATATGACTTACAATCTCTCTTCAGATTAGAAGAATTAACATCATCATCCATATATTCTACATTCATATGTTTTTCAATAGATGCATCGCTCATCGATGATGAACAGGTATTCACATTTTCTGATGTATTTTTTTCAATGATCTTGTTCCTTATTAATGCTGTGGCATTTTCTGTAATATTCTCAGTTATTGATGATGTATCTTCTTCGATGATATTATCCCTTATTAATGTTGCATTTTCTTCAATGTTGTCAATATTGTCATTTAATAGCACTTCAAATTGAGATGAAGTTGGAACTGATATTGAAGGAACTGATTCAGACTTCAGAATTACTCTTGAATTGCCACCAACTTTTATTATTTTTATATTATCAGAGGCAAAGTGAAGCGAACAAATATAAACATGGGATTCATCATCTCTTTCAGTTAAGCCACAAACATCCTTCCACTTTTGACGAAGAGCTGCATTTTTTGGAAATCTGTAAAGAAATATGAAAATTATGATTTAACGATAGAATATTTTAAATTCTCATAATTTATAAGACTTACCCATGTACAGAAATATGTTCATTAGTCGATGGCTTGTGGTTGCACAAATAACAACTTTTGCGTTTTTTATTCATTTTAATAAATGCGTACTCATTCGATGAATAACGTGAGTTTTAGATAAAATAACCTAAATATACCTAAACACGCCGTACTGATACAAAATAAGTTTCTGCACATGCCCATTCTCGGTTTTAGCGCATGCGTACAACGCACAAGTCGTCTGCTCTAGAGTGAGAGACGAATATTATCCACACCGTAATGTTTTCGTAGACTCCCGAGCTCAATCAGCAATATAGGAGTAGTATTACATATATGCATAAGTTGAGCGTAAGTTAAACTAGAGTTTTGTATCGTGCGAACTCTATCACAATAAATAAAGCAAAAGTATAAAAGTAAAATATGTTAAACAACTAAGTCATTTTGTCGACTTCGCTTTTAAAATGATTCTAGAATTAGCTTTTAAATATATCTTGGTTTCGAATTTAATGCTCAATATTTAACTTAACAAAGTCGATCAATATTATAATGTCAAGAATAAATAGTAGTGAAGGAGATGAAGCTGAATCAGCTCTAACGTCTAAACCTACCGCACGTTCCCTAGTTAAAGGATTTTGAGGATCGCATAGTTAGTCAGGCAACACTTCCCCTCACATGAGGAAACAATTTTAGTGATGAATAAGCCTGAACCTGAGGAGTTCGACTGATTTTTTTCTGCTTTTTACTGATAGTCATCTGTTCTAACTTCTTGTTTGATTAGCCTGAGATCTGATTCAATTGGCGTTTAACACGGACTTGCACTCAAGCACCGAATCTATTGAGAATGTTTATGTATCTTTTTTTAACTCACAATGATCTCCTTCTCGATTTTCGTGAACTTTAAACTCAAACAATATCAGATCCAGATCTTAACCTTAAAGGAGGAGGGTCAATGAGACAATTTTTGGGCCAAAAGCGTCGAACATTTTTGATTGCACATTTATATATTGAGGTTAAAAGTTTTCTGAAATACACTATAAACCCCCAAAATTATATATTACTGTACTGTACATACTACATACTATAATAGTCGCTCCACTCCTCAATGCGTGAAGGACGGAAATTAGAATGACCCATCGGTGTTAGATCTCAGCAGTACTTGGCGATGCTAAGTCTTCATTTGGTTCCCGTTTCATTTTGAAAACTATCAAGCAATTTTCAGGCTGATGTAATAGACTTTGTCTTTGTTTCACGATCAACCCTCTACACTTCTGATCAATTATCGCCTCTGATCTTCTCTGATCTGTTGTCTTTTTTCCGTTTCTCTGCTTCCTTTTATTGACATGGTGTTCTTCGGTTAATTCGACGTTTGCTGTGTTCTCCCTTACATCAAACTCCTCGATTAGTTTGGTACGTGAACTTTCGGACGTTGATAGCTTATTGTGACTCTCAATAGTATTAGAATTCCGAAAACTGATCATTGTCAAGAGGAATATGAAGAGAGATGTCTTGAGTGCTCATTTTATCTAGTTACCTAGTTGGCTTATCTCTAAATACTCTAGGGTTTGCAGTTTTAGGCTCTTCTGCGAGTTCGGTCGAGCATTCGTAAGATCATTTGAATGAAAGTGCAAGGAACAGCCTGTTGAAAGAGTAACAAAGGCTTGTCTAATCATGGCTGGCTACGGTGTTCACAAATTCGTGACATTAACTTGTATGACAGCAAAAGCGTCTGGGCAATTCTAGCCAAGAATATGAATGCGATGTAGTATTGCATCAAGTATTGCACTTATTCAGGAACTTTGGCTTCTTAAACAATGCAATACAAGGACGGTTGTAAAAGCAATATTAAGATCTAAATGACAAATCCATTGCATTGCGGTCAAAAGACTGCTCAAAGTTACAGCTCAGCTGCGAAGATTTAACGAGCATCCAGATGAGATCAAATTTGTCGAAGGAGAAACTGGAAGTGCTGATAGAATTAGTATATGTATATGCTTTGACATGCCACTGGAGGAAGTAAAAAATTTGATAGCCCATGCAGAGGAAAAAGGCTAAACTGTTAAATTGCAAACTGGAGGAATATCACTTCAAGCGCTCTTAGCGTTTGAGTACAACAAAGTGATAGTAATTGCTAAGCGTAAAGTTGGAGAGAATTCTGCGAAAGCATTGAGAGAACTTTAGAGACATCCAAAATCAAATTCTCAGTCTCGATCATCGTCTTTTTGAGGATGGGGGTGTTTGGAGGATGGGGATGTTTCAAGCTTCTAAATGGGAAACCAATACTGTAACTAGGGCGGTGCTATCGATGCTCCCGTAAAGTTTAGAAAGGCACAGTAGTAAACTGGCCGAAATACTGAGTGCAAACCACAGATTTTTATATTTCACTAGACTGCTAATTTCCTAAATTTCGCTTATATATCTTATCAGACATCGTAGGTCGGGTCTACAATGGATGTAGTGAGCCTTATCAGAAGTATACTAATCTCTTCAACTTTAGTAAATTTTGCTCTAATTGGTCAAATTTGTGTTGCTTCTGTTGATCAGCCAAAAACCTCAAAATTAAAATTTTACAAAAATATTCAGATAATAAAAAATAATCCGTAGGAAAGATTTTATTCAATTACAAAATGATCTCATAAATTCAGTTATAAAAGCGTCAGTTAATTTCCGATTTATTATAGAACAATTATTTGATCTTATTTGGAGACGAATGGTTATCTGGCTGAATCAATCTGTCAGTTTTATAAGGCTGATCCTGAAATTGGATCCAATTATCGATTTCTGGTGGTATTCAATTCAGCTGTCAAATTAAAATGCAAAATGCTAATGGAATACTCTTGATATCGCAGGTATGGTAGTAACAAGATCCTTCCTTCTGGTTTCAGGAACTAAAAAGTAGTGTCACCAAGGATCATCCTTGTCGGAACATGTTCTCACACATGACCTGTTCCTTCCCGGTAAGTATTAAAATACAAATTTCTTTCTGAAAAAAAGTGACATAACGGTAGTCGACTGCGCTTTTATCGTAAGTCTTTGTTTCACATATGAGACAATAACAAAACCGTGTGCCGCACACGCGACTTCCCGTTGCCTTTCGCGCCGTGTTGCGAAAGATAACAAGCAGTGCCCGCGGAGTATGCTGAAGCTCATTGGACACGCTCATCCACCACGTGAATTCACCTACTTAGCCCTCACGAAGGATTCACTTGAAACTTTGATAGAATGCAGGGATAGGCGATAGAAATGAATGTTCAAAACTTCAAGGTAGGTCATCGACCTAAATAAAGAATAATCAATCGATGAAAATCAACATTTAACACGGGATTACAGGGATCATGTTCACGATGGTGGTTATTAGTAAATATTATTGGTTATAAGCGACAGATATCATCGGAAAAGAGTTATGATATAGAATTGGATCTGTTGAACATTATTTCGTCGAGAAAATCATGTTATCGACCTTACAAAAAAGATAGTTGCAAATAGTAAATGTGACCGTATTATACAAGATGCAATTCGGCAACATTGCATTCCTCTACGATTTCCATTATCTTGCTAGGTTTAAAATCTATATCCGGATAAATAAAAATAAATAAATAAATAATTTAAAAATTTAAAAATTTTTGTAGCGTTTTTTTGTTTTAATCGGATATTAGGTCTTTTATTATCTAAATAACATGACTGCAGTAGTTTTCCGACTAAGATTCTCTTTCTATGATCAGAAAACTGAGATCCTGTGGCGGGCTCTCGCTACGGTCCGCCGCGGTGAATCCACTTTAAGCTCGGTTCACATGCCCTCGCATCTTCTGCTTATTCTGTGTATCTTTTTTATGCACGTATTTCGAGTATCGGCAGATACTTCCTCTCCGGTAGGGTGTTTCTTTCTCTTCTACCGTGATTCCGAGTTGTCGAGTGTCCCATTCTCTCGGCCACTCTGTTCTTTGACATCCCCCATTGTCCCTTTTTCTGTATTTTTTCTAAAGCTCAGCTAATAGCGGATATCTAACTGTATTCCTATAGTTGCTGCAGTTGTTACTCTCTGTCATCAATTAGTGCACAACAGGAAAAGATCGTTGTTGGATGATAGCTGAAAGATTGCTTAATCGAGGATTAACCCTCTAGTATTCGCGAAACATGTTTTGCCTTAAATTACCTTAGAAAATGTATAAAGATCATTTAAACGAGCATTTTGAGAACTTATGTCGAACAAAAATAAACCACAGTCTGTTTCCTATGTCCAATTGCAACCATTGTATGTCCGTTTGCTACCGTACCTGATTGTCACTGTGTTCGATTGCAACTACTGTGTGTTTCTGTTTCTTATTGTGTCCGATTCATTCAATCTGCTGTGTCCAATTTACTTTGTGCAACTAGGACTCTACCCAAAATGGCATTGATGGCGTACATTGTTTTGCTTTTCTCCAGTTAGCAGGATTTTCATAAAACTTAGTATTTAAGGATTTTTTGGACCGCTGAATACAAATTTTGGGTCAAAATTTAAAATAGACCCAATATAAAACATTCTATGTATATGTATACATGTACATGTGCAGTATAGTATTTGGAAAATTATTACAGTTGAATAGTTGTTATTTTGTAGTAAATGGATTAAATAAAATGAATTATAAACAACATACTGCATAAGCAACTTGTAATTTTTTTAACACATAGTGAAACAAAACAATAACACATAATACGTTTAATATTTATATGTGAGTTTTTAAAATTAAATATTTAAAAAATGACTACTTTGGAACGGCACTCTCATAACAATGAGATTGCAGTTCCCAAACCACCTGCTCAGCGGGATAACTATCATTATATATCTATTACTGAAGAGAACTCTGTGAGTCGAAACGCGTATGACATGTGATATGTATGTGTATATGTTTTAATATATGACCGCTTTTATTTATAATATTTTTGTATTGTTTTTGTTGTACATAATTTTGGCTCTTAAAAAGGTTGTGTTGTATTGATTTTTTAAATTTAACGGGCCATATTAAATTTTATTTTTAATTATAAAAAAGAGTAAAAATACACAGTTTGACTAATTATATAGTGATATATATTTTTTCAAAATAATGATCTGAATTTGCACAATAATTGAATGAAAACTATTAAATATATTTTTGAAATATTGATGATTATAACTATGCATCGAAGAATTCCAGACAAATTTTTTTCATGGAAATCATACCCAGATCTTTCGAATATTCTTTCGAATAAAATTTGCAGAATCCTAAAAGTTATATAAAATTTATTATTAAAAAATTGTAAAATATACATTTATATAAATTTAATAATAAAAAACACACATGCAAAAATAAAATACAAAAGAAAATTTTTTTAAAGAATATTTGATAATTATTAGGAAAACGGTACACATCATCGATTTCATCGCTCTTTGGATATGTTGTAGAGGAAGTTATTCTGAGTAAATCTCCGCAAAAACCAAGTCCGGGACGACATTGGTTTAGGACAGTGCTCGGAATTAGTTGCTATTTTCGAGCCGATTCCCGAGGCAACGCCTCCTATTCCCCCACTACCGCTCGACGCTCGAGCAGACGCTGCGGCCGAGTCGCCGACAGCGTGTCTCTCAGGAGCGTCTCTAAAGAAAAAGAAAGCTAGGATAAAAGAAAGCTAGGCTTTTATATTATTAGTAATATTTTCCTAAAGAAATAATTTCTGCTTTCATAATAAATAATTAATCGAAATGTTATGAATATATTATGTAATGCTTCACATCTTATCGCGAAAAATTCTACATCATTTTGTAAAAGAATATTTATAAAGGAATGCCTCATCGTATGAGATGAGAACGAGTACTTCAATAATTTTTATGGATATCATCCTTCGTAGAATTATGCAAACGACCGAGAAGACCAGAATAAAATTTTTACTTATTGAATGTTTCGATTTTTTTCTATTTTATTTCCATTTTATGACATAAGATGTAAAAATTTTATTCTGGTCTTCTCGGTCGTTTGCATAATTCTACGAAGGATGATATCCATAAAAATTATTGAAGTACTCGTTCTCATCTCATACGATGAGGCATTCCTTTATAAATATTCTTTTACAAAATGATGTAGAATTTTTCGCGATAAGATGTGAAGCATTACATAATATATTCATAACATTTCGATTAATTATTTATTACGAAAGCAGAAATTATTTCTTTAGGAAAATATTACTAATAATATAAAAGGTCCTAGCTTTCTTTTTCTTTAGAGACGCTCCTGAGAGACACGCTGTCGGCGGCTCGGCCGCAGCGTCTGCTCGAGCGTCGAGCGGTAGTGGGGGAATAGGAGGCGTTGCCTCGGGAATCGGCTCGAAAATAGCAACTAATTCCGAGCACTGGTTTAGGAGATATAACAAGTTTAAGTTTCAAAATTTTAATGCTTCTCATCGCAAGAAACTGTGTGTGTAACGACACTTTGTGTGTATATGGCATTCCTACTATTGTTGATATTTCTATGACTTTGAAAAGGAATCCGAAAGTAAATTAGTATACAATAGATTTTCGTACAGATAACATTCTAATAATCTGTCTTAAAATGAAACCTCACTTTGCATTAAAAAGTATACGCGTGGAGGCACCCCCCTACGGGTGGAAACTTTCTACACGAAGCAAGTTCCACCCACACTTATGTGTGTAGTTTTTCGGTAGTGGAGCCCCCCCGTAGGGGGGGCGGAACACACTGCCTCCACGCGTACACTTTTCAATGCGAAGTGAGGTTTCATTTTAAGATAGATTATCAGAATGTTATCTGTACGAAAATCTATCGTATATTAGTTTACTTTTGGATTCCGTTTCAAAGTCATAGAAATATTAACAATAGTAGGAATGTCATATACACACAATGTCGTTACACACATAGTTTCTTGCGATGAGAAGCATTAAAATTTTGAAACTTAAACTTGTTATATCTCCTAAACCAATGTCGTCCCGGACTTGCTTTTTGCGGGGATTTACTCAGAATAACTTTCTTTACAACATATCCAAAGAGCGATGAAATCGGTGAGGTGTACCGTTTTCCGAATATTTACCGAATATTTTATTGATTCACAATTCTTGCTTTATAATGTAGATATTCGACTGAAGAAACAAACTTTTTTATTAATAGAAAAAGAAAAGACATTTTATATTGTTATATTGAAATAGTAATATATTTATTATTCGTAGATTTACTCATTAGATGAAATCCTTCCACATGCATGTAAGAAGATCGAGAGACTTGTCGCACATATCTGGCTTTGTTTTAACTGAAAAAAATTACATAAAATAATTATTATTTGCACATTAGTATTATTTATGTTTTTTTTTATTTTATTGTGTGTGATATAAATAAGGATAAATAAATAAAAAAACATGGCAGTGTTTCAGGGGTCAAGTACATTAAGACTGCTCCATGTACATACATGTATCTGAACATGAGTACTTGTATACATGTATCTATACTTGAGTCGGCCAGTACTTGCGAGTACTTGAGACATCAGAGCTTAGAAATGACTAAAACGATCGAATTCTTGTTGAGTTTAATCGATAACTTGGATGTGACTTATATCAAAAAAGTATCTTTATTTTCCTTTTACACAATAATTCTAATAGTGACGATATTGCAAACAAAATTCCAATGTTGAAATTAACTAAGTTTAAATTTTCAGGGTAACATCAAAAATTGTGCTTTAAACATACGGGCTGAACGCGTAATGAACGCGTTTGATCTTCTATATCTCTGGAATCAATTCTCAGCTTTTAACTTAAAAAATTTTTATAATTTTTATAAATGATATCTCACTACAAGATATTTTTTGGAAAATAATTCAGTTCCAAAAAATTATTAGACGAAAACAAACGAAAAAACCACTGATTTTGCGGTCACTCTTTTAAGGAAGCACTTATTTGTTGCGAAGATAATTAAATGCAGATATAATTTATACATAGCAGTTGTTGCGAAATAATTGCTTTTATTGATACTTATTACTCAAACTTGTTTATTTAGAAAATCTCTATAAAAAGCATGAGATATTTTATTATATCTTATTATATTTATGTACGTTGAATATCTCAAACATTTCACTTGTTCTATTATACATTTTAAACAAAAATATTTCAAATACAGTATTTTAAATAAAGTATTACATTTTTAACATAAATATATGTACACATTTTTTTATTACTTAATTATGCATTTCTATGAGAAATCAATTTCACTCACATTTTTAAAGTAAAATTATTAACTTTTTTCATAATTTACTTTTTTCATAATTCAAATTTCTTTAGACATTCTAAATATAGAAATATTAGACTAAGGTTATATAAAAATATTAAATTTTTAAAATATTACAATTTATGAAATATTTTGTACTTTTTTTTATTTCAATATCTTTTATTTATTTTATTTTATCTTTTATTTAACATTTAAATTGTTAAAAATCTTATAAAATATTTATTTTTCATGATCTTACATTA
Organism: Crematogaster levior; assembly: GCA_901521435.1. NCBI lineage: Eukaryota > Metazoa > Arthropoda > Insecta > Hymenoptera > Formicidae > Crematogaster > Crematogaster levior. The sequence continues at coordinate 99,877 of CABEGB010000626.1, forward strand.
ATATTCTTATATAGAATAATAAAATTAATTAAATATAATTTGCGGTGCAAAAGATAACATAGCTGCTTTTAAAGAAGCATACAATTATATTACGTATTACTACGTATTAGTACGCTTTTTAAAAACAAATCTACGTTTTATATCAATTGCATAAATATTATTGCATAAATGTTAAAGATACATAAATATTAAAATAAGGTTATAAAATTTTTTTATAACTTTATTTTAATATTACATTTATGCATAATAAAATTCTTTTATAATCTTACTTTTGATATTTGATATTATATCAAAATGTGTTAGAATGAAGGCTGAACTATCTGTTTTATATATGTACCTATATTCATGTATGTAATTTTTACATATGTATATACTTGCCTAGTTCAATACAATGATCCAAGGTTACGTGTATTTTAGCTTGAGTATCAAGATTTAGGTGAACATGTATTGATTTGCCATAGAGCTTATCTTTCTGAATCTCCGAGTCAACAATTTATAATTGTAAAAAAATATTTACATTTTAATTCTTGTCTCTAGATTTTAAAAGTGAAATAAAAATATTCATGATATTTATGATTATCACTGTATAATCTTGGTTTACTATTATTACATATATTATTAAAATCATTTATTTTTTAAACTAGATTCGACCTAACATCAACATTAACATTAACATTAACTTTAATTGCGATGCGTCACAATTAATTAGAAACAGGTACTGCTTTGCGGCGTTATAGTCACATACGTCAGTGTTTTTTAAAGTATTTCCGGTGGTTGCGAATTTTATTACTAAATAAATATTTCTTTTTTGCTCATGATTTTATTTCTTTTTATATGTATTCATTTCCTTAAATAAATAATTTACCATTAATTAACTCTCTCTCTCTCTCTCTCTCTTTTTGGTATTATTTACAGTGTATTCCAATTTTACACTTTATTTATTATAAGCTCTATTTTGAGGGTACAATAAAATACTTATCTTTAAATGTGAGTTATGAAGAAAAGGGCATTGAGTTGTGTTTTGTCCAAATGGAGCGCGAACAAAAAATTTGAGCAACACTGTCATATGTTAGCCTTTGCATATATGGATTAATGCGATAGATGTAGAATTGTTTAGATTTTACTATTTAATGAAGATTTTGTTTCAAGCCAATATGTTGGCTTTTCGACCTTCTAAAGGTTGGAACAATAATAGCAAAGCAAATAATGATTTATATTGGTATAATAATATGTAGACCATGTCTTACACGACTACGTCGTGATAGCGACAGACTTCTTATAATATACATGTTGTTTACACGGACACGAAAACTTCTTATCTTGTCTAAACGAATATATACGAGTAATTACTTGTCCACATGTTCAATGTTGTATATGTACATATATATATAGTATTTCCAAACGAGTGAAAATTTTTACATATCATATATCTATCGCGTTCGCAGTTGTACAACGATATAATTTATTGATCAATGGAACACTATCGAATAGAGACCATTAACTTATTGACCTCTTTGATGATAATTTAGAAACCATACAGAGTGTTGCGAGTGTTATTTCATTATTGATTAATAGATGTTGTATTAACGAGTATGTTGTTGTATTAACGGATAACAGTTCGAACATTTATTTTAAGGACAACAACATACAACAATAAATGCGTTCTTTATTTTTAATAATTAATTTCAACTTTTACCTTTAAATTTTTTAAAATTAATTGATATATAATTATGTAATTAATACTTACCATCGTTTTCGTAAAATGGATAACGTGAAGCATCCGTTTTTTCTTATGTCTGTCCTATAATTCGCGCAAATTTAATAAGTTTAAATGCTACGAATGCAGAAAAATAGGACATCGAGCTGCCGATTGTTACTTTAAGAAGACTGATAATGAACATAGTGCTGGAAAGGCTATCAAATTATTTTACGTAAATGATGATTTGAGAGCAAATTTGATATCCGTTGCAAAAATTACTCAGAAGGATAATAAAGTAATTTTTAACAAGAATGAAGTGGTTATAATTGGAAAGAATGGAAAGGTTAAGTTAAAGGCTCAACATATTGGCAATCTTTACTACGTTCAAGAAAAGAAGAATATTGGAGAGATACATCGGTCGACAACTCTCAAGTTAAAATATGACACAAAAGGCTAGGCCATTTAAATACAAGAAACTTAATTAATCTGTAACGATGCACCCCGTAAAAGAGCATCGTCACGCCGGACACGAACAACCGTCAATACGGCAAACGGGGCGCGGTGCGCCCCACATTATTTTAAACAATCATACAAACGCTTGAGGATAACGGCCTCGCGTTCGCGAGCGTTCCGAAAGAACCCGACCGCCACCGAACACAAGCGTGACGTCGGGACCCATCCCCACCAACGACCCGGCGCTCACGTCCCGCGTACGGGGGATGATTCCCCCTCCCGAAATCCAAGCGCTTTTCCGATATAAAAAGGCACTCGGATTCCCCAGGATACCGATTCCGGATTCCGCAGCCGAAGCAATCAAGCCGACGCTAAAGAAGCCATCCCGAACCGTTTCCTAGAAGTGACAAAGAACAAGGGAGTCGAGTGTTCTCGGTTTCCACCGAGCGTTCTCGGTAGTCACCTCCTAGACCACACCGTCCTGGTTATAATCGCGAGGGGTAGAGAGTTCTCTGTCTCCGTCGAGCGTTCTCGACCGATTAGAACCACCAGGAAGTTCCTCTAGTGAAAGGGCGCGGGGTAGAGCGTTCTCTACCTCCGTCGAGTGTTCTCGACCCCACACGCACACCCCGGCACATACCATCCACACCGGTCCGAATCACTTTCGGGGAAAATACGCGAAACTACGAGATAACGCCGACACAGGTTTTGTACCAGCCATTCGTACGGCTATATCGTATCCCGCGCGCCGCGCCAGGCTACGCTACCACAGCACACGCCATCGATACGGTAACTCGCGACGCGCCTACGTCACGCCGTATCACGCACTTACCGCGTGATCGGGCTCGCTCTCCGCCGATCCCTCTATCACGCGCTCCGACACCGACACGATAACCACTCGCGCCGAATCCGATACGCCCGCTCCGCAACACGGACGTACCGTACCACTCTATTTCACACTATTAATTGTATTACTATTATACCTTAATTACTTTTGCAAATAAATTCTATTCTGTTATTTTCAAAGTCTCGACTCAAATCATTCGCACTTGCCCATCGAACCCCGGATAACCGACGAGCTAGATTCGCGCGTTCGACACACACGGGTATTGTTTTAAATCTTGTGAAGAATAGAAGAGCAACTGGGATATTCCTCAATGAGGAATCTAAAGTTATTACTTGTGAAGTATGAACCCATATAAAAGGGTAAGCTATCTACACCTTTTGAAAAGGGAAATAAACAAAGAAGTTCAAATTTGCTAGAAATTATTCATTCGGATGTGTGTGGTCCTATGAGCATTGAATCTTTAGGAGGATCTAGATACATGGTATCTTTCATTGATGACTATTCTCGATGGAGCGAAATTCGTTTCATAAAACATAAGAATAGAGTATTTCAGACATTTAAAGATTATAAAGGCTATGTTGAAAAACGTACCGGTCTCAAGATAAAATGTTTACAAACTGATAATGGGAGTGAATGTTGTAATAGACAATTTAATACCTTTTTAAAAAATGAAGGAATATACAATGACGGCTTACTGTACCACACACTCCACAACAAAATGTGTCGCAGAACGAAAGAATCGCACCCTTATAGACACGGCTAGATGTATGCTTTTACAATCAGGTTTATCTATTGGATTTTGGGCAGAGGCTGTTTCAACTGCCAGTTATCTGAGAAATAGATGTCCCACAAAGAGCTTAAATGGAAGAACTCCGTTTGAAATGTGGACGAAGAGATTACCTAATTTAAGACATTTACGAACGTTTGGAATGAAGGCACATATTTTAAATAAAAACCAACGTAAGAAGAAATTCGATTCAAGGTCGATAGTTGGTCTATTTGTTGGATACTCTAAACCAGTGCTCGGAATTAATTGCTATTTTCGAGCCGATTCCCGAGGCAACGCCTCCTATTCCCCCACTACCGCTCGACGCTCGAGCAGACGCTGCGGCCGGCCGCCGACAGCGTGTCTCTCAGGAGCGTCTCTAAAGAAAAAGAAAGCTAGGACCTTTTATATTATTAATAGTATTTTCCTAAAGAAATAATTTCTGCTTTCGTAATAAATAATTAATCGAAATGTTATGAATATATTATGTAACGCTATTTCACATCTTATCACGAAAAATTCTACATCATTTTGTAAAAGAATATTTATAAAGGAATGCCTCATTGTATGAGATGAGAACGAGTACTTCAATAATTTTTATAGATATCATCCTTCGTAGAATTATGCAAACGACCGAGAAGACCAGAATAAAATTTTTACATCTTATGTCATAAGATGGAGATAAAATAGAAAAAAATCGAAACATTCAATAAGTAAAAATTTTATTCTGGTCTTCTCGGTCGTTTGCATAATTCTACGAAGGATGATATCCATAAAAATTATTGAAGTACTCGTTCTCATCTCATACGATGAGGCATTCCTTTATAAATATTCTTTTACAAAATGATGTAGAATTTTTCGCGATAAGATGTGAAATAGCATTACATAATATATTCATAACATTTCGATTAATTATTTATTACGAAAGCAGAAATTATTTTTTTAGGAAAATATTACTAATAATATAAAAGGTCCTAGCTTTCTTTTTCTTTAGAGACGCTCTTGAGAGATACGCTGTCGGCGGCTCGGCCGCAGCGTCTGCTCGAGCGTCGAGCGGTAGTGGGGGAATATGAGGCGTTGCCTCGGGAATCGGCTCGAAAATAGCAACTAATTCCGAGCACTGCTCTAAACAATCTAAGGCCTATCGAGTCTGGATTCCCAATGAAAGAAGAATTGTTATATCTCGAGACATTAGAGTGTTGGAAGAATTGTATCATCAAAGTGTTAAAGATACAAGCAAATTAGATAATAATACGATAAAAATGCCTAAGATTTGTATATCGAGCAATGAGAGTATCGAGTCACCGGATGAAGATATAACGTCGTCGGATGAATATCAACGATTATTGAATGAAGATATTACAAATGATAATGGAAGTGAACTCGAAGTACATGAGGAACAAACACATCAAAATTTACTTAGAGTTCCAGGAAGACCAAAAATTCTACGAACTGGAAGAAGAGGACGGCCTAAGAAATTATTTCATTATCAAGTATGTGATACTGATCAAGATGATGTAGAATCAAGAGGATGTAGAAACGAATGACGACGAGGAAGGAATAACAAATGTAAATTTTGAAAATAATTTTAGATCTGAAGGAAACATGATTCATGAAGTAAATTTAGTTATGGAGGCCGCTAATATGACGGAAATTTCTATAGAAAGTGTCTTAAGTGGAGATGATTCGCGACAAGCAATTAAGGCAGAAATAAGGAATTTAATAAAGAATAAGACATTCCAAATCGTTAAACGACCGTCAGATAAGAATGTTATTGGTTGTCGTGTTGTACTAACCAACAAGTTTAAGGCCGATGGTAGTCTTGAGAAGTGAAAGGCCCGAGTGGTCGCCAAAGACTTTGCACAACGTTCTGGTGTGGATTATACAGACTCTTTCGCACCTGTAGCTCGACTAGAGTCAATTCGGTCAATAATGGCTGTGGTAGCCGAGTTAGATATGTCTATTAAACAAATTGATAGTACCGGAGCTTATTTAAATGGATCTCTTCATGAAACTATATATATGGAAAAACCCGATCTACTAGAAGTTTGCTTAAAGGAATTAATGAATGATACGCGAGAAGAAAAGCATATCCAAATCACTTCCAAAGAATTGATAAAAGAGTTAAAAAGGAATCCTGATTCTGTATGTCATTTAAACAAAACCATTTATGGGTAATTCTTTTACAAACCGGACGGATTGAGACAAAATCTGACCGACACATTTTTTATTTGGCTGAAACTTTTTTTACGGGTTCTGTATCGAAAAAGAAAAGATACGTGTTCGAGGATTTTTTTTTTTTTTTTTTTTTTTAATAGAGGAGGTTGAAAATTTGAGATTTTCGTGATTTTTGCCTTGGAGACTCATTTTCAAAAATTCATAACTCTGGTTCTTTTTAAGCTAGAGAAAACTTTTTTTTTTCATTTTGAAGATAAAAGAGTGAACTTTATGAAAAAAATAGTTTAAAAAAAATTTATAAAAAATTTCATATTTTTATAAACAATTGAAATGTTTAAATCAATTTTTAAACACGGCCCCCAAATTTTAACGATTTCTTAATACAACCATCGCATTCTACGTCAAATTTTCTATAAAAAACGTGTATTTTATTAATGGAGAAATTATGTTTACTAGTAGAGATAAATTAATTTATCTATCGTGCCACGTCGTATCAGCGCGTGGGTACCTCTGCACGCCTCATTTTCTAACCCCATATCGTTTTTCTCAATAACATTAATGATTATTTAACTATTATTATCAATCGAGTACAAATTATTATTAGCAAACAGGACTTTATTATTAATTGAATAAAATAAAACATGTTAAATGAAAAAACATATTTATTTCTATTTTTAAACATTACTCTTATTCATTAATGCTTAATATGTACCTTATTTTTAAATGTACAAATATATTTAACTATAAACATTTGAAAGTTTATTTAAAGATTTTTACAATTGTTTTTTTATCATCTAATGAAAATTTTTTAGCTTCCAGTATCTGAAGAGAGATTGGAATCATGCAATGAAATTGTAAAGTGCCTTTTATCGTTAGAGCTTTTTGAAAACGTGCTGACAACATTTGTTCTTCTTTTTCATACTCATCATTTGTCGAATAGCGACACGTTATATTTTGCAAAGCTTCTGTTGCCCAAGCGAATAATTCTTTGGGTGTGCGAATAGGATTATTAATTCGTTTTAACGTTCCACCTACTCCATCAAATATATCGAATAGCGACACGTTATATTTGATGGAGTAGGTGGAACGTTAAAACGACTTGCTGCTAGAGCTAGTCTTCAACGAATTAATAATCCTATTCGCACACCCAAAGAATTATTCGCTTGGGCAACAGAAGCTTTGCAAAATATAACGTGTCGCTATTCGACAAATGATGAGTATGAAAAAGAAGAACAAATGTTGTCAGCACGTTTTCAAAAAGCTCTAACGATAAAAGGCACTTTACAATTTCATTGCATGATTCCAATCTCTCTTCAGATACTGGAAGCTAAAAAATTTTCATTAGATGATAAAAAAACAATTGTAAAAATCTTTAAATAAACTTTCAAATGTTTATAGTTAAATATATTTGTACATTTAAAAATAAGGTACATATTAAGCATTAATGAATAAGAGTAATGTTTAAAAATAGAAATAAATATGTTTTTTCATTTAACATGTTTTATTTTATTCAATTAATAATAAAGTCCTGTTTGCTAATAATAATTTGTACTCGATTGATAATAATAGTTAAATAATCATTAATGTTATTGAGAAAAACGATATGGGGTTAGAAAATGAGGCGTGCAGAGGTACCCACGCGCTGATACGACGTGGCACGATAGATAAATTAATTTATCTCTACTAGTAAACATAATTTCTCCATTAATAAAATACACGTTTTTTATAGAAAATTTGACGTAGAATGCGATGGTTGTATTAAGAAATCGTTAAAATTTGGGGGCCGTGTTTAAAAATTGATTTAAACATTTCAATTGTTTATAAAAATATGAAATTTTTTATAAATTTTTTTTAAACTATTTTTTTCATAAAGTTCACTCTTTTATCTTCAAAATGAAAAAAAAAAGTTTTCTCTAGCTTAAAAAGAACCAGAGTTATGAATTTTTGAAAATGAGTCTCCAAGGCAAAAATCACGAAAATCTCAAATTTTCAACCTCCTCTATTAAAAAAAAAAAAAAAAAAAAAATCCTCGAACACGTATCTTTTCTTTTTCGATATAGAACCCATAAAAAAAGTTTCAGACAAATAAAAAATGTGTCGGTCAGAATGGTGTTCGGTTTGTAAAAGAATTACCCTTATGGGCTTAAACAAGCCGGAAGACAATAGCAAACTTAGTAGGAAATTAAGGGAATTGAATCTCCAAGCAACGAATTCTGATCCTTGTGTGTATTATTCCAAGAAAGAAAATCATATTTTATATGACGATATGTTGATTGCTAGTACTGATCCGAAATGGACAAGAACGATTAAAGAATTGTCCAAGATATTTGACGTGAAGAATCTTGGGAGCGCCAACTACTGCCTTGGGGTTGAAATACAACAAAGTAAAGGAATGATTGCTTTATCTCATAAGATATATTACCAACTTGTTAACACAATATGGTATGGAGAATTGTAGCAACTCCATTGGATAAGGATACTGCGCTCACAAAAGGGACAGTTAATGATGGAAACGAGAGGAGGCCTTATCGAGAATTGATTGGAGCACTAATGTACCTTGCTGTAGTAACGAGGCCAGACATTGCTCATGCTGTTAGTACCTCGGCTCAATTTAATGACAGTCATACAGATCACTGGGGTGCGACTAAACGCATTCTTTGATATTTAAAACATACTATTAATTATGGTATAGTTTTTAGAAAATGGGGATAATATAAAATTGTTTGTCGTTGCTAACTGGGAAAGTTGCAAGATTGATAGACGGTCCTACTCTGGCTATGTCATCATGTTATTTGGGGGACCAATCAGCTGGAAGTCTCAGAAACAACGGACAGCCCTTTCTTCTACAGAAGTTGAATTTATGGCCCTTGCAGAAGCTACAAAGGATGGAATATACATAACCGAATTTCTTAAAGAATTAGGTTTAAGTAAATTCACTAATTTGTCAATTTACAATGATAATGTTGGAGCACAATTATTAGCGAAAAATCCTGTAGTACATCCTAGAACTAAACATATTGACATAAGATTTCATTTTATTAAGGACGCTATAAAAAGATATAACTTTAGTATACATTGTATACCTTCGGAGAAAATGCCCGCCGATATACTAACCAAGCCTGTTAGCAGTTCTAAACTCTATTTTTGTATATACAGGGTGTCTGAAAAATTTTGGAAAAGCCGAAGTTTGCAGGTAGAACAGGTAAAATCAAGTAAAAAAGTCCTTTTCCACTTTGTTGTTTTTGCAATAATTAACGAGAAATTAATTTAAAAAGATAGGCAAATCCGCGCGAGTAAAAACGCGCGACGAGAAGAGACCTCCCCATTGCAAGACGATAGAAGCCGGCCTGCCGCACAGTGAAGCGACGTGAGAAGCGCTCTACAAAGAATGAATGCGGATTCTCGTCAAACTCTATCCGGATAAAGATCCGCGTTCGCTGCAGCGAGTATCCTTTGTAGATCGCGCCTCCCATCGCTTCGCCGCACGGCCGACCGGCTTCTATCATCTTGCAATGGGAAGGTTTCTTTTCGTCGCGCGCTTTTATTCGCGCGGATTGGCCTATCTTTTAAAATTACTTTCTTGTTAATTATTGCGAAAACAACAAAGTGGTAAAGGACTTTTCTACTTGATTTTACCTGTTCTAACTTCGGTTTTCTCAAAATTTTTCGGACACCCTGTATATAGATATATACAAAATCTATATATATATACAGGGTGGCCCATCGAAAAGGAAACAAACTGAATAACTCTTACAAAAATGATTTTTCGAAAAAATGCAAAAACATGTCAATTATTATTGGAAGGGGGACATCTATTGACGTAAAACTCTTACCCTCAACTTCCACCCCCTAAGCGGGGGGTGGCAACCCTTAAAAATTTTAAACGAGAAGGGGGGTCGAATAATATATCATTGGAAAGGTCTCTCAATTCTCTATAATTCTACGTTTGATTTTTTAAATTTGATCGATTTGTTTAGAAGATACAAGGTGTTTTACAGGGTTACAGGGTTGTATCTAAAACAAACAAATCTGCATATCTTCAAATTTTTTTTATTATCTATTGTCAGCGTAACAAATGTTCAAAATGTTGACCACTAGCTTCCATACAATAATAAAGATTCTGCTCAAAACGTTGTCGCACATTCTGGAGCATTTGTGGAGTAATTTTATGGCATTCGTTAACAATACGTTGACGTAAATCTTCTAAAGAAGCTGGTTGTGTTTCATAAATTTTACTTTTTAAATGTCCCCATAAAAAGAAATCCAGTGGCGACAAATCTGGAGAACGAGGAGGCCATTCAATAGTGCCTCTTCTTCCAATCCAACGATTTGGAAAAGTTTGATCCAAATATTTACGAACAGACAGTGTATAATGTGGAGGAGCTCCGTCCTGTTGAAATATTAATTGATCTTCGAGATAATGTTCATCATTTTCGATAATATTGGTTAACATTGGATCAATTATGTTTTCTAGCAGTTCCAAATACATATCTCCAGTTAAATTGCCAGATAGAAAAAAGGGACCAACAATACGATCACCAAAAATGCCAGCCCAAACATTTAATTTTTTTGGGTGTTGAGTATGGGTTTCATAAAATATGCTTGGATTAGAATCTGCCCAATAGCGACAATTATGGCGATTTACTGTACCATTTTGAAAAAAAGAACATTCGTCAGAAAAACAAATATTAAAGAGGAAATTTGGATTATTCGTTATTCGTTCACTCATGACCTCACAAAATTGCAACCGACGGTCAAAGTCGTCTTCATTAAGTTCCTGTAACAACTTAATTTTATATGGGTGAAACTTATGATGTTTTAAAATTCGTTGAATACTGGTTCGACTAACACCAGATACAGCAGATAATTGCCTTGTACTCAACGTAGGATCAGCAGCAACATGGCCTAAAATCGCTATTTCCACCGCTTCATATCGTACACGATTTTCAGCATTCCGTTTTTTATTAACCACAGATCCTGTCTGTTTAAATTTTGCCACTAACTGCAAAACGTATTTACGATTGACATGTTTATTTGCATGCCTTTGATTGAACAGCTCAGCTGTTTTGTTAGCACATTTATTATTTTCAAAATAAAGTGCAATTATTTCGATCCTTTCTGCAATCGAATAAACCATAATGTCAAAACAACGAATTATGAAATTTACTTGTCGCAAACACTAGATAAGTACTGATCTTGCTTATCGAAGCACACTGAAGAAAGATTAGGCTTCGTATAAGTTTAAATTTCGTTCAGTGTAACAAAAAGTAGCAAAGAAAAAACCAAAACATTGGAGCACATTGACGTAGAAATTTTCTTCAGTGTAGGCAAAGTAGTAAAGAGAGAGAAAGAGAAAGAATCAAAACATTGGAGTATACACATTGACGTGGAATAAATTCAAAACTTGAAAGCTTTAAGCTTTATCAACATTTCAAACAATTACTACGCTAACTAACACAATTTGAACACCTCTTGCAACCGATTAATGACCTGGTTAAAGATTATAAAGATTTATTTGTTTTAGATAAAACACTCTGTATCTTCTAAACAAATCGATCAAATTTAAAAAATTAAACGTAGAATTATAGAGAATTGAGAGACCTTTCCAATGATATATTATTCGACCCCCCTTCTCGTTTAAAATTTTTAAGGGTTGCCACCCCCCGCTTAGGGGGTGGAAGTTGAGGGTAAGAGTTTTACGTCAATAGATGTCCCCCTTCCAATAATAATTGACATGTTTTTGCATTTTTTCGAAAAATCATTTTTGTAAGAGTTATTCAGTTTGTTTCCTTTTCGATGGGCCACCCTGTATATATATATATATATATATATATATATATATATATATAATATACATATATAATATATATACTAAAAAATCCATATACATATACATATACATATACATATACATATACAGGGTGTCCCATCGCACTTGTGCAAACGCTCGTGAGCAGGTACGGCACAGTAAACTGAACAGAAAAGTCTTGTACCATTTTGTTAAATTCGCAATAATAAGCGAAATATTTAATATTAAAATTAGGCGAATAAGAGCGCGCCGAAGTACAAGGAGGCAAGCGCTTGAGCCGCCGGAGCTATAGCACGGCCTAGTGTGTCAGCATTGGCTGCCCGGAGATGTGGCAAGAGACGGCAGCGGTGAGGTACGGGCAGCGGCATGCTGACACACCTTTCCCCTCGCCTAGCGTCCCGCTGTCCTAGGTTACCGTGGATCTGTTCTTTTTAACTGCACTGCTGAACTGGTGCAATAAGTTAGAGTGAAAAAATATACATTTGTCTCATTTTAACTTGAACAGATCCCGTGTCAAGACTCAATTGCCGGTATTATAATAAACTGCCGATATTATATTGAAATAATAAGCGTAAATAAAAATAGTTTTGCATAAAATATGTTATTTCAATATGTGAGGTAACGATTACAACCTGTATTTGTTGTGTTCTGCTTGAAATAATTTCAGTCTCTCTGTTTAAGTTGGCATGACGCATTTTTTTAGATTAATTTTATTTTTTTTAATACAAGTGCAAAACTCTTTAATTTTTATCAGGAACTGTAGACCTATTAAAAGTGTTGTTAGGATTCTATTATTCTTAATGTTATTTTTTGAATCTTTATTTTCCTGAAATTCGTCATGCCAACTTAAACAGAGAGACTGAAACTATTTCAAGCAGAACACAACGAATACAGGTTGTAATCGTTACCTCACATATTGAAATAACATTTTTTATGCAAAATTATTTTTATTTACGCTTATTATTTCAATATAATATCAGCAGTTTATTATAATATCGGCAATTGAGTCTTGACACGGGATCTGTTCTTTTCAGCTGCACTGCTGAACTGGTGCAACAAGTTAGAATGAGACAAATGTATATTTTTTTCACTCTAACTTATTACCTAGGACAGCGGGACGCTAGGCGAGGGGAAAGGTGTGTCAGCATGCCGCTGCCCGTACCTCACCGCTGCCGTCTCTTGCCACATCTCCGGGCAGCCAATGCTGACACACTAGGCCGTGCTATAGCTCCGGCGGCTCAAGCGCTTGCCTCCTTGTACTTCGGCGCGCTCTTATTCGCCTAATTTTAATATTAAATATTTCGCTTATTATTGCGAATTTAGCAAAATGGTACAGGACTTTTCTGTTCAGTTTACTGTGCCGTACCTGCTCACGAGCGTTTGCACAAGTGCGATGGGACACCCTGTATATACGTATACTATAGATTCCAGTGGGTTAAATAAATCTCTATATTTAATTGCGTTTTTTAAAGGCGCGTATTGAGAGGAGGTATTAGAACTTAATTTGTAAAAATTTTTATTTTACAATCCGCGCCTGTCTATTAAGATATCGCTACTGATGCACATCTCTGCTGCTTTCTGTATCGTTTTTAATGTCGTATGTAAGAGATCGGTAAATCGTTTCTTTTGTATTATTTGTGTCTCTCTTCAAATATAAAGTGTTTTCATATATACCAGGAATTCGTTTATTTTGAATATTGCCCTAACAGCTATGATAATACTTTCTAACTTGACAATATACGTAATTTTTAATTTGTTAGTTACAAATTGCATATTTTTTCTTAAAAACAACTATGTGTTTTCTTTACACCAATTGATTCCTCTTATTATTCTGTGCTGTCTCTCATTCTCTATAAAAGTATTGAGGTAAGATCATTGAAAGGTGAATATTTTACGAGATAGTTTATGTAAAATTAAGAAATTTTTCAAACTTCTTTATAACTCGGAAAATACTTAATGAAAAAATACTTTATTATATATAGTGTTTTGGAAAACTTTTGAGATAAGCTACAAGAATATACAATGAAAAATAGAGGGTTCCATTTAAGAAATTGACGATGACCTTTATTAGGCAATCTATCAAGCAATTTTTAGGCTGATGTAATAGACTTTGTCTTTGTTTTACGATTAACCCCCTACATCTTTGATCAATTATCGTCTCTAATCTTCTTTAATCTGTTGTCTTTTTTTCTGTTTGCTCTGCTTCCTTTTATCGACATGGCATCCTGCGGTTAATTCGACATTGCTGTGTTCCTTCTCGCATCAACTCCTCGATTAGTTTGGTACGTGAACTTTCGGACGCTGATAGCTTATTGTGACTCTCAATAGTATTATAATTCTGAAAACTGGATCATTGTCAAAAGGAATATGAAGAGAGATGTCTTGAGTGCCCACTTTGTCTAGTTACCTAGTTGGCTTATCTCTAAATACTCTAGGGTTTGCAGTTTTAGGTTTTTCTGCGGGTTCGATCGGGCATTCGTAAGACCATTTGAATAAAAGTGCAAGCAACAGCTTGTTGAAAAAGTAACAAGGGCGTGGAGCTTGTCTAATCATGGCTGGCTACGGTGTTCACAAATTCGTGACATTAATTTGCATGACAGCAAAAATGCTTGGGCAATTCTAGCCAGGAATATAAATGCGATGTAGTATTACATCAAGTATTGCACTTATTCAGAAATTTTGGCTTCTTAAACAATGCAATACAAGGATGTATGTATGTGTATATGTTTTAATATATGACCGCTTCTATTTATAATTTTTTAAGTGTAAAAATCTTTTCTTTGCCAGTGATGAGAAATTCAAAAAGGAAGGACAGTAACTGACAACAAACTGGCAGAATTGATGTGTGGCAGAATTGATATGTTGGTTGAACGTTATTTATTGCTACGTTTCGACCATAGGTTTTGGTCCTTATCAAGTATATCTACAAATATGTAACTAAATGAAATAATACGTATTCAGGCGCAATGTAATACAATCGAAAATAAAGACTCACATTACAATCAATCTGGTAGAAACATGATGACTCAACTGTGTGTTTGCAAGTAACATTTTGTTGAGAATTATATAGACGTGTAAGACGTCTGTCACTGGTGACAACGAACACTAGACTGATAGATGATTATGAATATCTTAGTGTCAAATAGGATAAAATTATAATAAATAACTATAAATATAGAAAGAGAAAAAACTAAAACATACAATATATAAAAGTATAAGAATCGGGTCAATACTCTAAAATGTCAACAATAAATAAGTGAGGAAATGTCAATATATAAAATTAAATAAAGAAAAAAGTAAAACGGAAGAACAATGTATAAAAGTGTAACAATCAGGTCAATATTATAAAAGTTGAATAATAAATAAGAGAAAACGAAACATAAAAGATCGAAGCTATAAAATATATAAGAGTCCGTCGTAAATGGCTGTTAAATTTTCGGTATTTTTTGGGGAATTGATAGCGGAGACGCTTCTCTTAATAAAAAGCATCTCCGCTATTTCTCTTTTTCTTCTATGTGTTTCTCTGTGTAAAATTTTTGGGTTGTCCCAATCGAATTCATGGCACAAAGACAATCTGTGTTTGCTTACGACCGATTGATTCGTTGTCTGTTTTTTAATGTCCTTACAGTGTTCGTTTAATCGAGTTATTAAGTGTCGTTTTGTTTGTCCTATATAACATGCATCGCAGCTCAGACAATCAATCTCATAAACAATATTGATATTCTTAAAAACATTAAGTGAATATTTTCCATTCTTTATGATGCAATTCAATTTATTGGAAATCGAGTAGATGACTTTAAGACTGGTTTTATTCAAGATCCGTTCTATGCGTCTGGCAGTTTCATGATTAAACGGTATAACTATGCAATTATTGGAGTCAAAGGGAATAGTGTCTTGCGTGCTATTCTGTCTGTGTTGTATTTCTTTCAGTCTTATGTTAATATGGTGATTGATTATATGTTGCGGATATAGGTTGTTGTGTAAAATTTTTTTGATAAAGTTAATATTGTTAGTGTGAAATCTTTCATCCGAAAGAAGGATGGCTTTGTCGACAAGGTGAGTAATGGTGTTTTTCTTGTGTTTAAACGGATGGTTGGAGAGGTAGTTTAAGTATCTTCCGGAGAATGTAGGTTTTTGGTACTGTTAGGAACGATATTGTAACGAATTGTATTACTAGCGCCTTGTCTACCGCGCGATCTGAGTGTCGCGCCTGTTCGGGTGAGTGCGCCAGTGTCGGGCGAGCTCGGGGGCGCTGATTGAAATCGGCGGAAGAGGTCTCTCTTCGTACGTCTTTAATTTCCGTGTAGGCAGCGCACGAGACCGGCACGAGCTCAAGCGATCGTCGTCGTATTGCGTAGTTCGGACCCTTTACTAGTGCGGAAGTCAATAAATATATTAAAATTGAGAGAAACGCAGTCTTTCTCGACCACGCAGCTTCGAAGCACTCTTACCGCGGCTGAAAGTGGGGGACACATTGTCCAGCGTCCCAACGACGCACATAACACATTTTGGTCCTTCGAGCCGGATACTTGTCAAGTAAGCATCCGCCATTATCCGAGAGCATCTTCTCTTCCTCTCCCTTTTGAGGAGTCCGAACGAGCAGTAACGAGATAAACGTTGCCACAACTTTCACAAGGGAAGTCAGCCACACGAGTAAATTCACGTTTTTCCGAGCCATCGGAATTGCACCAAGTGCATCAAGTGCGAGTTCGCAGTCTCAATTGACGAGGATATCGTCGGCAAGGACGAAACAAGTAATCCATCGTCAAGGACATCGTCATCAACGACGGGCGAAGCCGTTTTTCAAGCGAGTAAGGGTTGGACACCGGCTGTTCTCATCCCGTGCGAAGAATCGACCATCAACGCGTCATTCGCCGGAAGAAGACAAAAATACCGTTTACCAGAGATTGCATCATTTGCGTATCCTCGCGATTCATCGACGAGGTAAGAGTAATTATTCAAGTAGCGGTGCCAGCCAACCCTCCACCCCTTTTCTTTTCTCTTTCTTTGTTCTTTCGTCGACGTAGCTAGTTAACAGAATCTCAACATGAGTTCCGAAGAAAATATCACTACGCTCAAAAGGCGCCGCGCCACAATACAAGCTTCGTGTACGCGCATCAAAACATTTGTCGAGTCGGTCGTGTCCGCTACCATTACGACCTTGATAGCAGCTCAGATTGAAGAACGCAGAGCAAAGCTCGAGCATTATTGGTCGGAATATGAGTCGGTACAAACAAAGATAGAGTCTCAAGACGAAAACGAATCGAGTCATCGCGAGGGATTCGAGGAAGCGTTTTACACAGTAACTGCACAAATTCGTGGATTGTTAAGTCCCGTAAATCTACCTCGTCACGTGCTTGCAGCCACGCCCACAATCTCAAGAGCATCTAACGTGCTGGAATCTTTATCGCAATTGAGATTGCCCAAATTAAATCTTCCTACCTTCTCGGGCCACTACGATGATTGGTTTCCATTTTTCGATACATTTCACGCTATTATCCATGCCAATGAATCACTGGACGATATACAAAAATTTCAATATTTGCGCGCCTCATTAACGGGTGATGCAAAGAGTATAATCAGTTCGTTAGAAATTTCGGCGGTAAATTACGAAGTCGCCTGGAATTTGCTCAAAAGTCGATATGACAATAAACGCATCATTGCACAAAATCATATAAAGGCCATTATGGAATTACCTTCCATGGCGCGAGAGAACGCTTGCGAGCTACGACAGATCGCGGATGGCGCATCGAAACACATACATGGCCTTCAGGCGCTAAAACGGCCCACGTCGCACTGGGACGACCTGTTTACATCTTAAGCAACAAGCTTGACACCATTTCAATGCGAGAATGGCAGAATTCATTGGTCTCCACTGAATTACCGACATTCAAACAATTTTTAGATTTTGTGACTCATCGTAGCCAAATGTTAGAGTCTACCAGCAAATCAAGTCCGCCCGCAACTAAGGCTGATTCGCGTTCGTCCTCAAAATTGAAGCGTTCATCTGCTTGCGTCGCGTCCTTCAAACTAAAGTGCGTTTATTGCAGCGAGGAACACTCAATCTATTATTGCCCGAAATTCTTGGCTCTTGCGATTCCTCAAAGGATAGCCGAAATGCGAAAAGCCAAGATGTGTTTAAATTGCTTACGATCAACAACACACGTTTCGAATAAATGTACTTCCGGAAGTTGTAAAACATGCAAAATGAAGCATAATACATTGCTACATCTTATCACTTCTTCGCCGGAATCGCAGGGCAGTGACAAAAAGGCTAACAACACTTCGCCTGCTGCGTCAACCACCACCGTGGTCACACATAGTTCTGACTCGCTCGATCGAGAGTGCGTCATACTCGCCACCGCGCTCGTCCATGTATACGATGTCGAAGGTACACGCAGACCATGTCGATCTTGCTAGACTGCGGATCACAAGCAAATTTTATTTCAAGAGCGTTTCTAAGCTCTCTTAAAATCAAAACACAATCTTCGAGCATCACGATTTCTGGTATAAACAATACAGTTTCGAGATCTTCTGAAACAGCACGAGTGCGGGTACAATCCCGCACCTGCGCATTTAACACAACAATTGATTGCATTGTCACAGACAAGGTGACCGATAAACTTCCTGCATTCACATTGAAGCGGAAGGCATTCCAGATTCCTCGCAATATTATCCTGGCTGATCCTCAGTTCCATGTGTCAGCCGACATCGATATTTTAATAGGTGCAGAGTTATTCTGGCAAGTCCTTTGCATAGGACAGATCAAGGCGTCATTAGGACATCCTACTCTTCAAAAAACACTCTTTGGATGGATCCTCGCGGGTCGTCTTCAATCATTGACTGCCGTAAGAAGGGTGCAATCCCTACACGTGTCAGTAACCAACAACCAGTTAAATGAACAATTAACACGTTTTTGGCAATTGGAGGCAATTGACGTCCCAAACAGCTTCACCGCAGATGAGTCTCTTTGCGAACAACATTTTTTGAGCAGCATAACGCGAGACCCCCAGGGGAGATTCATTGCAAGGCTTCCATTTAGGGAACAGGTTGTTCATAAATTAGGAGATACCAAGGACACAGCAACGAAGCGTTTGCTAGGACTAGAAAAGAGATTTGCTCGAGATCCCGACTTAAAATCTCAATACACACGTTTCTTAGACGAATATCAGGCATTGGGACATATGAAGCAAATACCCGATACCAACCGTCACGAGCAAGGGGTTTTCTATTTGCCACACCATTGCGTGTTCAAGGATACAGCAGGCTCATCAAAAATACGTGTAGTTTTTGATGCTTCCTGCAAAAGCAGTACCGGGCTTTCACTCAATGATGCGCTGCTAACGGGCCCTGTCATTCAGCAGGAGCTTACATCGATTCTCATGAGATTTCGAATGTTCCGATATGCACTCGCAGCTGATATCGTAAAAATGTATAGGCAAATACTCGTGCATCCATCGCAAACGCGCTATCAGCGAATTTTATGGCGAGACACACCCACATCCGATCTAAAAACATTCGAATTAACTACTGTCACATATGGCACTTCATCTGCTTCATTTATAGCTACAAGATGTCTCAAGTATTTAGCAGAGATTACCCGGGACAAGTATCCGGTGGGCTCTGTTTGCGTTCGTAGAGATTTTTACGTTGATGATCTGCTCACCGGTGCAGACTCCCTTCATGATGCAAAGATAGCGCGTAGTGAAATCGTCAAGTTGCTGCGAGAAGGAGGATTTGAGTTGAGCAAATGGTCATCCAACTCCTCTGAATTATTAGATCATTTAGGCGACCAAATTAGCAACATAATCACAATAAACAATGGCAGAGATGCCTCAGTGCTAGGAATTCACTGGAATCAGGTATCAGACACTTTCTATTTCTCTTATAAGGTTACCAAGACGCAAGCCATTGTGTCCAAGCGCGATATTCTTTCGGAGGTATCTCGTCTCTTCGATCCGTTGGGCTTACTTGGACCCATCATTGTCTTAGCGAAGCTAATCATGCAAGAGCTTTGGCAGTTGGACATCCATTGGGACGAATCCATTCCTTCAAATATTGACTTGAAATGGAGGAAACTTAAGGCTCAATTGCCTATTATAAACCAGTACAGTATCCCGCGTTGTGTTAAGCATAGCACAAGACCGCAAGGCATTCAATTGCACGGCTTTTGTGACGCGAGTCAGCAAGCTTATGGCGCTTGTGTCTATATACGCACTCAACTTGAGAAAGATCAGTTTCGATCTGAACTTTTATGTTCTAAATCTCGAGTCGCGCCGATTAAAAGTGTATCTTTGCCAAGGCTTGAATTGTCGGCGGCATTATTATTGGCTCAACTAATCCATAAAATCAGGACAGCAATTGAGCTGTCTGACACACAAATTTTCTTATGGTCGGATTCCACGATAACGCTTAATTGGATTTTGTCACCTTCCCGCAAATGGACCGTATTTGTGGCCAACAGAGTGGGTGAAATACAACGTTTAACTGATATTAATAGTTGACGTCACATAACTTCGGCTAATAATCCTGCGGACATTCTATCAAGGGGACTCGAGCCTCATGGATTGTTGAACGCTTCAACATGGTGGCGTGGACCAAGTTTCTTGTCCTCATGTGAAGATGATTGGCCTAGCAGTCATTTTAAGCAAGTGGAAAGCATCCCGGAGCAAAAAGGATCAATTGTATCTCTAGTCGCCCTAGAGTCGAACTGCATCGAGGAATTAATATGCAAAATTTCAAATTTGAACAAGCTATGTCGTATTCTAGCTTATTGTCTGAGGTTTCTCAAGAGTTACCGGCCGGACAGGCCCACAGTTATTATCTCTCATTCCGAAATAATTGCTGCAATAAATATTATGTGCAAGTTAGTACAAAAACGATCGTTTCCAAGCGAATATAGGGCACTTGCCAAAGGCGACGCCATAAATTCATCCAGTCCGTTACTTTCATTGTCCCCGTTCATGCAAGCAGATGGTATAATACGAGTAGGAGGCAGGTTACAAAAATCCAAATTAAATTTTAATGCGTGTCATCCGATATTGCTGCCTCGCGGACATGAATTAACGAGACGCATAATAGAACAAGAACATCGTCGCAATGCACACGTAGGAACACAAGCCACCATGGCGGCCGTAAGACAACATTTTTGGCCATTGTCATTGCGGTCAACTACGCGAAAGATCATTCAAAAATGCCTAACTTGTTTCAAAGCTAAACCTGTTTTTTCCGAAACGGTGATGGGATCACTGCCTGCCGGACGAGTTACAGTATCACGACCATTTCATCACTGTGGCGTTGATTATGCAGGCCCGCTAATGCTACGGGAAAGCAAAAGGCGTAATGCGCGTCTCAGTAAAGCATATGTATCAATATTCGTATGTTTTGCCACTAAAGCAATTCACATCGAACTAGTTAGCGATCTTACATCAGGGGCATTCATAGCAGCTCTCAAACGATTTTCAGCACGTAGAGGCAAGCCCGCTTGTATGTACTCGGACAATGGAACCACTTTCGTGGGGGCCCAGGGACAGCTAGCGCAATTTTTTGAACTCTTAAAGAATGAAGAGACGCAATCCGAAATTAACCAATTTCTAACCGAGCAGAGAACGTCTTGAAATTTTATTCCGCCCAATGCTCCCCACTTTGGGGGATTATGGGAAGCAGCAGTTAAGTCCGCAAAGTATCATTTGAACCGAATCGTTGGAAAGGCGCATTTGTCCTTTGAGGAAATGACAACCGTCCTTTGCGAAATAGAGGCTATTTTAAACTCGAGACCGCTTACACACTTAAGTGAAGACCCAAATGATCTTGGTTGCTTGACCCCTGGTCATTTTTTGGTTGGCACCCCCTTGAATAGTTTTCCTTACGAAAATCTAACCGATATAAACGAAAATCGATTGTTACGATGGCAACGAGTAGAACAAGTCAGACAACATTTTTGGCATAGATGGAGTTTAGAATACCTCCAATCACTACAAGAACGAAACAAATGGAAGGTCAACAAGGGCCAACAATTGAAGCTAAATCAACTTGTCTTGTTAAAGCACCAGGGCGCAGCTCCGTTGCAATGGCTATTAGGACGAGTGGAGCAAACTCACGTTGGTTCAGACGGACAAGTGCGGTCTGCAGTTATTAAAACTGCCTCAGGATCGTTTACAAGGCCATTGACAAAAATCGCAATATTACCGATTGACCATTAATTCTTAGTTTATCATGTAAATTAGTCATGTAAGGTATATATATAAGCTATCACTCTGCGGCCATTTGTTCTTTTCTTTTTAAGCTGCGTTCCGTGTTCTACTTATACTTCAAATTGTTTGTGTACAGCTGGTTAAGTATATTAGTTATTCGTTTAGGAGCGGCCAGTCTCGTATTTTTCTTCTTATTTTTACTTATTCTTGTTCTCGCTACGTTAGCATATTCATAATACATTCATTATACTACACTCGTTGTCTATGCATAACGATTTGCGTTTCTTTCATAACAACAGGGTGTACCCCGATTGAAAGTATGTCCTTTCAAGGGGAGCAGGGTGTTAGGAACGATATTGTAACGAATTGTATTACTAGCGCCTTGTCTACCGCGCGATCTGAGTGTCGCGCCTGTTCGGGTGAGTGCGCCAGTGTCGGGCGAGCTCGGGGGCGCTGATTGAAATCGGCGGAAGAGGTCTCTCTTCGTACGTCTTTAATTTCCGTGTAGGCAGCGCACGAGACCGGCACGAGCTCAAGCGATCGTCGTCGTATTGCGTAGTTCGGACCCTTTACTAGTGCGGAAGTCAATAAATATATTAAAATTGAGAGAAACGCAGTCTTTCTCGACCACGCAGCTTCGAAGCACTCTTACCACGGCTGAAAGTGGGGGACACATTGTCCAGCGTCCCAACGACGCACATAACAGGTACCAATTTGTGATAAGTGTGCTATTGTCTCTAATGATGGTGGTGTCAAGGAAGGAGATTGAGTTGTTTTTTTCCAATTCGTATGTGAAATTGAGGCGTGGATGGTAGTTATTGAAAGTGTCCAGAATGGTGATGATTTCGGATGTAGGAGCAATCATGAAAATGTCATCTACATATCTATAGAATACCGGGATTGTGCATTTTAGATGTTTTAAGCATTGCGTTTCCAGATCATCCATTACGATGTCGGCTAATATAGGGGATAATGGAGACCCCATAGGACTGCCGAAGATTTGTTCGTAGGAAGATCCCCCGAAGCCGAAACTTGTGGAGGAAAGTACGGTATTTATGGCGAAAAGGAATTGTTGTAGATTGAATTTAGTGGAAGGTGCAATATGATTCCAACGAGTTTCTATAGCTTTTAAAATTAGTTCTTTAGGAATGTTATTATATAGTGCGGTGACATCCAAGGATAGGAGAGAATGACTGGGATGAATATGAGTGTTTTTTAAGTTTTTGGCGAGAGTCCAATTGTCTTTAATATGTGAATTTGGCTTCGGGATAGATCTTTCAAGTATCTGATGTAGATATTTCGCAACATTGTATAACGAACTCCCAGATGCCGATACAATAATGCGAAGTGGATACCCATTCTTGTGAATCTTCGGCAGTCCATAACATCTGGGGAGGTTTCCGTTGGTACAACGCAGTGTTTTATAAGTGTATTCATCTATGATTGAATTTGATTTCCATGTTTTAATTAATTCGTTTAAGTTGTTTTGTATAGATCTAGTGGGGTCTCTTTTTAGTTTTTTGTAAGTTGTTGTGTCATTTAGTAACGCGTTCATTTGTTCATCGTATTTTTTTTGTTGCATTACGACTGTAACTTGCCCTTTATCTGCTTTAGTTATTAATAGGTCTTTGTTTTGTTTTAAAAATTTATTGCATTCATAATGTTCGTTCAAAATGGATTTATCAGTTAAATTTAAGTATTTTTCTGTGTTTAAAAAGTTGGTTATGACACTGCTTATCGAGCTGCGAGCGGAATCCGCGACTTTTGTATCTAATTTTTGAGAAACGTTCTCGAAGTTCTTGATAATTGCGGTTGAGTAGTTTATGCGGTCCTTAATGTCTTTCCTGTTTAAAGGAAGCGCGAACCTGTCACCCAAGCTTAAGAAATTCAATGTTGCATCTGGAATTTGTTTATCGCTTATATTGATGATCCATTTTGTAGTATTCATGTTTTTGAAAGGGTTGTATGAGATGTTTTGTTTTTTTTAAAGGTGGTTAAATTTTTTGATAGATCTGTGTTTACAAGTGATATTGAAAGCGTCAATTTTTTGTTTATTATGTGTGTAAAACGTGTTGCTTAAATTGTGAGGAAATTGAGACGCAAGATTGTTTTCTAATCGTGTGAGTTTTTTGTTTGTAAGAGTAATTTTGCTATGAGCATCTTTAATTTCCAGATTCAACATAGATCTCTGAGTGCGTTGCTTTAACAGCTTAAATTTACTTGTAGATTTTCTACTATAGAGCGCGATGTTAATACGCAAATTGAGAATGTGTCGAGGAAATATGTCATATTTCTTGCATCTTATTAAGAATGTTAGCTGTTGTTTTAATAAGCACCTCTTTTTTTGGGTGGATATCCATAACTTGAGCCGTCTTGTGTTATTCCATCCATATTGTGCCATGGTGTAATTAAAAAATCCTCTCGATGGAGGCACCATATTTCCAAGTCAATGGTGATAAGTGTAAGAATCTTTTCTTTGCCAGTGATGAGAAATTCAAAGAGGAAGGACAGTAACTGACAACAAACTAGCAGAATTGATGTGTTGGTTGAACGTTATTTATTGCTACGTTTCGACCATAGGTTTTGGTTCTTATCAAGTATATCTACAAATATGTAACTAAATGAAATAATACGTATTCAGGCGCAATGTAATACAATCGAAAATAAAGACTTACATTACAATTAATCTGGTAGAAACATGATGACTCAACTGTGTGTTTGCAAGTAACATTTTGTTGAGAATTATATAGACGTGTAAGACGTCTGTCGCTGGTGACAACGAACACTAAACTGATAGATGATTATGAATATCTTAGTGTCAAATAGGATAAAATTATAATAAATAACTTATAATTTTTTGTAATGTTTTTATTGTAGAAAATTTTGGCTTTTATAAAGGCTTATGTGTTGTATTGATTTTTGAAATTTAACGAGCCGTACTAAATTTTATTATTAACTAGCGTCCCGCGTCTCGACTTTGCCCGAGATAATAGTGTGACCGAAATCATACGTATTAGAAGTGATATTTTTCGAAATTGTTTATTTTTTAACTTCTGATTACATTTGTTTCTTTATGTTTTTCAAGAATATCATGCTGCAATCTGCTTGCGGATGGATGAAGTCGATTAATACAACCGTAAACGATAGAAAATGAAAATATAAATTTCTGGATAATGGAAATATTTTTAGACATGTTATGTAGTCTATGTCCTATATAGCTATGTCTATGTAATTTTTTTTGTTCATTAAATTAAATTTGAAAAAGTTTATTCAAGTGCTTTGGGGTATACAATATTTTTGTCTTTCCGTCTTCTGCACAAATAAATAAATTTTTTGGCTGTTCTACTCGTGAACATGCAACATATATAATAATTGACAATGTGAAAAGCATGGATTTTCCAGATTCAATCCACACACTTCGTAAACGTTCTGCTTCAACTTTTATTGCTTGTTGCTCTCCTGATTCCAATGCACGCGATCGAGTGAACTCGTAAACAATGAGCTATATTTCTTGCTTCTCGTTGATCTTCCGATTCTGATGCACGTGCTTGAGCAACTCATAAACGATCTGCTTCGTTGCTTGTTTCTCGTTCTTTGTTTGTTTGAGAAGCTCGTAATTTCTTTCTCTTTCGTGCACTGCTAGTAGATCTACCAATTGATGCGCGTTTTGAAGGCATGATTATTTTGACGAAAAATATAACAACTGTACAAAATTTCAACTCAATTGGATGAACTATTTAAAATTATTATATCGGCTGTTTACTTTAATGACACTGTCATTAATTGACAAATTGTCAAATTTTTTTTATTGAGCGCCACCAACAACTATACAAAGTTTCTACTCAATCTGATGAACGATGCGCGAACGAACAATTATCCGATACAACTCGCGCGCCACCTATTGTATGTTGATGGTAGTATGGCTGCGTTTCGGTATTCACTGTAAGTACTGACGATACCCGGTAAAAAATTTCTTTTATATAGTCATGCAAAATTTAATATACTTATACAGCACTATACATAATTATGCAGAATTGTGTATAACGATACATGACAAAATAAAAAATATTATGTATAGTTATATATAAATGAAGCGACTGCTATATGAAATTACATATATGTAAGTGCATATTATGGATACTTATATATAATGTCCACGATGTTTTATATATAATTATACATTAATGTCTGTTAGTCTAATATATGATTATATGTAAGTTTCTCATTGTGTATAAATATATATAAATAATAAAAAAAGTTCATATATAGTCATATTAACAGAAACTTATGATAAATGATTCTGATGATCAAAAACTTCAATTTATTTACAAATTTAAAATGTATTTATTTATTTATTATGCAATGATCAATGTTGTATTTGTATCGCGCTGCATTTTGGACAGAATTTTGATTGGCTGCCTTATTGCTTGGTCGCCATTATGTAACATTAACTTTTCTACTTATTGTTAGTTTAATCCATTCTTTCTCTATGCGGGAGTTGAATCGTTATTTGTCAAACATCCTGTATAGATTGACTCAAATTACTTTTATTGGTATTATTATATTGCAGAATATGTAATTTATTTGTTATTTTCTTTCAGAATATGCCAAAGTAATAGAAAAACTTAAAAAATGGCCATATATTCGTACAAAAGATATCGAGAGAACGTTGTCTCAGAAGATTGGCGAACTTAAGCATAAAACCAATATTAAAAATATTAAATAACTGCCAATAATAAAGTAACTGCCATATATTTAATGCACATTGCATACGATGTAAACTATTTTTTTGATATATTTGACATATTCGTAGTAAGTACAATTTTTGTTTTATAGTTTTCATATATGTCAAACAATGTGATTATAGTACGTATTTTATGTTTATGTTATACTTTAATAATGTTTGTACTTTATATTTGTGCTTTAATAATATGTGCTTTATGTAATATTTTAATAAAAGAACTAAATAAAAAAATTTATATTCATAAATATATATATGCCTATATATATAGATATATATATCTATATATATTATATATATATATATATGGTTTTATATATATATAACAGTTGGGCTGAAAAGTCCGTAGGCTAACATAGTAAAACACATTTTTTTGGTAAAAATCAATTTTTTTATTCAATATAGTTGCCTTCAAGAGCAATACAACGATTATAGCGGTCATACAATTTTATGATACCATTTTTATAGTATGATTTCTCAGTGGCAAAGTGGGTGCCGCGCGTGCTCACAATCGATCAAAAACAACAACGTTGTGATGATTCAGAGCACTGTCTAGCTATATTTAACCGTAATAAAGACGAATTTTTTCGTCGATATATTACAATGGATGAAACCTGGATTCATCACTACACTCCAGAGTCCAATCGACAGTCAGCCGAAAAAAATTCAGCACTGATGAAGAGGTAATCGCCGAAACTGAGGCCTATTTTGAGGCTAAAGAGAAATCATATTATAAAAATGGTATCGTAAAATTGTATGACCGCTATAATCGTTGTATTGCTCTTGAAGTCAACTATATTGAATAAAAAAATTGATTTTTACCAAAAAAATGTGTTTTACTATGTTAGCCTACGGACTTTTCAGCCCAACTGTTATATATATATAAAACCATGTATAGATATATATATTTATATCCATTTACATATAGATGTATCTATTTTTGTATGGACAAAATTGGTATATAATTTTGTATAATTAGATATACATCCATTTTGTCTAATTATATATAAGAAGTTTTTTACCGGGTATAACGACATTCAATCAAGTTTCAAGATCGTTCTGTTATTACTAAGCTGCTTTCTTCACGTTATGGCGTCGCAATAACGGAACGGTGTTCGCAGTACTGCGGCTGTCTAAAAATAAGTATAACCTACGAATAGAATACGTGATCGACTAATGTATCGTAAAATTTCAGGAATGATAGCAAAATTTCGATAGTAGAATAGGATCCTGTGTTAACGCTTAGTATTACTTTATACTTTTTATTTTCTTCTGCATCTATAAGACACACTTCTTCCATGGATGCCGCCATGTTTTTACTGCGACTGCCTCACCTCGCGAGCCGCAGTAGTCGAAGCAGGAAGTGACGACAAAATCTATGACGTTACACGAACGTGAATACGCTTTGAAAGCTTACTGCCGCGTATATCGAAACGCAGCCTATGTCAGAAACCTTCACGCAAGTGCCAACAACAACTGTACAAAGTTTCAACTTAATCGGATGAACGAGCGCGAACGCATAAAGAACGAACACACAAACGTTTATTTTTACATATAAGATTATAAAAAAAGAGTAAAAGTACACAGTTTGACTAGTTGTATAGTGATTTTTTTTTTTCAAAATAATGATCTGAATTTACACAATAATTGAAGTATGAAAACTATTAAATATATTTTTAAAATATTGACGATTATAACTATGCATTCGAAGAATTCCAGACAAATTCTTTTCATGGAAATCATACCCAGATCTTTCGAATATTCTAATAAAATTTGCAGAAAAGAAATTTTGTCTAAAAGTTATATAAAATTTATTATTAAAAAATTGTAAAATATACATTTATATAAATTTTATAGTAAAAAACACAATGCAAAAATAAAATACAAAAGATTTTTTTAAAGAATATTTTATTGATTCACAATTCTTGCTTTATAATGCAGAAATTCGACTGAAGAAACAAACTTTTTTATTAATAGAAAAAGAAAAGACATTTTATATTGTTATATTGAAATAGTAATATATTTATTATTCGTAGATTTACTCATTAGATGAAATCCTTCCACATGCATGTAAGAAGATCGAGAGACTTGTCGCACATATCTGGCTTTGTTTTAACTGAAAAAAATTACATAAAATAATTATTATTTGCACATTAGTATTATTTATGTTTTTTTTTATTTTATTGTGTGTGATATAAATAAGGATAAATAAATAAAAAAACATGGCAGTGTTTCAGGGGTCAAGTACATTAAGACTGCTCCATGTACATACATGTATCTGAACATGAGTACTTGTATACATGTATCTATACTTGAGTCGGCCAGTACTTGCGAGTACTTGAGACATCAGAGCTTAGAAATGACTAAAACGATCGAATTCTTGTTGAGTTTAATCGATAACTTGGATGTGACTTATATCAAAAAAGTATCTTTATTTTCCTTTTACACAATAATTCTAATAGTGACGATATTGCAAACAAAATCCCAATGTTGAAATTAACTAAGTTTAAATTTTCAGGGTAACATCAAAAATTGTGCTTTAAACATACGGGCTGAACGCGTAATGAACGCGTTTGATCTTCTATATCTCTGGAATCAATTCTCAGCTTTTAACTTAAAAAATTTTTATAATTTTTATAAATGATATCTCACTACAAGATATTTTTTGGAAAATAATTCAGTTCCAAAAAATTATTAGACGAAAACAAACGAAAAAACCACTGATTTTGCGGTCACTCTTTTAAGGAAGCACTTATTTGTTGCGAAGATAATTAAATGCAGATATAATTTATACATAGCAGTTGATGCGAAATAATTGCTTTTATTGATACTTATTACTCAAACTTGTTTATTTAGAAAATCTCTATAAAAAGCATGAGATATTTTATTATATCTTATTATATTTATGTACGTTGAATATCTCAAACATTTCACTTGTTCTATTATACATTTTAAACAAAAATATTTCAAATACAGTATTTTAAATAAAGTATTACATTTTTAACATAAATATATGTACACATTTTTTTATTACTTTATTATGCATTTCTATGAGAAATCAATTTCACTCACATTTTTAAAGTAAAATTATTAACTTTTTTCATAATTTACTTTTTTCATAATTCAAATTTCTTTAGACATTCTAAATATAGAAGTAGTAGACTAAGGTTATATACAAATATTAAATTTTTTAAATATTACAATTTATGAAATATTTTGTACTTTATTTCAATATCTTTTATACTTTATTCATTATCTTTTATACTTTAACATTTAAATTGTTAAAAATCTTATAAAATATTTATTTTTCATGATCTTACATTAATATTCTTATATAGAATAATAAAATTAATTAAAAATAATTTGCGGTGCAAAAATAACATAGCTGCTTTTAAAGAAGCATACAATTATATTACGTATTACTACGTATTAGTACGCTTTTTAAAAACAAATTTACGTTTTATATCAATTGCATAAATATTATTGCATAAATGTTAAAGATACATAAATATTAAAATAAGGTTTATAAAATTTTTTTATAACTTTATTTTAATATTATATTTATGCATAATAAAATTTTTTAAATCTTGCTTCAAATATTTGATATTATGTCAAAATGTGTTAAAATGAAGGATGAACTATCTTTTTTACATACGTATCTATAGTAATTTTTACATATATACTTGCCTTGTTCAACACAACGATCTACGGTTGCGTATATTTTAGCTTGAGTACCAGGATTTAGGTGAGCATGTGCTGATTTGCTATAGAACTTATCTTTCTGAATCTCCGAGTCAACAATCTAGAATTGTAAAAAAAATATTTAATTCTTGTACTCTAGATCTTAAAAGTGAAATGAAAATATTTAAGATATTTATGCTTATCACTGTAAGTATAATCTTGCTTCATTATTATTACATATATTATGAAAATCATCTTTTTTTGAAAACTAGGCTTGACTAACATTAACATTAACTTGTTGTTCGTTAACATTAACTTTAATCGTCACAATTAATTAGAAACAGCTACTGCTTCGTGGTGTGATAGTCACATACGTCAGTGTTTCTTAAAGTATTTTCTGATGGCCAGGAATGTTATTATTAAATAAATATTTCTTTTTTGCGCATGGTTTTATTTTTTTTCATATGTATTTATTTCCTTAAATAAATTCCTTAAATAAATAATTTACCATTCTCTCTCTCTCTCTCTCTCTCTCTCTCTCTCTCTTGGTATTATTTACAGTATATCTCAATTTTACACTTTATTTATTATAAGCTCACTTTTGAGGGTACAATAAAATACTTATCTTTAAATGTGAATTATGAGGAAAAGAGCATTGAGTTGTGTTTTGTCCGAATGGACCACGATCAGAAAAGTTTGAGCAACACTGTCATATGTTAGCCTTTGCATATATGGATTAATGCGATAGATGTAGAATTGTTTAGATTTTACTATTTAATGGAGATTTTGTTTCAAGCCAATATGTTGGTTTTTCGGCCTTCTAAAGGTTGGAACAATAATAGCAAAGCAAATAATGATTTATATTGGTATAATAATATGTAGACTATGTCTTACACGACTACGTCGTGATAGCGACGGCAGACTTCTTATAATACACATGTTGTTTACGCGAACACGAAAACTTCTTATCTTGTCTAAACGAATATATACGAGTAATTACTTGTCCACATGTTCAATGTTGTATATGTATATATACAGTATTTGCAAACGAGAGAAAATTTTTACATATCATATATCTATCGCGTTCGCAGTTGTATAACGATATAATTTATTGATCAATGGAACACTATCGAATAGAGACCGTTGACTTATTGACATCTTTGATGATAATTTAGAAACCAGAGTCTTGCGAGTGTTATTTCATTATTGACTAATAGATGTTGTATTAACGAGTATGTTGTTGTATTAATGGATAACAGTTCAAACATTTATTTTAAGGACAACAACATACAACAATAAATGCGTTCTTTATTTTTAATAATTAATTTCAATTTTTACCTTTAAATTTTTTAAAATTAATTGATATATAATTATGTAATTAATACTTACCAGCCCTCGTTTTCGTAAAATGCATAACGTAAAGCATCCGTTTTTTTTTGCCCTTTCTTCATTTTCTGGATTTTTGTAAGATCCATCCTTTATTTCCGCGTTTGTAATCAAATCGGCTAGAAAATAAATAATTATTGTAATTTTTTATTGTAAAAAATAAATATTTTATTTTATTATAACTACTTAATTTAATTATTGTTATTACTATATGAATAATCTTCTCTTCGCCAGTGATATAAGACTCAGGAAAGAGGGCAATAATTGACGTGCAAACTGGCAATTGATACATTTATTAAAGATCACAACGTTTCGTTAATTATTGTTATTATGTTATGTAAATTTATTTACGTTATCTTTAAATTATATTTTTTATAACATTTTCATAATTATTTATTTGTATTTATAAAAATTCATCAAATATAAAATATAATCGAGAGAGTTATGTACAAATAGTGAAATATGTTTAACAGAAACAAATATAAATAAATAAATTTAAATAAGTAAGGAAGGAAAATTCAAGACATGTTAAAAGCTTTTACCTTCCGCTAGATTCGCGCTGTTATAACATTCTTGCAAATCCGTACTGGATAATACTCCGCCATGTAAAGCCACGTCCGCAATAGTGTCTGCATAAACCACAATCTGAAATCAATAATATTATTAATACATATAAATTATTACAAAGCCTGCAATATAAGTCTTGATGTGAGTTTATCTTAATAATATTCTGAATATTAAATTGTGATTAAAATAAATACTTATTTTTATTATTTCTATGAATACTTATAGTATTTCCTATGAACTATAAGTATTCATAGTATGCAGGCTGTCCCACAACTCGCACAGTATTTATTTTTTATATTTAAATATGAAATTAATCGATGATTTCAACATTATTGTGTATAGTGCTTCAATTTTATAAGAGGTTGATTAGGGCGCCTCGACATTTTCTTGTTAGGATTTTTGTCTTATTTTTGCTCAAGAATATGTCTTTAAAATTTCAGTTGTAAGTTATGGGATCTTTTGTATATATAGAAATATTTTATATGATATGTTTTGTATTTTTTTAACAAGTGAGTATTACACAGTATGTTCAATAAGTTCATGAACTACGTCTATTAAATAAGAATATTACCCATGAATTTTCTTTATTATATGTTTAGATTTTTTTTTTTTTTTTTATATAAAATATTCCAAAAAAGCTTTCCAATCACGAACATTCAAACTTGCATATTAGTAGTCAGAGACGTTATGTAGAAATTAAAATAATAAAAAAAAGAGAAATACGGTTTATTTACGGTTCATTTCAAGCTGAATCTTGATAATTTGCATTAATTACTTTAATATAAAATAAGAAGAGCCAGTACATAATTTTTCAAAAGAGGAGTAATTTAAACCTTGTTGCAAAACGATATTTTATGAGTTATTGGTGCAAATATTATCTAGAAATAACACTTGAGGACAAAACTATCGTAATTCAGTCATAAATATAGTCAAAGTGTAGAGTGTCGTTAATCAGACTATAAAAATGAAGGAAGTCCCTCGGTGATATGCTCCGAAGATAACAATCATGTTTGCTTAACGCTTATTTTTACTGAATTTTATATTTTTATCACGTTTCATAAAATTTTCAAAATCCCCAAACACTTGAAATACAAAATTTTTTTTAGATACGCAGAAATTTGTAATCGCGAATCTTGATAGTCCGAAAATATGTATACTTTTTTTACCGAATTGATAAAAGTGTACAAAGTATACAAATTCACACAAAGAATGATTATTATTAGGCTACCACAATTATTGTTATTGTTGACTACGTTGTCTGAGAAGCAAGCGTTCTCATTATTATATGATATATATCGGTATATTACGGTATTATTATGATAAACATCACCACATGTTTCAGTAGTCGAATTGGCTAAGACATCCGCCCCCAATAGTCTCCACGTTCGAATCCTGGCTGAAGTAATATTTTTCACAATAAATTCTTTAGTGATTTAAGTAAGATGCCTATTAGCATCAAAAATCAAATCGAATTATGTGGGTTTACTGTTTAACAGAGGTCTATGTTTTAAGACTGATAAACAATCGATACTCAGTCTACCGAGTTGGTAAATGTAAGAAACATTTTTTTTTTTTTTTTTTTTACGTAGAAGTTATTATTAGACTACCAAGAAGTAGGTCGACCGTAAATGTTTCTCTAGTTAAAATGGTTACATGGCGGTCCTAATTCACTTGTGATATTGCTTGTTATTAATTAAAAAATTCTTATTTACTAACAATAAGTAATAATAATGTAATTTGTGAATTTATCACATACACTGTTCGTACATATATGAGAAAATTTTTTGACTCTTTGTTCTTTTTTCTTTAATAAAATATTGATTTAAGAGAAGTGTTCACACACAAAGACAAACAATTTAATAAAAATATTTTGACAGTTTAACTTCAATGAAGCGAATCATTATTTTCTATTTGCCGAGTTAAAATTGTTTACAAGAAATGTATATGAGACATGCAAAAACAAGAAACATTAGTGCATAATAACTGATGTTTGATAATTTTGATGATGTTTAATAATTTAATAATTTGAAAGTAAAGTAAGGAAAACACTCACATTTCTCCAATCACTTGTATTCTAGTATTCTTTCTCAGTATTTTTTAAAATTTCTCTTAACAATATAGTTCAATAGAAAAATATTTCAAATTAAACATCAATACCATTTATTTCGCAATTAATTGTAAAATAATAATTTACTTATACATTAATAACTCAAATATAAGTTGATTTTTTTTACTAATATTGTAATTTTTATAAAATAATAGTAATTCAATTACAATTACTTATTATATCAATATTTAATTTAGAACTAATTAGAACTAATAATTAATAATTTAATTACGATTACTTACGGCGGTCGCCATTAAGCAGATGGATAGCGCGAGAAATTTCATGATTCTTTCCTTCTGAAAACACTTTCAGCGCACGGTGTCTCGTATACTGATGATGGTACCCCGATGCAAACTTCTACTTATATCTCCTTTGTGAACGCTAAATATGGTAATCGATGACCAAGAGAAAACGCTATAGGAAACTTGTCGCCGATTATCACTTGACATGCGCGCAGAAAGGTATAACAGGAAAAACTTTCCACGGTCGATGCACGAAACAAGGAAGATGCACATTTATCGGGGATTTACGCCGCAATTTGCGTCATTCGGTCACTATTTAATTTTTTATAACAATAATGATAGAAATAATGATAAATAATGATAATAAAATAAAAAATTTATTATGATAATCAGATATACCAGGTTAATTGACATTTTAATCATTATTTAAAGGCATACATCGTAATTTATGTTTCTTTTCAGCATTTTAAATTAGTATTAATTAATATACATTTTAGTATTATTATTTTATTATTTTATTATTTTTCAATAATTCAATTTCTTTAAATTAGTAGATGTTGGAAATATTTACAAATTTCTGCGTATCTAAAAAAAATTTTGTATTTTAAGTGTTTGGGGATTTTGAAAATATGAATCGTGATAAAAATATAAAATTCAGTAAAAATAAGCGTTAAGCAAACATAATTGTTATCTTCGGAGCATATCACCGCGGGACTTCCCTCATTTTTAAAGTCTGATTAACGACTCTACACTCTGATTATATTTATGACTCAATTACGATAGTTTTGTGTCTTCAAGTGTTATTTCCAGATAATATTTACAAATAACTCATAAAATATTGTTTTGCAACAAAGTTTAAATTACTCCTCTTTTCAAAAATTATGTACTTGCTCTTCTTATTTTATATTAAAGTAATTAATAAAAAAATTAATATAAATTAATTTTAGTAACTAGAATTATTTTACATTTAAATACAATTTTTAACTTGTTACTATAGCGGTAAAAATTAATAATAAACATTAATAATAATAAAATAATAAACATTATGCATTATTTGAAAGAGTGTTTGGTTAGAAAATACCAAGTCATTACTGTTAATGTGTATTTAACAAAATATATATTAAATTAAATTTAAATTATATATGTTACATTTAATTTTTGGTCTACTAAACATTTACTGTTACTGAATTTTATTATTTTGAATGTGTCACATGCGTTCAAAATATATAATTGAATAATAAATGCAGATTCGTAAGATATAAATAGATTAAAATCAATTTTTTAAACTCGTTAAAATGTTGAATATATTTTTTAAATTTTTCTTTGATGCACAACACACATTAAGATTAAAGCAATAAAGATAAATTAAATATTATGTATTATGTATGTAAATATTATGTATCTTATTCAAACATTATTGTTTTAATATTAATTTTTAACACAAAGCAAAAATAGTTAAATAACCAATTAACCATACACTTTCATTAGATTTAACAAATAACAGGGAAAAATAGATCTTGAGAGTCAAACGCAGTTCTTACAAGAGAAGTGTCACAACTGATCCGGAACTGATTTGATTCTCCTTCAAATATGTTATTTAATGTACAAATCTAAGAGACATGAATTTTTTTATATGTACGAATTTTGACTTTTAAGAAGTAAAACACTCTTTTGAAGAAAAACGGTTTTTATCTTTCAAGGCGAATATCTTCGAAACTATTAGAGATAGAAAAAAATATTTGAAATGAAAGTTGAATGGTTTCAAGAGTTCTTTCAAATAATGTAAAAAAACTTTTTATTTTTCTTTAATTTTTCAAAACACCCTTACTCCCATCAATTTTTTTCAAAAATTTTGAAAATTTTTATCACCAAATTAAAGCTTATTTTTTTACGAATCTAATCATGTATGATAAAGTTACGTTCCGAAAAATCATTTTTGAGAAGTTACAAACCTCTCCGTATATATGTTATTCGTGCTCGTATCGTACCTACTATGTGCGTAAGTGTAATAGTTATCGTCAAAATAAGATATTTAAAAAAATGTTAAATTTGTAAGAAAATAAGCTTCTATTTTGTGGCGATAAAAAAATTTTGAAATTTTGAAAAAAGAGTGATGGAAATATTTAAAAAATTAAAAAAATTTTTTTGCACTGTTTTATAAAGTACTCCTAAAATCATTCAACTTTTATTATATGATATTTTTCTAGCATTACAGATTATAAAAAATATTAAGAATTAGGGTAGTTTTTATTATACCTTCTTAAAGTTATTAAAACTTTTGTATTCATCTCTGTATCTACATTATTTCCTTATAATATCTTAAGATTATTTTCTCTTACAACTATTTTCGTTCCAACGCTCTAACATCTTGTTTATTTATTAGTTTATATATTAGTTTTGCGCAATAATATCTACACGTAATTAATAATAAAATAATTATTAAATGTTTCTTCTTCTTCTTCTAGTGCCAAACGCTTGTCAGCGTGTAGGCGGTCAGCTACTTAATCTAACTAATAATTTTCAGAATGCCCGCTTCAGCCTTTCTGAAGATTGATTCCACATTCCTCTCGTCGCACCAATCACGTATGTTGCGGAGCCATGAGTGTTGTTTTCGCCCTGGGCCTCTCCTTCTCTCTATTTTTCCCATTAGTATCGTCTTTAGGAGTTCGTATTTTGGTCCTCTGAGTATATGTCCCAGATATGCCACTTTTCTCTTTTATACCATATCGAGGATCTCTCTCTCGGTGTGAGCTCTTTCAGTACTCTATTGTTGCTTACATGTTGTGTCCAGGGTATTCTTAGAATTCTCCTTAGTGTCCACATCTCGAAGGCCTCTATGCGATTCAGTGATCGTATTTTGAGTGACCATGCCTCCATCCCGTAAAATACAATCGGCCATATATAGCATTTTACCACTCGGAGTTTCAAGGGCAGCGCCACTTCTCGGCGCAGCAGGAATTTGCCGAACTTGGTGAACGTGTCCCTTGCCATTGCAACTCGTTTTCTTATCTCTGCGTCACAATCCCATTCGCTGTTCAAAGTGGTCCCAAGGTATTTGAAGCTGCTGACTGTTTGAATGATCTGATTATCAATCTTTAATTGCGCTTGTGTGTGATTTCCTCGGCTGACAATCATGAGATTGGTTTTGTTGCTGTTTATAGTAAGCCCGTATTCTCTACTAAATTAAATGTTTACATATAATAAATTTATATTTTTTACTACATAATAAAAAAAAAATTTATACTTTTTATTATTCACTCATTATATACAATAATGATTATTTACTCATTATATTACAATAATGATATTCAACAAAGAAATTTTTTAAACATAATGACTGTTTGCACCAAAAACATTTTACTAAAGGTATATATATTTTTACAACCTTCGATATCACATGTTGTTGAAGTTTTGTTAAAATTGAATTTTATCTTTATTTTCAAAATCTTCTGGTCTTTTGTTCGTATACCCACTTTTAAACCACGAATATTTAAATAAGTTGTGATATCGTGGGGATGACAATTGATTATATATCAAAGATAGTAATTTTATTTTTTTATTTTATATATACTGTTCATTTATCTTTAAATGTACATATATGCCTTTCATATCAGTATCGTGTTTATCACATAATTTTGAAACGTGACATTGCTGAATTCGCCGTATCACAATTTATTTAAATATTTGTGGTTTAAACGTGAGTATACGAACGAAAGACCAGAAGAATTTGAAAATAAAGATACAATTCATTGGCAAAACTTCAACAACATGTGATATCGAAGGTTGTAATAATATACCTTTAGTAAAATGTTCTTGGTGCAAACAGTCATTATGTTTAAAACATTTTTTTGTTGAATATCATTATTGTAATGTATATAATGAGTAAATAATAAAAAAATATAATATATAAATTTATTATATATTATAATATAAATTTATTATGTACTAGGTGTACAACTTTGCTTCCGCCGTTTTTCTATAGATGGCTTTAGCGGTAAGTGGTGGTCGAAATAAATAGATTATAGACGTTATACACTTGGGCATCTGTCAACATAACCCCATAGAAACATTAGTCGTTTTGTGTTTGCATCATAAAGTTATTCTCGATTGAAAATGTCAGTTTACGAGCCAAATTCTCGTCATTTGCGGGAGGTTTCAATTTTCTGCTTCAATATGAAGAAATCTGCGGCTGAGACTCATCGAATGCTTTCAAATACTTATGAGGCTGCTGTTAGTGAAAGAATGTGTCGTGAGTGGTTTTAACGCTTCAAGAACGGTGATTTTTACGTCGAAGACGGCATAGCGGTGGAAGAGAGAAAATTTTCGAAGATGCAGAATTGGAGGCATTACTTGATCAAGACTCGTGTCAAAATCAAGAAGAATTGGCACGATCATTGGGAGTGACTCAACAAGCCATTTCAAAACGCCTCAAAGCCATGGGAATGATTCAGAAGCAAGGAAACTGGGTGCCGTACGAGTTGAAGCCCAGAGATGTTGAACGGCGTTTGTTTGCTTGTGAACAGCTGCTTGAAAGACAAAGACGGAAGGGATTTCTGCATTGCATTGTGACTGGGGATGAAAAATGGGTTCATTACAAACCCCAAGCACAGAAAATCATGAGGAGTTCCCGGCCATGCTTGTACGTCGACGGCCAAACCGAATATTCATGGCTCCAAGGTCATGCTCTGTATTTGGTGGGACCAGCTTGGCGTAGTGTATTATGAGCTGTTAAAACCGACTGAAACAATCACAGGCGATCGGTATCGAACGCAATTGATGCGTTTGAGCCGAGCATTGAAAGACAAACGGCCGCAATACAACGAGAGACACGATAAAGTGATTTTGCAGCATGACAATGCTCGACCCCATGTTGCGAAAGTGGTCAAGACATACTTGGAAACGTTGAAATGGGAAGTCCTACCCCACCCGCCGTATTCTCCAGACGTTGCTCCCTCTGACTATCACTTGTTTCGATCAATGGCACACGGCCTGGCTGACCAGCACTTCCGGTCTTATAAAGAAGTAAAAAATTGGATCGATTTGTGTGTGTGTGGGTGTGTAGATCGCCTCAAAAGATGACCAATTTTTTCGACGCGGGATTCGTACGTTGCCCGAAAGATGGGAGAAAGTAGTGGCCAGCGACGGACAATACTTTGAATTATAAATGTATAAGCAGTTTTTTACAATAAAGACTCAAATTTCGGAAAAAAACGGCGAAAGCAGAGTTGTACACCTAATAAACATTCAATAATTATTCCATTATTAATTACGTGTAGATTTTATTGCGTAAAAATATAAATAAACAACATGTTAGAGAGTTGGAACAAAAATAGTTGTAAGAAAAAATAATATTAAGATATTATAAGGAAATAATGTACAGAGATGAATACAAAGGTTTTAATAATTTTAAGAAGGTACAATAAAAACTCTACCCTAATTCTTAATATTTTTTATAATCTGTAATGCTAGAAAAATATCATATAATAAAAGTTGAATGATTTTAGGAGTACTTTATAAAACAGTGCAAAAGAAATTTAAAAAGTTTTTTAAATATTTCCATCACCCCTTTTTCAAAATTTCAAAATTTTTTTATTGCCACACAAATAGAAGCTTATCTTCTTACAAATTTAACATTTTTTTAAATATCTTATTTCGACGATAACTATTACACTCTCTTACGCACATAGTAGGTACAATACGAGCACGAATAACGTATATACGGAAGAGTTTGTAATGACTTTTCGAAAATGATTTTTCGGAACGTAACTTTATCATACATGATTGGATTCGTAAAAAAATAAGTTTTAATTTGGTGATAAAAATTTTCAAAATTTTTGAAAAAAATTGATGGGAGTAAGGGTGTTTTGAAAAATTAAAAAAAAATAAAAAGTTTTTTTACATTGTTTGAAAGAACTCTTGAAACCATTCAACTTTCATTGCAAATATTTTTTTCTATCTCTAATAGTTTCGAAGATATTTGCTTTGAAAGATAAAAACCGTTTTTCTTCAAAAGAGTGTTTTACCTCTTAAAAGTCAAAATTCATACATATAAAAAAATTCGTGTCTCTTAGATTTGTATATTTAACAATATATTTGAAGGAGAATTAAATCGATCCCGGATAGTTGTGACACTTCTCTTGTTAGTGCGTGAGTTAACTTTAATTAACAATCCATACTTAAAACAAACTAAAAATCGTATGTTTCGGTTTCCGTTTTGAACCATTCTCAGCGGCACAATAATGAGTAAATTAAAACTTTAAAAATTTTACTAAATTAAAAAATCTCACACATCGAAGAGCACATCCTTTAGAAATCAAATGTTTAAAGTTAGTACATTTTTAGAAGAAATCTACAAAAAAATTGTATTAATATTTATAATCTAAATTATTCTAACTACTATTAATTAAACTAATTATTTTAAACTGAAAATCAGGATTACACGTTAAGAAATTCAATTTTCAATTGCAATTTTTTCATTTTACTTCAGGTGTATCGATAATAGAAAATAAACTTCGGCATCGTTTAACGTCGATAAGGGGGTAAGACAAGGTTGTGTTCTGTCGCCGCTCTTTTTTAATATCTACGGGGAATGGATAATTCGGAAAGCCACAGAAGAACGGACCTTCTGGAATATATATAGGAGGAAGAAAAATTTCAAACCTACGCTATGCTGATGATACCACCCTTTTAGCTAGTAATGAAATGGAAATGTTCGAATTTTTAGACCGCGTGGAAAGTATAAGCAGAGAATGCGAGTTAGAACTTAACAGGGCCAAGTGTTGTCTGTTGGTGGTGGACAAAAGCGAGATGCTTCCTCAGCCGTTTCAACTTATTACAGAC
The DNA here is from genome assembly GCA_901521435.1 of Crematogaster levior. Classification (NCBI taxonomy): domain Eukaryota; kingdom Metazoa; phylum Arthropoda; class Insecta; order Hymenoptera; family Formicidae; genus Crematogaster; species Crematogaster levior. Next base: position 141,386 of record CABEGB010000626.1, read on the forward strand.
ATCGAAAAGAAAGACAGTGTTAATTACTTGGGAGTAATAACAAGCAAAGGAGGATCTAAACAAGAAATCAGACGCAGAATTGGTATGGCGAAGGATGCTCTGGCAAGCTTACAAAAATATGGAAGGATCACGGTATTAGAAAACAAACAAAAAAGAGATTAATTCAAACGTTAATATTTCCTATTGTCACTCATTGGATCCGATTCATGAACAATAAATGCTATAGGTCGTCGAAAAGTAGAAGCATTTGATCTGCTATAGACAAATGCTTCGAATCCCATGGACGGCTCATAGAACAAACACTTCCATCCTTAAGGAGCTCAACATTGAGTCTAGGGATCGTTTGCTGCCGTCAATCCGAAGTCGCATGCTGAAATTTTTTGGTCATGTCCTGAGGAGAGATGGTATGGAAAAGTTGACCATTCAGGGAAAAGTGGAAGGAAGAAGATCAAGAGAAAGATCCCCAGTCCGATCAAACATCGACCAAATAAAAAACATCACACACATGACGGTCCCTGACATCATGAAAAAAGTCGGGGATCGAGAAGCGTGGCGTGAGATTACGGTCTCGTCAGAATGAACGGATCACGACGTTCGACATTCGAACTGCGACTAAAGAGAGAGTATCGATAATATTACTATGATAGTACTTCCTAACTTGACAATATACTTAATATCTTCAATTCCTTCCATCTTTGGATTTATTTCACTGAAATAGATGTTGATAAGTTTAATTTCTTAAATGTTATCATTATTAAGAATATTAACAATTTAAAAATTTGATTAGTATTACAAACCCACATTTTTGGGGGGAAAGATATTTAACTTTATATCTCAGCACCCAAAAAGAGGCACAATTACGGGCATGGTAGATAAAACTTTATTTTCACTGTCATATCAAAAATTAAAAAAACATCAAGTGGATATTTTGCTAGACAATGTGATTATCTTTTGAATTTCATTTTCGACACAATTAACAATAGATTAAAGTCCCTGTTTAATAAATCAACACATAAGCAAAACAGTATCGGTGCTATAGTGAGCAGTAAAAAAAGTGGTTTACGTATATTTATTTCGGAAAAATTTTAAATGATGTGACTAAAAGTTTAGAAGTCAGATTGTTTCATTAGTCTCAATAAACTAAGAAACTTTATCAAAATCCATAAAGACATTCTTTCAATTAATTTAAAAAAATGTGATTTATAAAATCCTGCAATAATTGTGACACATTATAGGATGAGACTTAAAATCAGAATTTCAGGATATAGGTACATCGTAACCATATTCACAGCAACACTTACTTCCGTTATTACGGAACATAAAATCAAACATGAATTCGATTGGAAACATGTGAAATTTTAAGCAATAAAAAATTTTTATCAAAAGATTAGTTTCAGAAATAATATACATAAAACTTGAAACTAACGAAATTAACTCACAAGCAGACACAGAATCTATATCATAAGTATGTTTCAATTTTAAACAAATTGTAAGATTCACACATTGAATTCATTCTTCGACCAAAAAATTTTGGATTGTTACTTCCTTAGTTCAGTTTGGAGATTAACTTTTGCTCTCTCTCTCTCCTCCTTCCCTCTCCTTCTTGCTCTCCCTTCCACTCTCTTTATTAGGATTTTTTCTTTTATTAAATAAATCCCGCTCACCTTCCTGTCTTTTGAGTATACGAGATAAGGCGTGTGGGAGAAAGGAAAACGCGGTTGAGGTTATCAACATATATACGAGGGTGGATCAAATATAAACCGGAATTATTTTTTTTAAATTTATTGAAGCATCATAAAAATACAAACATACAAAGTTATTTTTCTACATAATCTCCTGACTTGGAAATACATTTTTCCCAACGGATAGGGAGTTTTTTGATTCCGTTATAGTAAAAAGAAGGTGGTTGTGACACTAACCAATTGCGCACAAACGCTTCGACAGCAACGCCATCGTCAAATCTCTGTCCTCCAAGTGCTTCTTTTAGCGGTCCAAACAAATGGTAGTCGCAGGGTGATAAGTCCGGACTATAGGGAGGATGTTCCAGTGTATTCCAAAACAAATCCTCAATTTTTTGTCGAGTTAGGACAGCTGTGGGGCCGGGCATTGTCGTGAAGCAGGATAACATCTCGGATTGAAAATTTGCGTCTTTTCTGACGATATGCAAGTTTTGTTTCGTCACATTGATTTTCTTCACGAACGTCGTACTGTAAACGCCGCATACTACTGCCAACTTTTAGACGAAACAAAACTTGCATATCGTCAGAAAAGACGCAAATTTTCAATCCGAGATGTTATCCTGCTTCACGACAACGCCCGGCCCCATACAGCTGTCCTAACTCGACAAAAAATTGAGGATTTGTTTTGGAATACACTGGAACATCCTCCCTATAGTCCGGACTTATCACGCTGTGACTACCATTTGTTTGGACCGCTAAAAGAAGCACTTGGAGGCGGGGGCGTTGCAATATAGTACGCAATATACGCTCCAGCGTAGGGCGAAAAATTTGGAGGGGCGCAACATTTGGAGGGGCGCAACATTTGGAGGAGCGCAAAATTTTATAAATGCCAATAATTTTTTAAGTGTATATAAAAATTGACTGCTCGGTCCTCGGTCTGCGAGGATCCGTTCCTACCCGACTCGATGTGCTTGCTTATAAAACTGTTTAATCGCGTGGCGGCGCAGCGGTGAAAGAAGTTCTCGCTAGAGTTTGCCTACGTTATATACTATATAGAGCGGCGAAACGCGCAAGCGGATAATGCAGAATACATGATTATTGTCATTTGACTTGAGTTCGGCCTTTGAGATAATTTTGTTATTGGAAAATAAACACGATAAACTATACTTTTCATTTTTTTCATTTCCTTTTTTCTAGTTTATTATTACTTATTTTTCTTTTTTTTTGGTTCATAAAATAAATATTCATTTATTGCATATATAGGTAAAAAATATACAAATATTTACACGATACTTATACGAAATTATACGAAACCATGAGTAATAAAAAACCTTCTGGTTTTCAATTTCGTCAAGAGAGAAAGAGAAAAGAAGAAGAAAGTAAAAAATTATCGGGTTCATTGGCTAAATTTTTAAAAACTACAAATGCTTCCGTTCATTCAACGAGTTCATTGGTGACAAGCACATCTTCTTGCGCTCTCCCTTTGATGTCTACTTTTTCAGACTCAATACCATCAACGTCGACCGTAGATGTTTCATCTTCTAGAACTCTTCCAAATTCGATTTCACTTTCTGCTTTAATTCATACTGATACCAATGTTGACGATACTGATATCAATGTTTCTCGATTAGTTCAAATCGATCAATTTGAAGATCCAGGTCTTTGGCCTGATATAATTTCTCACGATTTCTTGACTCAGATGATTGATCATGGTATTCCCAATCAAATTATGGATTTTAACTTTCCATTAGATTCAAATAATAGATGTTTTTCAACAACTTTATATACTCGTATAATGGCTAACGGTGAAAAATTACTCAGAAATTGGTTAATTTATTCAAAATCTAAAAATGCTGTTTTTTGTTTCTCTTGTTCTTTATATAAACGAAATGAAAATAAATTTTCAAGTCCCTGTGGCTATTCTGATTGGTCGAATATACATCGTGTTGTTAAAGATCATGAGCAAACCAAGAAACATCTTGAAGCTTTTAAATCTTGGCAACTCTTCGCTAATCGAATGACTTCTCAGCACACTATAGACTTTCATAATGAAAAAGTTTTAAATATTGAACAAACACATTGGAGGAATGTCTTTAAACGATTAATTCTAATTGTTAAATATCTTGCTCAACAAAATTTAGCTTTTCGAGGTAAATCTAATTCTTTATATACCCCAAATAATGGTAATTTCTTGCAACTTGTGCAGATAATAGCCGAATTTGACTCAATCATGGCTGAACACTTGCGTCGATTTTTAGAAAAAGAAGAAGGACATCATTATTTAAGTAATACTATTCAAAATGAGCTGTTATCATCTATGTCTAAATTAATTTCCGATTCAATAATTTCTTCAATTAATTCAAGTAAATATTTTGCGATTATTGCGGATTCAACACCAGATATTTCTCATCAGGAGCAATTAACAATATTAGTGCGTTTTGTTTCATATAAAAATAATCAATTTAAAATTCATGAACACTTTCTTGGTTTTATTAAAGAAAATAATAAAACAGGTGCAGCCATTGCAAGTGCTATTTTAGAATTTCTATTAACGAATAATTTAGATATACAAAATCTGAGAGGTCAAGGTTATGATAACGGTTCAAATATGAAAGGAAAAAACAATGGAGTACAACAACATATTTTAAATAAGAATCCTTTAGCCTTTTTTGTTCCTTGCGCATGCCACTCTTTAAATTTAGTAGTAAATGATGCAGCTGATGCATCATTAGAATCGTTTTCATTTTTTTCATTGATACAAGAAATTTATAACTTTTTTTCCCGATCTACAAATCGATGGGATATTTTAAAAAAACATTTCGGAAATTCAGACAGTTATGGTTTAACACCAAAAAATGTATCAGCTACACGATGGTCATCGCGTGTGAATGCAGTAAAAGCTTTGCGTTATAATTTACCAATTATTTATGACAGTCTTTTAGAGATTTTTGAAAATACAGATGATAAAATTATAAAGAATACAGCTCATAGTATTGCCGAAAAAATTTCAAATTATAAATTTATATTATCTGTGCTCTGCTGGTATGACATTTTACAAAGAATCAATATTGTGTCAAAATCTTTACAGTCGCATCAAATTAATATACCGCAATGCTTATCTTTAATTGAAAATGTAACTGAGTTTTTAAGAGACTACCGTGAAAATGGTTTTATAAATATTGAAATCAATGCCAAAGATCTTGCAGCTCAAATGAACGTTTCTCCAGAATTTCCATCCGTGTCGCAATTTCGATTAAGAAAACGGACACAATTTAGTAATGAAAATGAAGTAATTGCAGATGCCAGACAGAAATTTAAAGTAGAATTTTTTAATTACATCATTGACGTAGCTCTAAATTCGTTAGAAGAACGATTTGAGCAGCTTAACTATCATAATCATGCTTTCAAATTTCTGTATGACATAAATACTTCCGATGTTACATTAAATCAATGCAAAACTTTAGAATTAAAACTTTACAACAAAAACACAAATTGCTCTGATATAAATGCCATTGAACTTTTTGATGAGATAAATTTATATAAAACAACATTTTCAGATGTACAACAAAACATTTTACAATCGCCAATTGATATTTTAAATAAAATAGCTCAAAATGGCTTTCTGGAAATATTTCCGAATTTAACAATAGCATTTCGGATATTACTAACTATGCCAATATCTGTGGCAACTGGTGAGGCCAGTTTTTCAAAATTAAAATTAATAAAAAATTATCTGAGAAGTACAATGACGCAAACACGGTTATCCGATTTAGCAATCATATCAATTGAAAAGGAAGTGGCCAATAATCTCAATTATAAGGACATTATAGAAATATTCGCAAGGGCTAAGGCCAGAAAACATAATTTTTAAATTCTTTTATTATTATTATTCATATATATAAATTTAAAAATATAAAAAATATAAAAATAAAAATTATAAAAAATGTAAAATAATATATAAAAATATTTAAAAAATATCAAAAAATATAAAAAAGCAAAAAAAAACGGAACCGTTATCCTACTACGTCCTCGTCGTGGTTCTGGGTAGCGCTAAAAGTAGGAATTTTAGAAACCTTTTCTTTTTGCCTCGCGCTTGGGGCGCGCGAGCCTCTTTCAGCGTAGGGGCGCTTAGGACGGTCGCAACGCCCCCGCTTGGAGGACAGAGATTTGACGATGGCGTTGCTGTCGAAGCGTTTGTGCGCAATTGGTGTCACAACCACCTTCTTTTTACTATAACGGAATCAAAAAACTCCCTATCCGTTGGGAAAAATGTATTTCCAAGTCAGGAGATTATGTAGAAAAATAACTTTGTATGTTTGTATTTTTATGATGCTTCAATAAATTTAAAAAAAATAATTCCGGTTTATATTTGATCCACCCTCGTACATGGACGTAGCATTAGCTATGGATTAAGACAAGAGGAAATCTTCTTGAATAATACGTATTTACTGCGAATAAACAGCGCAGTGCACACACAGGTGCAAGCAACAAATTAAATGACACTCAATAACCTTTTGTTCCTTTTTTATTAGACAAAATTCGTCACTTATTTCTTACGTACGTGTATGTACAATACGATAAAGTAAGAAGAAGAAGAAGAAGAAGGAGAAGAGGAGGAAAAATGTAACTACAATTCTCGCTTTTTTACTGTGATACAAGAAAACGCTATCTATAAAAAATCGCATGTCTTATGAAACTAATGAAATTATAATGGAGTAAATAACAATTGATTCATAATAGTTGTACAAACAAAAATATCAACAGGTCTAAGTTCGATGAAGACTCTGTAAGCCGAAACGTTTATTATATCTTGTTATTTGAATAATAATGATTTCTTTAATTATTTCGCGAAAGAGCCTATTGCAGTGGTTTCCAAACTTTTAACACTGAGACTCCCCTAAATGTTTTTAACGCAGTTGCGGCTCCCTTATCGCATTTAGGCCATTGGGGCCTATATGTTAACAGCTTACACGCCATTTATGTTTCAAATAATAGAAAAAATACATCCAAAATCTCGTTACTTCTATATCCGCGGCGCCCCTCTATTATGCGGCGCACCAGGACGCCGCGGCGCACACTTTGGATAACACTGGACTATTGGGACACGCATAATGCGCCCGTGTTGTATAATAAAATCTGAAAAAATGTACTGTATCGAAATCTAATAATTATATTAACAAAAAATACATAATATTGTAGTTTCTCAGTGGTCAATATGTTTCATTTTTCTCATAAAACTTTGTTATAAAACACTACTTCTTAAATTAATTGTGTTTTGGTAATCTGCTGAATTTGCTGAATTTGCTTAATAATCAATGTGTTCTTTTTAATAATCTTAATACTCTCAGTTTGTTTATTTTAATTATTTTTATAAGCAAGAAGAATCTCTGTTTGGTTGGCACAGACTCATAGATTTGCATTGCTTTTGACTTTATAACTTTTTGTCTTCTGTGTTATGCGATTTTATGTTGATGTTACTTGAAAAAGATCTAAATTGAAGTTCGGAACGTCGTATATTAATTTTTTGTAATTCTTTGAGGAATAAACAAAGTTTGAGTCGATAAATAAACTGCATTTAAATTTTAGTTAATAATCATTGGTGACAATAAGATATAGTATATATTTAAAAGTGTATATTTAAAAAATTATGATATAGTATATATTTAAAAGTGTATATTTAAAAAATTAAAACAATAATTTATTTGCAAAGAAGTATGTTTTTTCCTATAAAAAATGCAAGACCGTAGCGTTTATGAAAGGATGTACCTTATGAAAAACTATACTTACCTAATTGGCGCGAGATGCTACTCTTTATATAAGATAGTATTGGCTGGTTGACGACTGGGCGAATTTAAATTTCGACTCTCGAACAAGCAGCAGACCGTTTGTTTGGTTTCTGCAGTTAATCTGCCGTCAAGTTATGTAATTTGCTTGATTTTCGCCAGTCTTGCATCTGATATGTTAGCAAACTCTGTCGGCAAAAGCTGAATATAGATATAGTTGATGATCAAATATTCTGAACAAATTTTCTGACATTTTGAACAAATCTGTGGCCAGTCTACTATCATTTTGCTTGCAGAGTTAATATATGTAACGATTAAAAGTACAATTAATATAATTTATATTTATATAATATAATTTAATATAGATAAAAAGACTGCATATAATATATTTTTAAAATATGTTACATTATATTCATTTTCATTATTATGTTAACATATTGCAGGTTAGATTAGGTAAATGAATTGCTGAAACTATTAACTAATTTATTTTATTTAACATTATCAACATGGTTTATAAACAACAAATTTTATTTTGAATCTATAGAAATAGCGTTCTATTTCATTTAAACCCCGATATCAGAAATTTCTTTTATATACTATCATTGCACATAATATATTATACATGTCATATGGTCTAGACGACGTAATACAATATATTGTACAAGTCTTTTTTTACTTTTTGCCTCCATCCTTTGAAGCGTTCATCGTGCAATGCATTAAACCGAAAACTCTGTCCTGCCGATTCATTTCATTGTCCTCGTTTACTGGAATAATTAAAATAATTATTAATATAATTAAACAATTGTTAGCAAAATTATTAGCAATATTATACAAAAATTATTCAAAACTGTACATCATGATATGATACAGAACATTATGTGCACAAAAAAAATAGTAGTACAACAAATGTTCTAAGTAACATTCGTAAGTTTCTTTAAAAACAATAGTATAAACAAAAGGCCAAAACGAACGAAGCCAGATGACAGTGCTACTAATATATAATTATATGAAAAAAAATTATACAATAACAGACGTTTTGATGACTTAAAATAGTCATCAATGTCAATATCATTGTCAACTGATGTTACCGTTGAATTTTAATTATTACCGACACTGAAGATGACTTTATTTCAAGTCAAAACATCTCTATTGTTATTGTATAATTCATTTCATTTATAATATTGTTTTTAAAAAAATAGAACTGAAAAGAAGATCCAATCTCAATAACTTTAATTTTAATATATATTTTCAAAGTTCTGAAACAATTCTTTTTTAATAATTTTTTATTGTTTATTAAAAAGTTATTAATAAATAAAGGGGGTGGGGGATTCTTATTAGCACTAACATTTGAAATCACGTTGATTCTAAGTTGATGATTGTGGTGCGTTTTAAAGTCCGACTGTGTCGACGCGCATTTTTAGTTATGTAGTACCTTTGCGCAGATCGTTGATTGACCATCAAAGGCCAGGTCAGACCCAGGTCTGACCGTGTATATGTATATAAATCGGCGTTTTAAATTTATTTCTTATTATTAAGTAACCCACGGTCTTGAATATTGTAATATTTATTTATTAACAAATAAAGTTGGTGATATAAATGTGTGTACGGTTAACTCCATATTTGAATTTTATCTATTATAAATATTATATTATTTACATATTTGCTTATTTAAATAAATGTCTGGGTGGAGGGACAAAACGCACACATGGATTTTAGTACTAACAAGTTGAGGTAGCATTATTAAAATTTTATTAAAAAACCTGACAAAGATAAAAGGTGTATGTCAAGTACCAAAAAAATTTAATATATATATATACATTATTAAATAAAAAATTAACTTAGAAATAGATAAAAATAAATATTGATATAATTAAGTGTTACTAAAACAAACTTAAATTTTAAAAAGAACGTTTTTGAAGGAAACGTTATATTTAAATTTGTTTAATTAATTAAGGATTTTATTTTTCTGTGTATTGTGCGTGATTTCAAATTTTAAATCGTATAAAATAAACTTAAATCAACGTAAGCATTAAAATTTAAAATGCCTGGGTCGCATTTAGTAAAGTCAGAAGATTATTATATATCCAACAATAAACAATTAATATATTCGTGACCGCGTATTACTAAATAGTAAGAATTGAAACTTTGATTCGCCTTTTTACGGTCTCGCCAAGATCTTTTTGGCCAATCAATGATCTGCGCTATCGCAGTACACAATTAAACATAAGTTGCGCGTCGACACTGTCGCCCTTTAAACGCAACCACAATCATCAACTTAAAATCAATTTGATTTCAAGTGTTGGTGTTAATAATAATACCCCCCATCCCATTATTATATATACTTCTCTCTTTCTCTCTCTTTCTCTCTCCCTCTCTCCTTCATCTTTCCCCTTTCTCTTTCCCTTCTTCCTCCTCTTTTTCTCTTGCCCACTCTCTTTCTCTATCTTGTTCGTATTATCAGTAATTATTGTATATCAATGGTTACTCTTACAATAGTACAATAATTACTTGTAATAGTATTGTATGTAGGCATTATCAAAACGCTTAACAAACAAAATTGCTTTCTATGTGAGTAGAGTAAAGTGAGTAGACTAAAAGTGTCATTTTTTGCGTAATAGATCTCGAAATCTTAGAATTGACTGCACCAACTTTATTCGGACTAGTTGCAATAAGAAACTAATATCAACATGTAAAATGTCCCATTGTATAAAAACGTGTCCCTAGATTTTAAATATTGGTTTAGTGCTTGAGATATTTTGAAAGTTTATTTGAAAAATTCCGAATAAACTTGATAATGTCTCAATGTTTGCAATAACTGTAATCATGTGGTCAGTCGTCTTTTCTATGTATTTGACAACTACGTTGCTTCCCAGACAATACATATGTTTAAAAGACATATGTATTAAAAATCTTTATAAACATCTTTAAGAAGGCATAATGTTCTCTAGGTTGATATTGTTAATTATTCACACAGCAGTACGTATTTGCAATGCGTATTTATTAGAGATTACAGTGATTTACAACTCTCAACGTGCACAGCACCCGTCGAAAGATCGATCTTCCACCGGAAGGAATAAGAGAGTAGAAAGATATCCGATCGGAACGCAGCGCTACGCACATGTGACAAACTAAACTGTGACCAGTCAAATAGTAACTAGGTATCAGGCGCAAAACTTAAATCTCGTACTATTGCAAGGGGACCCTGATACCTTGAAAGACTTAACGAACAGAACATTATAGTTCAGACTTATCATTAACTTATATTTAGACCATTAGTATTAAATGACTTTGACACTATCCATTCAACATCCCCACTTGGTGTCAACGTCATTTATTCATCTCGCACGCCTATCATATTTCTCAAATCTAGGAATCGAGTTCTACCAACTGCCTTGGTGAGCAAGTCAGCTTGTTGCTGCTCTGAACAGATATGTTTGACATCAAACAGTTTCTCATTATATTTTTCTCTTATAAAGCAATATCTAACATCAATATGTTTCGTCCTCTGATGAAATTCAGGGTTCTTTATAAGTCTGATTGCACTTTGATTATCTATATAAAGTATTGGTAATTCTCGATCCTCTAACGTTAATTCTCTAATTAATCTCTCTAACCAGATTACCTCTTTTGTCGCTTCGCACGCTGCAATAAATTCCGACTCTGTTGTCGACAACGCTACAGTATTTTGCCTTTTTGATTTCCATACAATTGGGCTTTTGCCCAGCTTTACTATGTATCCGGAGGTTGAACGTCTTGTGTTCTGGTCTCCAGCAAAGTCGGCGTCACTGTATGCGCTAATCAACTTCCAATTATCATTTGCATAGAACTTAATGCTAAGATTAATCGTTCCTTTCAGATACTTTAGTATTCTTTTTATGTTATTCCACGCCTTCTTAGTGGGATTTTCTGTGTATTGACTGACCTGATTTACCGCGTACATTATATCCGGTCTTGTAAGTAAAGCTAAATGCATTAGACAACGTATCGCTTCTCTGAAAGGTACACGATCCGTTAATCTATCTGTGTCTTTTACATGTTCTTTGTTTTGCCCTACATCTATCGGTATTGCTACCTCATTTGCGTCATTCATTCTGAATCTTGACAGAATTCTTCTAGTGTATTCCTTTTGTGACACTACTATTGACTCGTTCTTTTCTGTTCTAATTTCTAATCCTAAAAATAGCTCCAATTTTGTCACTTTTATACATATTTCTTTCTTTAATATTTTCAGTGCATTTTCTATCCTGTGCTTATTTTTAGAAATAATTAACCCGTCATCTACGTATATTAGGATAAAGATTCGGTCTTTACAGTCGTTACTTACGAATAGACAATTGTCACTAGCCGTCGCTTTCACATCGAGTTTGAGCAAACATTCTGTGAATGTTTTATTCCAGCACCGGGGAGCCTGGCGAAGTCCATATAGTCCTTTATGTAGTTTACACACTTGTTCTGAACCATCCTCGAAGCCCTTTGGTTGTTTCATATAGACCTCTTCTTCCAGCTTACCATAAAGAAAAGCAGTTTTAATATCGAATTGCCTTATCTCCATCCTCTCCGCCGATGCCATGGCTAACAGCGTCCGAATCGTTGAATGCTTGGCCACAGGACTGAATGTTTCCGTATAATCCAGCCCCTCCTCTTGTAAATATCCCTTGGTGACTAATCTTGCCTTGTATCGTCGCTTAGAGTCATCTACTCCTGCCTTTACTTTATAGACCCATCTGTTGTCCAAAATTTTTGTACCCGTTGGAGGATTGACTAGAGTCCAAGTTTGATTTTGTCGGAGCGACTCCAACTCCTCCTTCATGGCAGTCCTCCATTTTTCCGACTCCGCACATTCCATTGCTTCCAGATAACTTTGTGGTTCGTTACAGTCTGTTAGTAATACTTCACTAGCGTTTTTCCAGACGTAGTCTGGATATTTTACCGGCGGTCTTAGCGTCTGTCTGTCTCGAAGTTCTCTCCTCTGCACATGGTCCTCTTCATTTTGATTTGCATTCCCCACTGGCTCAATGCACTCTTCCTCTTCATCCTCATCCACGGATTCGAATTCTTCTTCGTCACCTGATTCCATGCCTGCATTCTCATTTTCGCTATTTGGCTCCTCTTCTACCTCCTTATTAGTTTCTTTGATTTCTTCCCTGTTTGTATCTCTCCGTGCTTTTACAGTTGACGGTGTTGTATCACCTTCAAAGTACACGTCCCTATGCGTTTCCACCTTATTTTTCTCAGCAAACCATATTCTATATCCTCTTGACTCTTCACTGTATCCAACGAATACTCCTGCTTTGGCCTTGGCGTCCCACTTCAGTCGTGTTTGTTTTGGTATGTGTACATAGACTCTTGTTCCGAAAATTCTTAAATCCTTATTCGGCTTGTTTCCGTACCACAATTCATGCGGTGTTTTCGACGACGTTCGACCTTCACCTGAGCAATTCAAAATATAAGCCGACGTATTTATTGCTTCCGCCCACAGCTTCTTTGGTAGGCCTTTAGCTTGTAGCAGAGTCCTCGCCATTTCGACCAGAGTTCTATTTTCTCGTTCGGCCCTGCCGTTCTGCTCTGGGGCATAACTAACCGTTTTTTCATGGCGAATACCCTTTTCTTCCGTTGTCCTCCTTATTTCAGAATTGATGAATTCGAGGCCGTTGTCAGTACGCAGCGTTTTTACTTTCTTTCCTGTTTCGTTTTCCACTCGCCTAAGAAAGTTTCCAAAGCAGTCCTTTACATCTGACTTATTCTTTAAGAAATATACTTTTCTAAAATTTGAGAAGTCATCCTTTAGTAGTAGGAAATATCGCGAGTTACCTACTGAGCTTTCCTCCATCGGACCGCAGAGATCTGCATGTATCAATTCTGCAGCTTCGCTTGCTTGGCTTTTACTTGCCTTGAATGTAAGGCGATGGGCCTTGCCTTTTAAGCACGCCTCACACCGTGGTGCTCCTTCAGTGTCCTTGAAGTTGACACTCCAGTCCCTTAGCACTTCTCTGACTCGATTATAGTTCTGGTGTCCAAGCATCTCGTGCCATTCTTGTAGAGTCTTCACTTCTTCTTCAGCAGCCGCCACCATTTCGTTTCCTGGTGCTATAACCTTCAAGTTTAATCTGTATAGTTTTCCGAGTCGTTCTCCAACCAGAATCGGTTCCTTCTCTCTATAGAACTCACAGGTGTTTGCATCGGATTTAAATAAAAGCCCCTTTTCGTTTGCCGCACCCAGCGAGAACAAATTATACTTAATGCGTGGAATATACCTTACGTCTTTTAAATGTTTTCTCTTCCACTCCGAGCCATTGAATGCCCGTATCAGTATGTCACCTTGTCCGTATGCTGTAAGATGGCTTCCGTCTCCCATCTTGAATTTCACTGGCGTCGAGTACTCCTCATAGCTGTCGAACCAATTCAACTTACTCGTCATGTGAGCTGTTGCTCCAGAATCCATGAACCAGGGCTCATCTCTCCATCCTTGTGCCATCATGGCCGCCTCTTGCACTCCAATCAGTGCTTCACCTTTTTCTGTCTTCTTCTCGGGCTTTTCATCCTTATCGGCTTTGCGATCCGCCTGCTTACCTCGATCCCCTGTCTCGTTCTGTCCTTTATAACTCCAGTGCTTGCTGCGACACTCTGCTTTCCAGTGACCCGGTTTACTTTAAAACATGTGCCTGGTTTCTCTCTTGCTGTTCCGTGCAAGCTTTTACCCTTTCTTTGAGTCTGCTTTCTTCCTGTATAGAGAGCTTGTTCGGCGCTCGTATCAAGCGCCTGCAGTCTTGTCTCTTCTGCCACCAGCCTTGAGGTTAGATTCGTCAACGTTCTACTGGCTCCAGCAGTCGATTCCCACGCAGACACAAAGTAATTCATCGCAGGAGGTAGTGTCATTAGAATTTTCGTCATTACCATCTCTTCTGAGATATTTTCTCCCACGGCCTTCAACTTTTGTGCAAGTTCCTGCACTTTACTTATATGTGTGGCTATATCGTCCGACGAATCTCTGCCTTGCACAAACCACTTCTGCTGCAGTAGGTGCTTGTTCGTCTCATTTTTACCTTCGTACGTCTCGACGAGCTTCTCCCACATCTGTCTTGCATCTCCGCAATTGATTATGTGCAGCATAGGCTGCTCCATGATGTTCAAGACAATGTGTTTCTGTGCAGTCGCGTCAGCCTTTTGCCATGCTTTCATTCTTCGTTGATATTGTTCAAGCGCTTCGTTTCCTGCCGGCGGCATCGCAGGTCTCGTCATTGCGCCCGTCACTACTTCATATGCGTCGTGTGCCATCAACAATACTCTTAACTGAAATTTCCACAAATTCCAGTTTTCATGACCCTTCAATTTGGTCACTCTATTTTCCTCCTTCTCAGACATTTTCGTCTCTACGATAACTCTACCGCGTCAGGTCCTTTTGCTCGTGTTGCTCACCTCGTGGCCGGCTAACCTCGCAGTATCGTTTTTTTGTCCGTTTTTCACTTGATGGCGCACACGTGTATTTATACTAGAGCCTTTTTAATAGCCTGGGCCCATAACCTGTTAATTATTCACACAGCAGTACGTATTTGCAATGCGTATTTATTAGAGATTACAGTGATTTACAACTCTCAACGTGCACAGCACCCGTCGAAAGATCGATCTTCCACCGGAAGGAATAAGAGAGTAGAAAGATATCCGATCGGAACGCAGCGCTACGCACATGTGACAAACTAAACTGTGACCAGTCAAATAGTAACTAGGTATCAGGCGCAAAACTTAAATCTCGTACTATTGCAAGGGGACCCTGATACCTTGAAAGACTTAACGAACAGAACATTATAGTTCAGACTTATCATTAACTTATATTTAGACCATTAGTATTAAATGACTTTGACACTATCCATTCAACAGATATAATTATAACGAAATTGAGACAAAAGAAGACTTTTGTACGTTATTTTAAGTTTACTTACATGAACTGATGCATTCTTGAAAAACTTTAATTGTATGTTTTGCTATATCCTCGTATTTTTCGAGACTTTCAAGTAGTTTGTCTACAACCAACTTCGTACCTACCATCTAAAATGAAAGAAAGGACATATTACGCCACCATTTTAGATTACTTAACATAAACTTAATCAAAATTGAATTGAATAAGAGCAATAATTAATCAATGGACAAGAGATAATATCTCGTGCCAATTGTACGCGCAGTGCGAGACCGCCCCGTGTATCTTTATGCGAGTTGACATGCAAATTATCAACAACGGCTAAACCGATCAAATTTTGAGTAGATTCAATCGATAGCTTACATTTACGTTACGTAATAAAAGCTTTTATTTTTCATCTATGTGCCCTATGAGCGGAGATATCGCGATGTAAAGTCTGAATTGGGAAAGAGTGAGCTCTAAAATCAATAATTTTTTCAGCCATTTTCTCTTGCAATTTTGAAACTGAATTGTGCACATGATATCTTATGATGAGATATTAATCATAAAACACTTTTAAGATAAGTCAAGAATTGGTTTCAGAGAGGGAGGTCAAAGTAGTCAAAGTTCATTAACACGTTAGTCCATATGTCAGGGATCGTACTCTCTATTTTTTTTTTTATTATAGGGGGAAAAGAGGAAAATCTTGATGAAAAAAGGAGAGATTTCTTATGAAAAGAGGAATTTTAATAGATAAAAAAATAATTATACATAACGTAATGTTCTTATTACTCTTTAATAAAAATAATAAACGGAATATAAAAAAAGGAACAAATTTCTCAAACAAATTAAACAGTCTCTCTGTATGATATATGTATGTTGTTATACATAAATGCTCGCTTACATAATAATACTATCTTAATACTATCTATAAACTTACAATACATAAAATTATTTTATAAAATAAAAGATACAATATTCTTACAGTAATATATATATATATATATATTAGTATAATTATTTTATCACATTTGCATATTGCTTATTCTTTAATATTAATTAGTGTACTATTATTCTCACTAACTTTTAAGTTTTTTATTTACTGTATTCTCAATAAGTTGAGATTTTCTTTTTTGAACTTTTCCGCTCAATTTCTCAACTTTAACTCGTTGTTTATTCTCTTTATTTCGAAGATTTTCTAAACTCCCTATTAATTCTTGTAAAACTACTTTATTTGTCACAGACTTAGCTAAATTTTTTAATAATGTTTGCATTTGTTCGGATTCTTCGATAGTTTCTTTATACGCCTCCTCTTCAGATATTAACTGAGATTCTAAAATTTTTATGTTTTTCATTTCCATTTTTATATTTTTTAATACAGATATTTCCGTTTTCTTGCGTTCTTCCTCGTCTGCTTCTTTTTTTTCTTTTTTTCGGTATTTCTTTTCTGCTCATCTAAATGTGCGTGATATAAACTACGTGCATTTCGTGCACGTTTTAAAAGTTCACCTGTTATGGGTACTTTGTAAGGCATAGAATTAAATCTTTTTAATTCATTAATTACTGAAAATCTGGCTTTAAGTGTATTTTCATTCATATTAGTTTTGTCTTCTGTTAATATTCTACCAGATTCAGAAAATCCTCGTTCCACATCAACACTTCCGTGGGTAAGTGATAACGCGGCTTTAACTTTAAACATTGTAACAGGATAGCGTAAATTTGATTGATTTTTAAGTGAAAAAATTGCATTCCAATATTCATCAATTCTTTCGTTTTTTTTTTTTTAAACAAAGGATATATCCGAATCTATTTAAAGCAACTTCCATTCTTGCGATAAAATATCTACATCTATATCCGTGAGTGGTAATAAATTCGCAATTGTCACAATAGAATTTACACTATCTTTATTTTTTATATTTTGAGGCGAAAGACATTCAAAATTTTTCAATATTTTTAAACTATTTTTTCTAACATGTATTTAATTGCTACTATGTAAAAATTTTTAGCTGCATTTAAAAATAATATTTTATTTGATTCTGATAAAAGAGAAATCGAACTTTTTACTTTTTCACCAAAGCCAATATCTTTTAAATCCCGAATGTTAGATTTTTCAAGCAATTCTTCGCTTGTCATATCAAGAAAATTAGTCAAGGCCTGAAAAATGGGTACAACAGCAAAAACATCAATCAGACAACCAAGAGATTGAAGAACAAAATCTCTAGTCTCAACAACACCGAAACTACAAGCGCATAGGCAGAATTTTGAGTAAACATAACATTAGAGTGATCTTCAAGCCCCAAAAGAAGATTTCTCAGTTAGGGGAGAGTGGGCTCCCTTGAGCCACGGGGTCCAATGTGACAGGGCGAGTTTTCTGTATTAACGTTCTGCAAAATAGTCACGATGGGTATGAAAACTTTCGTTTTCAAAATATATAACTTCCATCAAAAAATTATGCCGAAATAAGCATGTATACTTTAGTTAAAGGCAGATATGTAATTGGAGCCTTGCAAAGTAAATTTTTACTTGTCATAACTTTTTGATATGTATAGATTTCTAGGGATTCTACAGTTAAAAAAAAATTCATAAGACGTTCGTCGGGATCTAGGTTCAATACCAACGTGCGCACAAAAACGTTTAATTGTTCTGTATCTGAAATATTTACGATAAATAATATCGATGTTTAGTGGGGTCCAATGTGACGCAGGTTGATGGGGTCCTCTGTGCCACGCTTACAGAAACTAACCTAGGTACGTGACAGCGCGAGTTTCCGTAGTGTGTTTCGATCGCGGAATAGTAAATGTTAGTGCCTAAATTTTCCTATAAAATGAAATAATTTCCATCGATAATCATATCCACACTTTCATTTTCTCTTTTTTTCACCCTTTAGTTACAGATCACATGTAATCGAGTCGCTGTGAGTTGATCTCTGCTAGGTTACGATAAAAAGTAAGGTTATAGGACTTTGTTTTCAGTTTTCAATTTCTTAGGTCATCTGATGAAACAAATATGACACGATTATTGATAAATTGATTCTCTAGCACAGTCTTGGTTTTTCCTTTTTGTAGAGAGAGGAGTTAATATATTACGTTGAAAAACATGCCGCGACAGAGAAAGAAGAAAACGGACCGGCAGACTGTTGACGCCGCTACGATGGAGCTGGGGATTCGCAAAGTTGTCGATGATGAGTGGAGTATTCGAGCTGCAGCAGAGACCTTGGGCATAAACCGAACAACTTTACAACGCTATGTCAAAAAGTATAAGGAGACAGCACCGGAGGAGCGTAGATGCATGAGACTCACACCGAACTACGCAACAAAAGTGGTCTTCTCACCTATTATTGAAGAAAATCTGAAAGAATACCTAATAACTGCATCCCAAATGCATCATGGATTAACTCGCAAGCAAGTTATGCAATTAGCATACCAGCTAGCTGTTGCGCACAAGCTTGATTGCCCACAGAATTGGCAAGAAAAACAGTCTGCCGGTGTCGACTGGTATTATGGCTTTATGAAAAGGCATTCTGAGCTTTCGCTAAGGAAACCTGAAGGAACTAGCTTAGCTCGTTCCACTAGTTTCAATCGTACTTCAGTTAACGATTTTTTCGATAATTTAGAGTCCGCGTATAAACAGCTCGGAGCTGACTTATCGCCCGCTGTAATCTATAACTTAGACGAAACTGCTCTGTCGACGGTTCACAATCCACCCAATGTTATCGCTCCTAAAGGACAAAAACAAGTAGGCCAAGTGACATCGGGTGAGCGGGGAACTTTGGTTACGGCGTGCGGTATTATTGCGGCTAACGGAAACTCGATTCCTCCTTACATGGTATTTCCGCGCGTAGGTTTCAAACAGCACATGTTGAAAGGGGCTCCGCCGGGCTCTAGCGGGGGAGCATCCAAAAGCGGTTGGATGAATGGCCAATTGTTTGTTAAAGTTTTGGAGCATTTTCAAAAATACGCGCGTGCGTCTATAGAGAAAAAGGTTCTACTCATTCTTGATAACCACGAATCACACGTCACCATAACGAGCTTAGATTTCTGTAAACAAAATGGAATCATCCTTCTGACTCTGCCTCCGCATACCTCTAACAAACTACAACCACTTGACCGTACCGTTTATAAGTCCTTGAAAAGTGCTTTTAACGTGGCTTGTAACGAGTGGATGATCGGTAATCCGGGCAAAACGATTTCTATTTATGAAGTGGCGGAACTTTTTGGAATCGCTTATCCTTCGGCTTTCACACCTGATAATATTAAGAAAGGATTTGAATCGACCGGTATTTGGAAATTGAATCGAAATGTATTCAAAGACTCCAATTTCCTGTGCTCTTCTGTCACGAATAGGCCCGATCCTGCGGTTACTGATACTGCGTCGGAAAATACCGATCTTCCTTCGAATATTGATCCTAATCTCGATGTTATCGAATTGCTTAATAATAAAGCTCAACTTGTAAACTCCAACGACGTTATTGTATTAAATACTTCGATGGAGCCGATCGACCTTAATTTACCAACCATGACGCTTGGTGTTAGTGACGTCTTGGTATTAAATCCGGAAGTCCCTATGCCTTGCGAAGTTAGACCAGGCGCAATTGATAGCGTAAAAGCTGGTAACAAAGAGAACCTCGTTTTACCTCAGGATGTACGGCCGTTTCCGAAAGCTGCACCACGAAAGGGTGTTAACAGAAAGAGAGTCCGTAGTGCAATATTAACAGACAGCCCTGTTAAGAACTCTCTATGTGAAGAGATGAATGCCAGACTCATAAAAAAAGAATTAATCGAGGAGAATAAGCGTAAAAGGAGTGCGGCGCTCGCTGCGAAATCTAAGACTGAGCCTAAGACTGCATCGAAAAAAAAGACGATCCGAAAAACTGCTGCTAAGCAGCAATAAAACTAAATGCAATACGTCTTGAAATGCAATACGTCTTACAAGTAAACCTACGGAGGTGTCACTCACCGATTTTAATGAAACTTTGCATGTTTGTAGAACTTCGAAAAATATTGGACACGTATTTTTTTTTATCGGCAAAGGTCCACTCTGAAGGGTGAAAACTACCCCTTAAAGATAAATTTAACATATGGTGAAATACGCTTGGTATAAAAGTGGTTACATATCGGAAAAACCTCCTGAATTTGATAATCCTGTTGATTACTGTTTTAAGAAATGTGCGGCAATCTGTAATTTATGTAGTGCTGCAGCGGTAATTAGGTGTGCATGGTGTAAAAAATCGTTATGCATGAACCATTTCTTTACAGATTATCACATTTGCAAAACTTTTCAAGAATAACGTGCGAAAGGTGAGAGGCGAGGGGACTCACTGTAAAAAAGCACCCCGAAAGGTGAGAGGCGAGGGGACTCACTGTAAAAAAGCACCCCGAAAGGTGAGAACCTTGTATCAACACATTTTTTGCAAAAATTATTAATTTTAATGTATATAGCTGCCATATTGGGTCAGCCATTTTGAATTTCATACTTTTGACATAAGATTTAGTTTCAGCGACCCCAAAAACCCCCTAAAACATTTTACTTTTGAAAATTTTCAACTTATTTCACCATATGTTAAATTTATCTTTAAGGGGTAGTTTTCACCCTTCAGAGTGGACCTTTGCCGATAAAAAAAAATACGTGTCCAATATTTTTCGAAGTTCTACAAACATGCAAAGTTTCATTAAAATCGGTGAGTGACACCTCCGTAGGTTTACTTGTTAGATTATAAGTCTAGTCGCATAAACCAAATGTTATATTATAATATAATAATATATTGCCGATTACTATGTTGGATTTTATGTATGGATTTTATGATACTATGTAATAACGTGCAATTAACCAAAAATCTGTAATAAACAGGATTTAAACAGATTTCTTCTACGTGTCACAGAGTACACTACCTTTCACATTACATGTCACAGGGTACCCTACCTTTCACATTACATGTCACAGTGTACCCTACGCTGTGACTCAATCGACCCCACGCGTGGGGTCCACTGTGACAAACGCAGCATTTCGAAATATCAATATTTTTGCAAAATATTTCTGAAAATTTACTTCTTAAGTCATTTACAAACAAAGTTTATTATATTAAGCATCGAATAGTCCCATTTATATTCTAATGAAGATATTAAAAACCATTTTTAATGTCATTTGAAAAAACGTGGTTCAAGGGTGCCCACTCTCCCCTACTCCCAAATCCTAAGGATCAAAGACCACGCCTGGAAACATCAGGTGTCTACAAAATACCTTGCGCCTGTGGAAAAGTGTACATAGGAGAAACCGAGAGAAAGATCAGTACACGGATCAAGGAACACCAGCGGTGTGCCAAATACAGCCACTTTTCTCAATCAGCTTTAGCTGAACACTAGATGGAGACTGGACATTCCGTGCAGTACGATAAGTCCACCAGACTGGCCTCTTCACAAAGCTATTTCGCCAGAAAATATCGTGAAGGTCTGGAAATTTTGAAACATCCTGACAACCTCAACCGTGACAAAGGTCTTCAAGTAAATCCTATTTGGCATACCGTCCTCCCGGGTTTTTTAATTGACCGGCCGATCAATTAAAACATTCTGATTGGCTGACCAAATCAACCCCCCCCCCTCTCCCCACCAGGAACAACGGGGGTATATAAGGACTACCGCAACCGAAGAGAGCTCAGAATCGGAGCTCCTAGCCCTGATGATGCAAGCTGCAATGTTTGCGAAACGTCGGCAAAGTGCCCAACACGCACGTGGCATCCATCCGGAAACCCTCTCGGTTAACGATATCAATGGCCACGAAAGCCTTAAAACTTTTTAAGAGATTATTTTACAAATGAGAATTTTATAGCCGTAGCAGCCGTAAATAAAAAATTATTCATTGATATTAATTTTATACATTTTGTTATGTGAAATTGTCACTTATTTACGATACACTTCATGTGACAGCTTTGACAGTTCGTGTTCCAAAGTCAATACTGACATATTTTACTATTAATTAATTATCATAATTATAACATGAATTATCATAATTATAACATAAATACAATAAAATACAATAAAATAAGAAACAATTATAACAACAACGTATGCAAAATTATCAATTTCAAGAATAGAATTGGGGCTTGAAAACACCTTCACTACTGTACAGTGTGCCATGCCTGAGCGCGCGAATTTCGGACGACTTGATTAGTCAACTATAAACCTTTCTCATTTAAAAACTATAGCACCCTCGATATTTTGGTATTAGAATTTTTGTCTCGAAATGATCTCAGGAATCTCCCATTTACCTATGGTGCGTCAAGTCTGGGATACCCTGTATAATTATAAAAACATTTGTTTTGTAAATTGAGAACATAAGAACACAACATTTTTACAATAATATATATTTTATAATATATTTAATCATATTTATTATTTGAGATTAAGATTTGTTGATGCGTCAATGACGATCGAAATTAACACCAAATAATTATAGTTACCTCAAATATACATACATATATGTAATATATAAATATAATTTTAAAGCATTTTTATATATCAACTTACTGAAATATATTTGAATGATGTTGTAAGAAGTTTTCAGCCAGAGTTCTCTTCTCTATTCTCTTCTCTATATTCTTCTCTTTTCTTTTGAGATTGCTAAAGATTTCAGTGAAACTACTAACATCAACAATAATACCACATACAATAATATCATATTCTGAACTTTACAACAGCACATCGATTGTACGTTTATGCGTACTTGGTACGTATAGAAAACTACGTACAGAGAACAGAAGATTAGTACGCCGTCACGATATGAGCATGTGTAAGTGCGAACTGCGGCGACAAAATATAGACCAAACGTCTGTGATTGGTTAGTGTCAATAGGCACACTTAGTAGAACATATCGCCAACAGTCGAACGTGATTGGTTCTTTCTTTTAAAGCAACAAATCAACATCGAATCTTTATGAGATAATAACTTACCAGTTGTTCAACTGTGTGTGTAAACGCGGCTATTTACAAAAGTCAAAACTTTAAGGCACTAAAACTTTATGTGCTGGCCATGTCAAAAATAGAGGAGGAAAATAGAGGAGGATTGTGGGATTAAGTGTAAAAAAGGGAAAATTTATGAAAAAGAGAAAAAAGAGGAAAAAAGGAGAAGAGTACGATCCCTGGTATGTTTTGAAGCACGAATTTTTATGAGTTTGATAATTTAAAATTTCACACGTGAGTTTTGCTGACTGTTGACGAATTTAAAGTCTTTCAAAATTCGAAACATATATTTTTCAATATGGTGGACCATATATTTAAAAACATATTTTATTTCCATAAAAAATATCTAGGATTTTCTTGAGTCGCTGATTACGAATTTGAAGTCAGACCGTCAGAAAAAATGGCGAGTGTGGTGGACAAAAATTAAAAAATGTTTTTATTTTTTATTTTCTAGTTTTCTGATTTCTCTGTCTGTACCTCCACCTCGAGAGAAACTAACTTAACCTAAGGCCTAATAATTATCACAAATTATTACCAATCCATTCTTCTCTAATGTACAAGCCATAAAATCATTGATTTTTGTAAAAGATGGTTTGATCTCTTCATTCACTTCATCCCCCATTTCATACCACTTCTGAACCATGCTTTTTACTTCCGCTAGAATATTGTAAAAAAATTTTTTAATTATATGAGAGATTAATTTTAAGGATATCATTTTGAAAATTTATATAAAAAAAGAAAAAGAAAATTTTAATAATAATTTAATATATGTATATGTTACCGTGAAAGACCGAAATTAGAGAATGTCAATATTCTCCGGTGAATGTCGACATACACCAAATACGTCGGTGAAAGACCGAATATTTGGTTATATTATAATATAACATTCAAATGTCGGTTTGCGTGGAAAATCGCAAACCCATGTAGAACAGACCTCGACCCCTGCTACGGTCTAAAACAAGATCTATAATTGTTCTGTTCTACATGGGTTTGCGACTTTCCACGCGAATAGTCGTTAGCCTTTCAAAATAGCTGCTATATTTTTCAAACTGTTTTGTTTATAACTTTTTAATCAATAATTATTACACTGCGTGCATAATTAGTGCACTGTGCGATGTCCCGTAGGCAACAACCGAATGATACGCGACAACCGAATATCATAGAAATGAGCATTGTGTGTGTGAAGCTGGCGTATCATTTCGTGGAAACTCATAAATAAATGGGAGTTATGAGTGTATTTTCAATAGTTCTAGAGTTCCTGATAGTTTAAACAAATAGTTCTGGCCATTAAAACACTGAAAAACGCTTAGGACAAACTGAGACGCTAACTTCACGCAGCGTCTCACTTTGTCCTACGGACATTTTCCTTATCAGAAATTGTTCGAATTGAAAAGATTTATAGATCTAAATGAGTTCTAAGAAGAGTTCTGCCTTTTAAAAGCAGACAAATATTAATTAAAATGAAATTAAAACAAGCGATCCCTATATCTATAAATATAGAGGTGAGAGACGCCGGTCGATTTTCGACAGTTCTGCTTATTCTGAAACAGTTCTTGTATAGTTCTGAGCATGTACATTGCCCAAAGAGTTCTGATAATTAAAATGATTATAAATTTATTTAAAAATATATTTTGCCAGAAAAATGCATTATAAGACAGATAAGACTGAGACGCTAGACGAAATGTCCGAGTTCTGACTTTTCTGAAATAGTTCTCGTATAGTTCTGAATATATTAATGCATTTTCTAAAGAGTTCTAGGCATTAGCGATGTTGTATTATTATTATTTTTTAATTAGTACTGCGCGAAAAGTGCATATTGAGACGGAATAGTTCGTGATGCTTGTCGAAATGTAAGACTAGTGGTCTTTGTAAGATAGTTCTGAGCATATTCGAGCATATTCTAAACAGTTCTAAGCAATATTAAGCAGTATTATATAAAAGTTTAATGAATTAAGAAATCAATAAATATTAATAATTTTCTAATTATTGGATAGATTTTAGGTATATATTTTTTCTCGTTCTTAGCGTAACCCGAAACCAACGGCGTGGACGTGACGAGAACATGGTTCCTCTTTTTTTTGTTTTTTTTTTTTTTTTTAGTTTTTTGTTTTTTTTTTTTTTTTAATTTTTTTCCGATTTGTTTCTGTATTATTTTGTTTAAATTGAAATAAAATGTTTTGTATGTCAATTATTTAAATGTAAGTTTATTAATATAGTAAAATAAGTAGTAAGTACTATTATATAATAAGTAGTAATTAATATAATATATAGTAATATAATAAAATAAGTATAGTAGTATAATAAAATAAGTAGTAATATGTAGGATAATAATATAGTATTGCACATAATTATTTATTTTACTTGTGCATATAATAACACATGTGGTACGACTTTATATTTTGTCGATGATATCGCTATTCTCTTTGATTGTAAATCGTCATATTCGTACCAGGAAATATTAGTGAATAATAGAGCTGTGTAATGACGCATGTTATTAATATAATTGATTATTCCTCGTAGTATGTATTTGTTATTACCTAAAGTGATATTTTTTGCAATGCTATCTAAGTTATAGCTTTTCGGTTCTAATCCAAAACTTTTTACGTAATTAGTATCAGTCAGGATACTTGTGTCTATCATTATTTGTGGCCCGTAATTTTCAGTTATACTGCACAAATTGTTACATTTTATACAGCTATGTTTTGAGATAGTCGTATCATCGATAGCATTTTGGATATATTCCAATCCTTTTTCTAAAAGTATATCAACATTTATACTTATGGATGTGAAGTTTCTGTTGTTAGAATATTTACACGTGTTACATATTTTTATTCTTTCCAGACTAGGTAATGAACGAAATGTGTGTTCTGCTAAATGGGCAGCGTTACACATTGCGTCTAATGTGTTAAATCGTCTTGTATATTTCGTTGGTTCGAATAGTGATATACTAATCAAAAAAGACGCTCTTTCAGTATATTCGTTTTTAGTCATTTTGCCGCGAGATGTAATTTTTTCTGCTAATCGTAGAAAGGGATCATCGATAGTCTGTATGATGCGTTTATATTCGATGCTCATTCCTATCATGTGCGCTGTTATATGAAGGAGAGAATCGAAAGCGCATGTATTGCGAATCATTATAGTTTCCTCATGTAATTTAACGGGTTGACATAAATTGCCGTTTTTCATTACAGGAATAAAAACTATATCTTTAGATTCAACGCTGTCCCATTCCGGACATTTGTCTAAATACGTTTTTTTTTTAGTATTGCCACATTTTTTGGCATTTTTATTTGTCAATCCCATCCAATTTTCCTCGTAATTCAACGAACATATGGCATTAGAATGAGTACTCGACGAATCGGATATCATGGTAATATTTGCGATATCATGTGAATTTTCAGTTTTACTTATATTTGAACTATTTTTACATGAATCGTAATCATGTGTATCTCTGCTTTTTTCGGAAACAAATGTTGTTGAACTAAAACCGGATGTATTAGCCGATAAATCCAACGTGTGTATATTTATTTGCTCCTGCTTCAAAGACATCTTATTTTCTTGCTCTACAGAGGAGATATTTTCTGCACAATCCAAACGTAATCTGCCATCGAGATAATTTAGATGACTAATAACAAATTTGTCCGTTCTCATTGGAAGACTACCTTTAAAAATCTTTGTTTTATATTCAGCAAAAATAGATTCTACAGAAGAAGATGTCGCAATTTCCATATTATTGTTAAAATAAGGACGCATGAAACCCCTCCACAATGGTAAACTGTTTATTAAGTCCTTTATTTTCTTCGCAGCTTCTGGATTATAGAAGGCATTGACAATGCTGCCATTTTGCGATTTTAACGCTAAATTATTAGCTTTGGAGTATATATCATCACTCCACATTTTCCAAGAAGATGGAGTTTCTTCAGAATCAAAATCGTCTGATAATAATTCATCTTCACCAATATTGAGTTGTTCAGGATACTCACCTTTAATGTAATCATTAACAGATCGCAAGCATGTCTCAGCTGGTACAGAATTTTTATCATCCATACATCCGACATCTTCACTTAGAGCTACAACGAGCAAAGAAAGTAAAAGAGAGTGTAGCTCTTTCAAAGCTTGCATCTTATATGCTTGTGAAATGCATCTGAGGTAAAATTGTCGAACTTTATTTGGCAAATTTCGCAAACATTTCCAATTGCTTACGATTCTTATAATGTGGCTAACATCTAGCCTTAAATACGAAGCAGGCATGACTCCTTCTTTATTCTTTATCGTAGTATCGTAGCAACATTGTAAGTAATGTTTGAGATCGGCACAATCTGCAAATGCACGCGCTAGTGCCACTAACATTGCTCGACTATAATCAGTCACCACTACGGACGGAACCGTAGCACCTGCTCTACGAATTGCCAGAAGGAAATATGTTAAGAGTGCTGCGTCGTGTTTTGTTGACAGCATTTGGAATACTGGGATGGCTCGTTTATCCTTTGGAGCAATTATGCATTGATAGAGAAAAACATGAGCAGATTGATTTCCGTCGGGTAATATTAATTTTTTTGCGATGCTACCTGTAGCATCCATAGTAAAATACGTATCTTTACTACGATTAATTATTTTATGCAAAGTTATCTGTTCCTTCGACCAATACATTATGTAAAAAGGATCCAGACCTATCCCATGTATCGAACCGGATTGTGTGGTATATTTAAACGTTTGTAAATTATTTATTTATCGCGTCACAGCTATTAATACCCAAACGATTATCAATTTCATGCTGTTTGACTTTGCGCAAAACAGTCGATGAATACAAAATTGACGGATTTTTATCGCCAAAATCCATTATCCTCCTTGCTTCCTCAGTACGCCAAATTGTCGCTTGCTTTTTTTCTACTAAGTGGCCAGCAATCTTCTGACGAAGAGGAGCCTTTTAATTGTCTTTCCCTTGCATAAATAATTTTACTATTAAAACCTGTTAAGAGACAATCAAATATTGCGTCCTGTTTATCGTTTGGTTTTTTTAACATTTGACCTCGTAATGCTGCTTTGCACTCTTTACATTTAGCGTTAAATCGTACAAAACATTTTGCATTATGACTTGGGAACACTGTTGCATTCTTAAATGTGAAAGCACAGGGAATTTTTGTTTGCTCCCATATCTTTATCGCGAATACATTTGACCATTCTCCTGGCTTTAATTTCAAATATCGACGATTGCTATATTGTTTTATTACTGGCTTTATATCGTCCCAATTTTTCTCGGAAATAATTAACCGGAAACTCTTATTGTTATATTCTAATAAAGATTCTTTACATTCTGATAAATATTCTAAAATATCCATTTCAGTAGACTCATTTTGGACTGAATTTTCGATATTTTTATCTAAATTAAATACTTCCAACAGAGCGGTGTATATATCTCGTCTATTAGTATTTAATATGGTATATATATGTTTCGGACTTATATGAGAATTTAACTTCTTCATTTTTTCACTAATCTTTAAATAAATTGAGTTTGATGGTGGAAAACACTTTCCATTCACATCTAAACTCCTGTATTCTGGAGTTTTTAATATTTTTAATAATTTTTCTTGGTCGTACATTTTTTCAAAAACAGAATTATATTTATTAAAATTGGATAATCTAACAAGTCAGTAAAACCAGCAAGTCAAAAGAAAGAGAAAACTTCAGCTGAAATAGCGATAGCAAATATCTGTGCGTGAATTATATGCAAGCACCAGCGTTCCTTCCAATCCCAGAAATGAGTTGCGGCTAGTTGCTAGATGCACGCGTAAAGCATCAAGACCGAGTACGAGAAAGAAATGAGTGAGTGAAAAGAACGGTAAGCGTGTATCTAACAAAAGATGCACGCGGTGTAGAGTGAAGTGAGTAGCCTCTGCGTTTCCTACGATGATAGCAGAGTCGGGACGCGCACATGCTCGAGTTATCCCCTCTACCACGATTTGGCATGTAAACTATATGAGAACTATTTCAGAAAAGTCAGAACTCGGACATTGCGTCTAGCGTCTCAGCCTTATCTGTCTTATAATGCATTTTTCGGACAAAATATATGTTTAAATAAATTTCTCCTTGTAATTATCAGAACTCTTTGGAAAGGCAATGTATGTACATGCCCAGTACCATACGAGAACTGTTTTAGAATAAGCAGAGCTGTCGAAAATCGACTGGCGTCTCACCTCTATGCTCGAAAATATGCGTTTTTTGGACAAAATAATTTTTTAAATAAATTTCTAATTGTTCAAATTATCAGAACTCTTTGGAAAGGCAATGTACATGCCCAGAACTATACAAGAACTGTTTTAGAATAAGCAGAACTGTCAAAAATCGACCGGCGTCTCACCTCTATGCTCGACAATATGCGTTTTTCGGGCAAAATAATTTTTTAAATAAATTTCTAATTGTTCAAATTATCAGAACTCTTTGGAAAGGCAATGTACATGCCCAGAACCATACGAGAACTGTTTTAGAATAAGCAGAACTGTCGAAAATCGACCGGCGTCTTACCTCTATATTTATAGATATAGGGATCGCTTATTTTAATTTCATTTTAATTAATATTTTTCTGCTTTTAAAAGGCAGAACTCTTCTTAGAACTCATGTAGAACTATAAATCTTTTCTATTCAAACAATTTCTGATAAGGAAAATGTCCGTAGGACAAAGTGAGACGCTGCGTGAAGTTGGCGTCTCAGTTTGTCCTAAGTGTTTTTCAGTGCTTTAATAGCCAGAACTATTTGTTTAAACTATCAGGAACTCTAGAACTATTAAAAATACACTCCCATTATAAGAACTCCCATTTATTTATGAGTTTCCACGAAATGATACGCCAGCTTCACACACACACATGAGCATTATACAACATTTCCTCTTGCTTTTTGATAAAAAAGAAATAAAAATCCATAAAAAAGTAGAAAAGTAATAAAATTTAAAAAGAAATAAAAAAAACGGAGTGTTAGTAAGATCACCTCCACATGGTACACTCCGGAAACACAAATTGTGGCTAAATGATATTGGAGATGGACAATTCAAACAATGCTTTAGATCTTTACTGAAAAATCTGGGCCTACAGATCACCGCGCAGTGCACTGTGCGTTACTCATAAAACATGAATGATAAAAATGTCTTTGGTGAATAACTTGGTGAAAAAAATTGCAGCGTAACAAACAAAAATTCATTTTATTGGTAAAAGATAGACCTTTGAAGTGGCACTAATGAAATTGTATAAAAAAATTTTGTTTTGCCACAAAAAAATGGGAAATATGGTCAAAATGGCCATTTTTAACACATTTAAACTTAATTTTCTCGAAAACGAGACGTGATAGAGAAATTCTGAGGTCACCATCGTTTAGCACCAAAAAATACTACGGAAATGATACTTCGCATGCCAAAGGCAAAAAAAGTCACAATTTCTCGGACAGTGTAATGAGCGATGGCTAAAACCTTCCGAAGGTCACTCAGGAGGATGACCTTGACAATATATGTCAAGGTCATTGCAATCGGCGATGGGGTCAGTAATGTGCATAATTACCGGATTGACTAATCAAAGTCCGAAGTGTTCTTTTTAGTTTTCAACTTTGACTTGCCACGTTAGTCACTCCTAGGATTGACTAAAAACACATCAGTTAAAAGTCGAAACATGAAACTATATCCATAAAACTATTTTGGTTTCTTTGACCAATATGTTGCTTCGCAACATTGACCGGTCAATCTTAAGAGCATAACACATATACCAAGCGACTATGTGAATGCTGACATTCACCGAAGAATATCGACATTTGCCAGATATCGGTCTTTCACAGTAACATATATATAAAATATACAGGGTATCTGGTAATAGATGTAACATTTACCATAGGTAAGTAGTACGAGTTAAACTAAATAGAAAAGTCTTGTATTTTGTGATTATGACAAAAAATAATGAGAAATTAATAAAAATCTACGAATCAGCGTGCGTCCGATTTAATGAGAAGAGATAACTCAATATGGTTTACGGTTGCTACGCACACGAAAGTTAATGTCACGCATCACTCAATTGTTGTTTCTCTCAATACTCCGTTGAACGCGTAGCAACCATAGTGCTGGGCTACCTTTTTTCGTCATGTCGTATGCAGACGAGATCTTTATTAATTAATAACTCATTGTTTATTGCCATAATTGCAAAACGGTACAAGACTTTTCTATTCAGTTTAACCCAGTCTACTTACCCTTTACTGTTACGGATCTATTATCAGACACTCTATATAAAATTTTATTGTATCACATTATTTAATGGTTCCAATTTTGTTTTGTAAAAGTTTGGAAATTATATAATATATTTTAAATTTTTAAAGTTTTTTTTTAAATAAATTTTAACTCTTAGCGGATAGAACTATCTATCTCAAAAGTCAGCTGATTCTTTAAGCTAAAAGCTTTTTGAGATAGATTTTAGTTTTATTTATTTTTAAAAACTTTAAAAAATTTAGAATCTATTATTATTATTTAAAATTTGTTTACACTTATTTAGGATCCTATGTATAATATATGTAGAGGATTCTAAATAAGTGTGTTACGTCTTTTCCTTATTTTAAGTACTGGGCGCCTCTCTGCTTCACACGCCCTTGCTTACTCGCGCGCGGACCGTACGCGATCGTTTTCTGTCACCCGGCGGACCGATCTCGCCATTATTCATTCGTGCTCTTGTCGTTGTGAAGAGCAGACGTGCAAGGCGAGTTCATTTTTTGTATTGTATCACGGTGTGAGTGTGTAATAAAGTTATAATTAAATTAAAAGGCACAGTGCCTTGACCACCCGTCCTCCCGTCGCCAATCTCCGGAAGGCACAGTGTGGAGAGCATCACAAGCTCACAAAAGCCTTCACATTTAAGGGCTTGTACGCAACAAATTATTGGTCCTTCGAGCCGGATTCACATATCCGGAAATCATCAAGCACGCAGCCGAAAGCATTCGGATATATACTGCGTTCCTCACACCGTGAGCTGTGATTACGAGAAGGCTCGCCGTCGCCGCATATCGGCGACCTCAACCATTAAGAGGCGAAAATCATTCGTTCTCCTCGTTCGTCTCATCGGACTTCTGGATCCCTCTGGATAACAAGCCACGGATTTCAGTCAAGTCTATCAAGGGCTCTTCCGACAGCAGCCAGCATCCTTGTGACGCAACCTTGTCCTGCGAGAAGGGCAGCGCAACGATTCTTCAAAAGGCAGGCGTCGTCGCGGCCATCTTGCATCGCGCCTGCGCAACGGTCTTGTTCATCGCGATTAGCTTCGCAATCATTTACTCAGCACATGTACAAGTAAGGAAAACGCATTTCAGTTAGAGCTAACCAGAAAGTCCTTATTGTAAAAGATTTTCGAGATATACTACATCTCTAAATAATGGAAACCGAACCAGATATAAGTTACGTTAAAAGGCGCCGCTCCATTGTAAAATCGTCTTGTACGCGCATAAAAAATTACGTGGATAATATCGCAACTGTTTCACCGACAGTAATATCGCAACTTCACGAGCGCAAGCTCAAGCTAGATCAACATTGGACGGAATACGACAAATTCCAAACGCAACTAGAAATGCAAGACGATTCGGAATGTAGCGATAGGCCTATTTTTGAGGAAGCGTTTTACGAATTATCGGGTAGAATTCGAGATTTATTGAGCACCCCTTCGGTATCGCGTAGCACTGCTGCAGCTTCACCGGCATTATCGAATGCATCAGATCACTCGCAGTTTCCGCTTAACGTCCGCTTACCCAGGCTTGACCTTCCACAATTCTCGGGAAAATACGAGGAATGGTTTCCCTTTCATGACGCCTTTCGTTCGGTTATTCATTCGAATCCTTCGCTTAGTGACATACACAAGTTACAGTACTTGAGAGCAGCAACAACTGATGACGCGCATAAAATAATCGCTTCGCTTGAGACTTTCGACGAAAATTACGCGGTCGCATGGAACCTCTTAAAGGAGAGGTACGACAACAAGCGAATTATCGTTCAAAACCATCTTAAGGCCATGCTCGAGCTTCCTGTTATGCACAAAGAAAGCGCGTCCGAGTTACGACAAATCGCGGATGGTGCAGCTCGCCACATTCAGGCATTAAAGGCGTTGAAGCGTCCAACGGATAGTTGGGACGACTTATTGGTTTATCTACTCAGTTCAAAGCTTGACTCAAACACAACGCGAGATTGGCAGAAATCTCTGGTAAACGATGATTTACCTACGTTCAAGCAGTTTCTAGATTTTCTGGTTCATCATTGTCAAGTTCTTGAGTCAGCTCAAAGAGCAGTTAATGGCTCAGCTAAACACGTAACTACGAGATCCCAAGTAAATAGCAAACAAAAGGCCTTATGCAACGCGGTCGTTAAGGTTAAATGTGATTTCTGTAATGGTGAACACTCTATTCACCAATGCAAACAATTCTTATCGCTTTCCATTCCGCAGCGAATAGATAAGGTTCGATCTCGTAAAATGTGTTTTAATTGTCTTCGTTCTGTGGCGCATACATCGAACAAATGCCCATCGGGGAGTTGCAAAATTTGCTCTCGCAAACACAATACGTTACTACACCTTTCAACTGCTCCCTCCAATGCAGACCAACCAATAAATGACTCCAAGCAGGAATCAAGTGCATTAGAGTCTACCACTCCAGGTTCTTCTAGCGTAGTAGTTACTCACTCATCCAACTCTGCATTGAGTGCACGCGCACTCCTATCTACGGCTATCGTGTACGTTCAGGGCAACGATGGCTCCCAGCACTTGGCTCGCGTACTCTTAGACTCAGGTTCCCAGGCCAACCTTATTACTAAGCCCCTCATAGATGCTTTAGGTTTAATTCCACGCTCAGTTGATGTGACCATATCAGGGATAAACGGCACTACAGCCCGCTCTACGGAGTGTGTGCAGGTTAAATTGCGCTCAAGGTTAAATTCCTTTTCCACCGTCATTGATTGCATTGTAACCGATCGTGTAACTGACGATCTTCCTGCATTCAATATAAAACGCTCAGCGTTCGATGTCCCTCGCAACATTCAATTGGCTGATCCCAAATTCAATATTACGTCCGGAATCGACATCTTAATCGGAGTTGAAGTGTTTTGGAACCTCATATGCGTTGGCCAAATCAAGGCTTCGGACAAACATCCAACCTTGCAGAAAACAAAGTTAGGCTGGATTTTGGCTGGCCGGCAGAATTCTCCTCCGGCTAGTTCTCAGCATGTTAGAGTTCTTCATTCTTCGATCAGTAATTCCGAATTAAATGAGCAGTTGCATAAGTTCTGGCAATTGGATGGCATTCACGACAATTCTGCGAAACATACTCTCGAAGAAGGACAGTGCGAAACTCATTTTAAAGAAACAGTCTCCAGAAACTCGCAAGGGAGATACATTGTCCAGATACCATTTAAAGAGGCAGTTCTTAGTAATCTAGGTGATTCTAGAGATATTGCGTTAAGGCGTTTCATAGCTTTAGAAAGACGTTTTAATCGCGATTCTATACTAAAGGAGCGATATTCCGAATTCATGCGTGAATACCTATCATTAGGTCACATGCGGCCAATAGTCGAACATATTCCAAACGAAATCGGTGCTTACTACATGCCGCATCATTGCGTAATAAAGGAAGACGCCAAGGGTACTAAGCTGCGTGTTGTTTTCGACGGGTCATGCAAAACCGACACTGGGACATCGCTAAATGATTCCATGATGATAGGGCCGGTCGTTCAAAACGATCTCACGTCGACGCTTCTTAGATTTCGCACCTCTCGATATGCTCTAGTAGCAGACATAAAAAAGATGTATCGCCAGATTTTGATACATCCATCACAAACTCAATTTCAAAGAATTCTATGGCGCGAAGACACATCCTCAGAAGTTCAAGCATTCGAGTTAGCTACCGTAATATACGGTACTGCGGCAGCCTCGTACTTAGCTACAAGATGTCTTTTAGATTTGGCAGAGCAACACTCTGACGAGTTTCCCATAGGCTCTTTATGTTTAAGGCGCGACTTTTATGTCGACGATATGCTCACAGGGGCTGATTCAAAATCAGATGCTCTAACCCTCCGTGATCAAATAATACAATTGTTAAGGTTAGGGTCTTTTGAATTGGGCAAATGGGGCTCTAATTGTCCTGAACTACTAAAGGACATCAATGACCAATGTGAAGGTCTCATACCCTTCGAAAAAGGTGACGATTTTCGTATATTAGGCATTTTGTGGGACAGAGTTAACGACGCGTTTCAATTCTCATTTACTCCACCTCAATCTCCTAATGTCACATCAAAGCGAACCATTTTATCCGAGGTGTCAAGACTGTTTGACCCATTAGGGCTACTTGGCCCAATTATTGTTGTCGCAAAAATTATATTGCAAGAGCTGTGGCAATCAGGAGTAGATTGGGATGAATCAATCCCGCAAGACATCCATACCAAATGGATGCAGATGAGGTTGCAGTTATCTAGTCTCAGTCAATTACAGGTACCTCGCTGTATTAAGTATCATACGGATGCTAAATTCATACAAATACACGGGTATTGTGACGCAAGCCAGCGTGCATATGGCGCATGTATATACATTCGTACGCAGATAGGACCGAACGAGTATCGTTCGCATCTCCTTTGTTCCAAATCTCGTGTCGCACCTATTAAGGCAGTCTCTCTACCTCGCCTCGAATTATCAGCGGCGCTGCTATTATCACAACTAGTTGATAAGGTCAAATCATCATTCAATTGCGACAACATGAAAATATATCTTTGGTCAGATTCCACTATAGCGTTGAATTGGATAAATTCTCCGTCACGTAGATGGTCAGTGTTTGTTGCCAACCGCGTCGGGGAGATCCAACGGCTGACCGATATTAGAAATTGGCGACATGTTTCTTCCCCCAACAATCCCGCAGACGCGTTATCCAGAGGGTTGTTACCGGAGATTTTAGTAAATTCGGACTTGTGGTGGCATGGTCCAGGATACTTAGAACTCCCAGAAAATCAATGGCCTGGCAGCACATTCAAACATCTCAAAGAGAGTCTTCCTGAACAAAGAGTGACTTGTGCAACAGCTATTTTGGCTGAATCTAACATAGCAAATCATTTAATCAATAAGTTTTCTAATTTAAACAAAATATGCCGAATATTAGCCTATTGTCTCAGATTTCTTAAATCCAGTACTCCTAAGGCGTCTACCTTGGAAATTTCATCAACGGAATACCTTCACGCTTTGAATACCTTATGTAGGATTGTACAGAAACAAACCTTTCCGCGCGAATACGATTCGCTAAGCAAACACGAGGACATAAGCAATTACAGTAACTTGAGCTCTCTGTCCCCCTTTATGGGAGACGATGAGTTGATAAGAGTAGGCGGTAGATTAAGGAATTCAGCGCTTTCGTTTAACGCATGTCACCCAATAGTTCTTCCTCGCAATCACGCGTTAACAATGCGCATCGTTGAATGTGAACATGTACGTAATCTACATTCTGGGGTACAAGCCACTATGGCTTCAGTCAGGCAGCGATTTTGGCCACTGGCTTTGAGATCTACAACTCGTAAAATTATAAACAACTGCATCAAATGCTTTAAGGCGAAACCTATATTCTCTGAGGCCCTAATGGGTTCCCTACCAGCATCTAGAGTCACGGCTTCAAGACCCTTCGCCCATTGTGGGGTAGATTATGCGGGTCCAGTCGTCTTGAGAGAGAGCAAACGTCGTAATTCGCGAAATCATAAGGCATACATAGCCGTTTTTGTGTGTTTTGCCACTAAGGCAATTCATCTAGAATTAGTCAGCGATCTCACTACCGACGCATTTCTTGCTGCCTTCAAGAGATTCATTTCCCGAAGGGGCAAGCCAAATTGCGTATATTCGGATAACGCCACCACGTTTCAAGGAGCTCATAGACAACTGAAAGAATTGCATGAGGTTTTGAAAACTAAGAAGGTTCATACTGACATTGAGCATTTCTTGCGTAACCAGCATACTGATTGGAAGTTTATTCCTCCCAACGCGCCACATTTTGGCGGCCTTTGGGAGGCGGCAGTCAAATCCGCGAAGTTCCATCTTGCTCGCATAATCGGCGGATCACATTTGACCTTTGAGGAGCTGCAGACGGTTCTATGCGAAATCGAAGCAATCTTAAACTCGCGACCTCTTTTACCTCTGAGTTCGGATCCTAATGATATGTCCTATCTGAGTCCCGGGCACTTTCTGGTGGGCTCACCACTGAATAGTTTTCCAAGCTTAGATTTACACGATGTCAACACAAACAGACTTATCCGATGGCAAGTTACAGAGCAAATGCGCCAGCACTTCTGGTCAAGATGGAGTATTGAATATCTAAATTCCCTTCAGGAGCGACATAAGTGGAAAAGATGCAGGGGCCAGCAGCTAGAACCCGGCCAACTCGTCTTGATAAAGCAACAAGGTTTAGCCCCACTGCAATGGCTAACCGGTAGAGTGGACCAAGTCCAAGCGGGATCCGACGGTATAGCTCGCTCGGCCACTGTGAGAACAGCCAACGGATCATACGTTAGACCCCTTTCTAAGTTAGCAATAATGCCTACATAATTGGCCGTATTCACGTTATGTTTTTGTTTTGTTGTTTGTATTGTTTCTGTTTGTTTGTTTGCTACGCGCACTACCTGTTTTTTTTTTCTCTTTTTAATTTCGCCCCTATAACGAAACCATTATCAGCGTGCAATAATTCCGCCCTTATATTATAACCGCCCTTCAGTTACGAATAATCAGTCTCTCTATACTTAAGTAAGCCAGCTCATTCACATAGTTATCTTTTTTAGATTGTGTTACCTTAATTATACTAGCTACGGCTCTAGGCTTGTTAGAGCTTTCATTCATAGATTCCATTTCTAACTTATTTGTACGTATCTCTACTTCAAGCGTGAGCGTTGAAGGGCGATCCCTTCAAGGGGGGCGGCTTTGTTACGTCTTTTCCTTATTTTAAGTACTGGGCGCCTCTCTGCTTCACACGCCCTTGCTTACTCGCGCGCGGACCGTACGCGATCGTTTTCTGTCACCCGGCGGACCGATCTCGCCATTATTCATTCGTGCTCTTGTCGTTGTGAAGAGCAGACGTGCAAGGCGAGTTCATTTTTTGTATTGTATCACGGTGTGAGTGTGTAATAAAGTTATAATTAAATTAAAAGGCACAGTGCCTTGACCACCCGTCCTCCCGTCGCCAATCTCCGGAAGGCACAGTGTGGAGAGCATCACAAGCTCACAAAAGCCTTCACATTTAAGGGCTTGTACGCAACAAAGTGTAAAAAGTTTTAAAAGATAACTAAAAGATGATTTTTTTTTAATTAAGGGGAATTTATCATATAAATATGTACTCTTATGTTCGCCTTTGAGGAGTTATACATACATATGTAACAGTGGATTTCTGTGCTGCGGATAGCCGCGGTTATCCAGTGTTCGGGCGGTGGGATCGAAGGCTGAGAGAAAAGGCGTTCGTTTATCTTACAACTAGGTTTTATTATATGACTAATGCTTATACACTAACTTAACCATAATATGTACAATATCCGGTACTGCCGGTTTAATGTTTGGCGCGTGTGCGCGTGGATGCGGCTTAATGCCGTGTTCGGTTCGGTCCGTCGGAGTTCGGCGGTTGGATCTCGCGGATTGAGATCGGGCGGAATCGGCGGACTTTGCGGTGTTTCGGCGGCGCGGCTCCGGTTACGGAGATCGGGCGGAATCGGCGGACTCCGTCTTGCTTCGGTATTGCGGCTCCGGTTACGAAGATCGGGCGGAATCGGCGGGTTCTGTCTTGTTTCGGCGGTTCGGTCGCGAATTAATTCGCAGGGCGAATCGGCGGGATGATTTGGAGGTGTGGAGGCCTCTCATCCCGAGGCGGGGGTTGCCGCTCAACTCGCGGTATGCCACTCAGCACGTGGTCTTCGGAGGTAGCTACTCAGCTCGTAGCTGGCTCAGTATGCGGACAGGCAATTGTCGCTCAACGCGCGACTCTCGGTGATGCTCAGCTCGCATCCTGGAGGATTCGCTCAGCACGCGGACGGATAGGATCCGGGAACTGTGTCCCGGTGGAGCGACCTGCTCAGCACGCTGGTCGGAAGGAACTCTCTTTACTCTGACAATTCGGCGTTATTTATACCCGCCGGTCGGTGGCGGGCGAGTTGGTGCGGCGCGGAAATGGTTGTTTATGTCGGGGGGTGACAAGACACGTTTGTTAATGGAACGCTTCGTTACACATACTTTTCCAAAGAGACAAGTAAAAATAAAGTTTTTATTTTTTTCTTTACGTTTTCTCATTTATATATTCTCTTATTTATCAGATTTTATTGTATTTGTTTATATGTGTGCACAGTATAAGTATACATATACAGTGCATCGACACTGAGCTTTTTTAGTGATATCCAATTTCCAATGCACATGCGTCGGTTTGTCCTATCAAAAATATGACGGCCTCTATAAGTGACATATTAAGGTTAGTATACAGGGTGTCCACTGTACGAAGCTCTCGTGTGAAAGAAGCACTCGTGCCGCCTGAACTATAGCACGGCCCAGTGCGCCTGAGCACGGTCCAGGGTGTCAGCATTGACTGCCCGGCGAGCGGTGCTAGTGGCGAATGTATGGGCAGCGGCATGCTGACATACCCTCCCCTCGCCGCACGCCGGGTAGACACTGGGCCGTGTTATTACTCGGGCGGCTCGAGTGCTTACCTTGGCACACTCTTATTCGTCTGACTTTAACATTATATATTTTAGTTATTATTGCATATATCACAAAATGATTTAAGACTTTTTTGTTTATCTCAATCTATTCTATCAGCTCACAAACGTTGATAAAGGTGCTACGGGACACCCTGTATACGCCTTAATACAGAAGCAACATACAGCACTGAAAGATTGTAGGAACATTGCACAGACATTGCTTGGAAATATTGTAATATTGCGTGGAGGTTGCAAAAGTTTGCGCAACATTGCTACAAGATTGCTGCAATGTTGAGATGTCCGCTTTCAGAAACATTTCAATGAAACATTCCAGCAAAATTACAATGTATCTTCTTCGAAACGTTACAATAAATTGCTATATCAACATTACAGTGAAAAGTAGTATTACAATGAAAGGTGATAATAAAAAGGTAGTAAAAAAGTAGTCATACGTTGATATATATAATACATGTCACATTCGCTATTTCAAATTTCAATGAATAAATAATATTGTGATTAGTAGACATCATACATATATAAAATGTAACTTAAAAATATTATCACTTTTTATGTGTGATGTAAATGTTATTTATTCGTTGAAATTTCAAATATTGAACATGACATGAATGTGTCGAACGTATAAAATTACTACCTTCGATTATAATTATATATTTATATAGTAAAAATTACGCTGTCTAAAATCATCGTATTTTGATAAAATGTAAAAAAAGTTCATATAATTGTAAGCTCTTTCTTGGAGGTTTACGGACAACCACTGATATTTTTGTTAGGAGCCAACTGAGATCCCTTGGGCTCAAAATAGTGGATAAATTGCGCTCTACTGCGTATCTCTCTGAAATCTCTCTGCGTAATATTACATTGTAACTTCCGGATGAAATCTTATCGAGCTCCGTTTTTGTGATGGGGCAAGATAGAATGCCAAAGATCCGTGCCTTTGAAAGAAGATACAAGGTGTGTCTCTCCAGGCGAGAGGACTGGAGGAATGCCAGGGGACCGATCTCTCTGGAAGGAGATGTCTGGTTTACGGATGGCTCCAGAAGGGGGGGAGAGCTCCGGTGCGGGCAACTATGGCCAACAAGATGGGGTTAAAGAAACCATCCCTCTCGAAAAGTACGCTACGGTGTTCCAGGCGGAGACCGTGGCTGTTTTGAACTGTGCACAGAATCTGTTGGGATCCGGAAGGACCGGCAGGTGCATCAAGATCTGCTCGGACAGCCAGGCGGTAATTAAAGCGCTTGGCTCCTCGATCTTTACCTCACGGCTGGTTTGGGACTGCAGGTGCACCCTAGAAGAGCTGGCGAGAGAAAACGTAGTTACCCTAGCATGGGTCCCTGGACACGTGGGGATCAGGGGTAACGAGATGGTCGACCAGCTCGCCAGAGCTGGAGCAGTGACGGGATTGCTGGGACCGGAGCCAGCGGTCGGGATCCCCTACTCTCTGGGTAGAGAAAGGATCCGGAGCTGGCTGAGAGACCAGCACCTGGAATACTGGAAAAACCAAAATCAAATGTAGACAAGCTAGCGCTCTGTTGGGGGATTTTCCCGGAGAGGGCCTGGCGAGGAGCATGAGATTGTTGAGTAGGAAGGACGCCAGACTGGCGGTACACATACTGACAGGGCATAGCGTCCTGAATTACCACATGCATAGATTGGGTGATACACCCGACTGCAGAGCTTGTGGGAAGGAGGATGAAACCAGCCTTCACATTCTGAGTCAGTGCCCAGCATTTGCTGAACAGAGACTTCGCTGGCTGGGCTCGGCTATGCTGGAGTCCGGGCAAATAAGACAGCTGCCGATTGGGGACCTGCTCTCCTTCTGGAAGGGGACAGGTCTGCCCTAATCGCGGTTGTTACAACGGGGAGGCACAATGGACTCGGTCTGAGTGCCGCTGGAAGGGCTTGACCCAGGGGGACCTCCCCCCCGTATATTATTATTATTATTATTTAAGCTCTTTCTTGGAGGTTTACGGACAACCACTGATATATTTTTGTTGGAAGCCAACTGAGATTCTTTAGGTTCAAAATGTGAATAAATTTTACTGCGCTCTACTTTTTGTGAGTCTGATAATTGTACTAATTAACCGAATTTCCGTTGTCAACTTGGTAATATTTCTGTGGCGGACAGTTTACACAGCCGCACATGCGCAGACGCTCGGCGCAGCGAGCCGCCGAACTGTAGTTCGGGCGCCGCCGCCAGGTGGTTACGAGGCGGCGACTTTCTCGTGTCAAAGATTCAATAACGA
Source organism: Crematogaster levior (assembly GCA_901521435.1). Lineage (NCBI taxonomy): Eukaryota > Metazoa > Arthropoda > Insecta > Hymenoptera > Formicidae > Crematogaster > Crematogaster levior. Next base: position 183,644 of record CABEGB010000626.1, read on the forward strand.
TGGGGGAGCCACCGGATTCTAGTTCGGATGCCGCCACTAGGTGGCCACGAGGCGGCGACTTTCTCTTGTCGAAGATTCAATATCGACGGTATATATACCGGACCCCCAACCGAGATCATCAGTGTTTCCCTGTCCTGGGGACAAGCAGGATTGTAACGGCTCTCCACCGCCGTAGAAGGTTGGAGTATTTTTGCCAATCTCTTTGCACATCCTTACTGGACCGTTGTTCAAGTGCGCCTAGAGCAGCACCAGCGAGATAGTAAGGTACCCGGGAAAATTGGTCCTTCAAGCACACATCTGAACCCGCAGTCGCGAGTGTAAGTACAAGTGAACGTATTTGTCGCGAGTGCAAGTGAACGCGCTTTTAACACGACGCCACGACCCCCTCTTCAAGGAGTCCAGGACCAGAGATACGTTCCTTCGGCGACGCCTTCCATAAGCCCTGGGGCTCTGCCAGCGACCTCTACAGACAAGCCACGCGCACAGGGAAATAAGCGCAGGAAAAGGAAAGCCACAACAGAGCACCATTCCGCCCTTTTCTGGGCGCCAAATAATTCCACTAAGAAACCTCTAGTTGTAATCAATAAAGAGAAATCAATAAAGAGAATTATCTGTCATATATAAACAATCCCACAATTTCAACAATATTGCTGGATTATTTCAGTGAAATATTACAATTGTATCTCTCTGAAATTTCTACGCAATATTACATTGTAACTTGCAATGTTGTAACGTTCCTGCCCAATGTATCTGGAAGCTTTGGTGCTATATAGGAAATTACATTGTTATTTTCTTCCGAATCTGCATGGTGAAATAAATTAAATTTGGATTCATGACTGAAACAGATTGCGTCATTAAGAGCCAAAATAGTATTATTACGAATATTATACATAATTCATAAAATATTGATTCATGGATGACATGGTAATAATAGTGTTAGGAAATGATATGATGTATACTTTAGAATACAAATCAATTTTATACCTCTGACACCGTTTTATCTCTTTGTAATAATTATTTCGAATTCGGTTTATGTGAAGTCGATAAAATTATTATTTAATTCGAAATCGATAATCACATAAAATTAAATTCGCTTGAGTGATAGTCAAAACAGAGCGCGTTATTAAAAGACAAAATGGTTATCTCGCTACGAGTATTACACGTAATTCGCAAAATATTGATTTACGGATAATGGTGTAATGATAGCAATGTGCTAGTTAGTATACCTTAGATATAAATCGACTTTATACCCGTAGTCGCTTTTCATCCTTTCACGATAATGACTCCGAGCTCGGCTTGTAAGGCGAACTCCAAGACAGTGAGAACAAATAACGTTTATTGTTATTTACCTCCGAGTCTGCGAGCTTGCGTAAATTTGATCGGGGCTTAAACTTGCTTAAACGGAGCATTTGTACTTATCGTGAAAGACGAATTGTATCTTTGTCGAATGTTTTTCCTCGCGTGAAATGTCAACCGACATATTCGATCTACAGCGAGTATGGAGATTTAGACATAGACGCAGTCGTGTCAATTCGGAGAATTTAAAAATCTTTTGCTTGTCTTCTTTGCGTGAGATATGTAAATATTACAAAGCGATATGATACGCTATTCCATAGTTCGACAAAAAGAAGAGCAGAGATCGAGCTTGAGTTTCGGCGTTTCTAAGTACTTTTTTACTCAGTTTTGGAAAATTCTAAAATTTGTATTTTTGTCTCGATTATATTATATTATGTGTGATATTAATACAAAAAAAGTGAAACTGTTAATTTATTACTGTTCCAAATGTTTACTTTAGCTTATTAAGTGCAACGTGTAGTGGAGCTGAATTGAATAGTAATAAGAATATTTCAAACTTAAATGTGAACAAATATTATTTTTCAAACTTTATGAAAGGAATCCTGGTAGAAATAAATACAGTTTTCGACTAGTTATTAGATAGTTAAGCTGGCTTCTTTCTAGTAATTGAACAGCAAATCTGTTCAACATATCAATCAACATGTAACGCTTTTCGCGCAGTTACTGCATAAAAAAAGTGTACAAGATCTGAATTCAGTTATGTCAACAACAAAAGAATAACAATAAATAGAAAACAATGAATAGAAAAAAACATATAATTTAAATGATATATAACGATATATAACGAGTAAATATATATTAAGTAAATTTATATTAAAATTTATTTATCATTATTAATATTAAATATTATTATTATTAATATATTCAAAAATTTGACACACTTTGAATACACACACACACACACACACACACACACACACACACACACACACACACATACATATATGACAAAAAATTTTAGTTAGATATATTTATTTTTATCTTATTTTCATAACATAGTGTTATATAACATATTATAATATTAGTGTTGTATAGCATATTATAATATTATAATTATATTTTATTTATAATATATAATATTACTTACAACAAAATAATGTACGCTATTTGTATTTGGATATTATTATATATATATATATATATATATATATATATATATATATATATATATTTCACTAAAATGCACATATAAACTCTTAGGTGCGCTCTTTAAACGATTCCAGTCTTCGCTCGTCGTCGTTGTCGTTATTCTGTTCTTTTTGTGTGTGTCCCTCCAGGGACCTGACCGACAGCGCCGTAACAGGCGAACGTGTAAGAATGGGGCTACGGAGCCCTATAATTCGGCCGTTCTGACTGAGCATCGAACCGTGATGGCTGATAGACCATTATCGCTTTTGTAAACAATTTCATCGTCTGGTGTATCGCTTGCGTCGGATTCGATCGACAACCAACGCTTCATATTGTCTGCGGATGTAGTCGTAATGTGTGGTCCTGCATGCTCCTCTATTCTACTTGCTTTGTAGCGGTCTTTACCTCATTGCGCTTACAATCTTGTATGGCCTAGATACTTTGTATTTAACTTATTTCCCGGTACATTTTGGGTACGTTGAATCATAACAAGTTCGCCATCTTTATAGATACTCGGCTTCTTACGTTTGTAATTGTAGACTATTAGGTTCTCTTGTTGAACTCTTTTTATAGCTTCGATCATAAAATGAGCTAAGCCTATGAGCTAGCCTGCTCACGTAATTGATTACGCTCCTCCTGTAACATTTTAATATTTTCAAATTCAACAAGTTCCTTGACCAACGTCAGGTCGTCTTTTAGAAGCATGTTTCTGTCGATCAGTAATTCAAACGGTGACAATCCGATGCTTCGACTCGGCGAGGAGTTTATATACTGCTGGACTTGATCGACATGCTTATACCAATTATCGGTTTTTGGTGCAGCCAATTTGGAAAGAACGGAAATTACAATACGATTTACTCTTTTAACTTGATTGTTGCCTCGTGGCACACCGGTTGCACACAAAATATGTCGTATTTTCTGTTCTTCACAATACTGTCAAAAGTGCGACGTGAAAGCTATGTCTCTGTCAGTCACAATTTGTCGCGGATTGTCAAATACAGCTGCTTGTTTTATTAGTCTCGATACAGTTTATTTCTTCAGGTGTAGTTGATTTAGTCGGATAAAGCCACGTAAATTTAGAAAAAGCGTCTACTATTACTAATAGATGAGCCTTTCTTTTTTTGTATTTGTAATTGGACCTATATGGTCTACATGATATGTAGGGAGGATTCCCTTTAGGGATGTTGTGCAACAACCATCTTGTTTACCGTGCTTACGTTCAACTAATTGTAAGATACACGGTACACAGTTTCGAATAACTTTCTCAATTCTTTCTCTCATGTGAGTAAACCAAAAGTCTTTTTTTTTAGAAGCTGTTCCACTTTCTTTACTGAAAAGTGGTCTCTATTATGCGTTTGTTTAATGATTTTACGTTGCATGCCTTCGACACTACAAGCAATAGATTGTCTTCATACTTTTTATACAATACATTATTCTGTAACACAAAATCATCGTACCATACTTTAGGGTAAATCGGTTAGGTTAATCGGTTTTAGGTTATCATCGTCCCACTGAGCTCTTGATAAACACGTCAGAATATTTTCGTTATCTTCATATATGGACATTACATGCGGGTTCCAACTAAGAGCATCGACATGGCACATCTTTCAGGTCTGTGTTCTATTGTGTAGTCAAATTCTTCCAATAGAAGTGCTCATCTGGCAACACGAACATATAAGCCTTTTTCTTTACCGTTAAGGCCTGGCAATCAGTCACTATTTTGAAATTAAATCCGAGCAAGTAAACTCTAAATTTAACTAAAATGATTTAATAATGGCTAAGACTTCCAGCTCATAACTCGTGTAACGTGACTCTACTTCGGTGGTCTTTCAACTTGCGTAGTATACCGGATGAAATAACAAGTCTTCAGCATTTCTTTGAAGCAATATAGCGCCATATCCCTAACTACTGGCATCTGTATGAAGTTCTATTTCCGCACAATAATAATTGCAATACTAATACTAAAGATTAGGATCTAAGTTACAAGAATTTAAAACAGAAAAGTGTGGGTCTCCTAGGCCTTAATGGATTAATATCTGTATTTAGTTCTATTCGACACACATCGGCTTCGCGAATATTTTTCTAGCGTATATTAGTTTATTTTTAACATTAAAAACCTCACACATAATGTATATAAGATAGACGGAAAATATGACATAACCTAGAATGGGGTGATTCTATAACTCAAAATAAGTCGAATATAGAAATATCAATCAAGTGCACGTGTACTTAACTGATTAATTTGATTAACTTTTTCTTGAAGCTTTCTCTCTAAAAAAAAAACATTATTTTTTATTTCGACTTATTTGGGGTACCATCATTTCCTTCCCGATTATATTCATTTTTCGGTTCACCGTGTGTATATCTTTCTTGATAACACTTGTCACGACAATCCAATTTTATAAATAACACTTTACTTGCAGGAATTATATCAATGGATGCCAGAATCTGTTTGTCAGTTAACAATAACACACGGTAAATAAAATCCTGAAAGGGAAGTAATGTGGTGAGAGAATATTATTCGTGCTAAATCTGTCACAATGCAATTATCTTAAGCAGAGCAGAACGATTACAAGTTGTAATCGTTACCTTTTATGCAGTGTTTCCACTTTGATGAAAAATTTCTCATTTCGGGGAATTTTTTATCCTTGAGGGAAAAAAAGGGAAAAGTAAAAAATATGAGGGAAAATTCGACAGAGTTGAGAAAACAATATAAAGAACATACAAATATTTTCATTAGTCCCTTTTTAAATGTAACTAGTGTAGAAATTAGGAATAATCAGATAAACTCATTAGTCGATGGCATCAACTGTTGGCTTCTAACTGATTATTCTTACACTAATATATTTTTAATAGATTTAAATGAACACTTTGTTCTTAATTTTCTTTTCCTTAAGACAACACTTGTTAAACCATTAGAGGATGATTAAAACTAATCGAACGAAGTAAAATAAATAATTTGAATACATTTCCAAAATTCTTTATCAAAACAAAAAATTAGACGTAAGCTGCGCTTTTGAATAATAAAATCAAGGATAACTAACTTCTTTTTATGTGAAGAAAAATGCGGGAAAAATTCAAGATAGAGTATGGGAAAAAAACGGAAATTTCAAATTACTCAAGTGGAAACACTGCTTTTATGTATTACTATTTAATATGTGTGTTTGAATATTCTTGTATCAACATTTGTCAAAACCTTTACGAAAGATTTAAAAGTAATCGATAGAAAATAATTACATTGTTTTTTATCATAACTGTGAATAATAAGTTAAGCGACAAAAGCTTATCTTAAATTCAGAATAGAGTTTTTGTTCCTTTTTCGTAAGTATCAAGAAACATAGACAGTGTCTCGCGCCAGTGACAAAGGCTGCAAGATATCTTACTTATAGCATTTACAATTTTAATTTTGTTTTGTATCGTATATTGTATTATAGTTATAGTAAATAAATCCTGCAGTAATAAAGGACTACTGTAAATTTATTTTTTTCGATTGATTCTCGATCATTTCCTTTCATAGGTATACTATTTGCAGCATCAGATTCTTTTATCATTTTCTAATTCCTCCTCTACGAGTCGTTAATTTATGAAAACTTATAATCACGATTCATATTCATGATTGATTCATTATGGCAAGGAAACGAAGCGTGAAATAATCATAATCACGAGTGTGTAGTGACCTTAAGCCGCCTGAGCTATAGCACAACCCATGTGTCAGCATTGGCTGCCCAGCGGTGTGGCGAGGGACGGCAGCGGCATGCTAATACATCCTTCCCCTCGTCGCGCGCCGGGCATCCAATGGTAACACACTGGGCCGTACTATGGCTCAGGCGGCTCGAGCGTTTGATTCCACGCGCTCTCATTCGTACGACTTTAACATTTAATAACTCGATAATTATTGCGAATATCGCAAAATAGTACAGGACATTTTTGTTTATCTCGATCCTTCCTACTTCCACACGAAAGATTCTTACAGTGTTTTTAGACACCCTGTATAATATTATTTATGTATGCTTATTACATTTATATTTGTTTACTTTAAAAATAAAATTTGTCCATAATTTTATACATAAATAAATGCTGTGACACGACTAAACAGTAAATTATTTATCAGGAAATAAATCATTTTATAGGTTAACAGAAACTCAAATTTAAGCGCCCTGTTCTATCCTCAATATGGCGGCAAGTAATAGGACTCACTACATCAAAGGTGCCGGCACTCAGTGTTGGTATTGCATACAGGGTGGCTGAGAATTTTTTACATAGCCGAAGTATACAGCTAGATTAGCTCATACTGATGATAAAAGTCAAATACCATTATGCAATATTCGCAATAGTTATTAAGTTATTAATTAAAGTGAGCCAATACACGCGTGAGAAAGTGATAGGTTGGGCTCAGGGCCGGCGTAAGGGCGGGGCGAGCGGGGCGGCCGCCCCGGGCGCTGTGTGCGGCCGGGCGCCGCAAGAAGCAGTACTGTGTATGTGCGCTGCGTCAGTATTAATAATAATTTATCTCAATATTTTGTTATTCATTACTACAAATTGAATACATAATTTATTATGTATACATAAATACATACTGTATATATACATATATACATTTAAAAATTTTGACACTTTACTCGATGGTGCCCCCTTTGCTAGACTGGCGTGGTACACATACACAGTACTGCTTCTTGCGGCCGCTAGCACGCGCGTGGAGTGGAGAAAACGGCATCGTCAAAATGGGGAGGGGGGCGCCATTTTAAGTCCTTGCCCCAGGCATCATAAATTCTCAAACCGGCCCTGGTTGGGCTGTTCGGCTTTTTTGCTTATACACGTCGGCAACATTGAAAAGTATGAGGAAGAGTCACGCGGCGAGTGGGGCGAGGGACGCGCGACAATCGAATCGCGAGCGCGAGCGGTGAGCGATGCTTGGCGAGGGACGCGCGACGAAAGACGATGAGAAACGCGTGACACCGTGTCAAAAACATGTTTCTTGTCTTTTTAACAAAAATTGCGCTAATCCACGCTATCTACCGCAAAGTGGTGTGGAAATGATAGGCACGTGTTACGCGTTTCTCATCGTGCGTCCTTCGCCGCACGTCCCTCGTTCAGCGTCACTCACCGCTCGCGCTCGCAATTTGCGACTCGATTGTCGCGCGTCCCTCGCCCCGCGCCGATACCCACTCGCCGCGTGACTCCTCACGTTTTTTAATGTTGCCGACATGTATAAGTGAGGGAGCCGAACAGCCCAACCTACCACTTTCTCACGCGTGCATTGGCTCAGACACTTTAATTAATAACTCAATAACTATTGCGAAATGGTATTTGACTTTTATCATCAGCATGAGCCAATCTAGCTATACACTTCGGCTATGTAAAAAATTCTCAATCCTGTATACTGGTGTATGTTGTTGTTTGACATTATTGGCATATGCAATGACTCGAAATCTATGTATTTTGTATTGTGTGGTGTGTACGATAATGTATTTTATTTTTTATTTGAAAACTATTAAATTTCAAAAAAATTAAAAAAATCCAAAAGAAAAAAGTCTAAATGAATCAAGGTTTTTTCAAACATTCTTAAATAATCATATTCCAGACCATTAAAAAGTTATAATAAAAACATTGAATAATGATTGCTAGTTTCATCCTTTTATAATGATATACATGGTCTGTCCTAAAAGTAATGAGAATGATTTTTTTTCGACCGCTAAGCGCGTTAGGAGACGAATTGCTCGACCTGGGAGTGTGGTGGGGAATGTCAGGTATACAGCCAGATCGCTGCCAATCACCTCTGAGCCTTCGCAGAGTGTGGATCGCCTCAGTGACGCGTCACGCGACAGCATCTTACTTAATTAAAAAATGCAGCATTTTACGTCCAGGTACTCGACCGATTAAGAAAAAGAGTCATGTGCGTCCGCCCAGAGATCAAGAACGCCTGGATCCTTCACCACGACAATGTGTTGAGCTACACTGCGTTGGCGGTGAGAGAATTTTTGGCTACAAAAAACATTCCAACGCTTCCCCAACTACCGCACAGTCCAGATCTGGAACTGTGCGACTTCTTTTTGTTCCCTCGCATCAAGTCTGACCTGAAAGGAACCCATTTTGGGACCATTACAAACCTCCAAGCGGGTGTGACGAGGGTACTAAACAGTATTTCCGTTGAAGACTTCCAGAGTGGACTCGGTGTATAGACTCGCAAGGGGACTACTTTGAGAAGTTCTAGTGTATTTGAACCTAACTTCAATAAAAAAATTTTTCCAGAATCATTCTCATTACTTTTGGGATAGACCATGTATAAAAGGAAAATATTGAGAAGTATTCTTACTTATGGAAAGTGCTTATCAAATTTTATTTTCTTATCTTACCTAAAATTTGAAAAAAAAAAAATAAAAAACTTATTTTCATTTTCCTCTTTAGAGGAATATAACTCAGGGATGGATGTAAGAGTACATGTTTATATGACAGACCTTCTCAATTTTCAACAAAGAATCACACACTTTCTAAAATTTTTTACACTTATTCAGAACATCACATATATAGATGCATATTTATTAACATATTTCTGAATGATTTACCTATGTTTAATCCAATTTCTTCCAGACATGTCTTTATTGTCGGTATATCGGTGTCAAATTCCTTTGCCATATCTTCTTGGTCTTTATCATCTGCAATTACCTAAAATATAATTATATTACATTGTATTTTACTAATAAAATAATTTTATTGTTATGAATAACGATTACACGTGAAATAATTACATTTCATGAAAATATAAATTTATATTATGTTATATAATTAAAAAATTTATAACATAAAATATTATAATAAAATATTTAAAAAGTATACAATATATTCTACTTCTTGTACATATTTCTAATTTATTTAACAAATTATTTTAATATAAATAAACATTAATATATGGCTCCTTAATATCAAATTAACAAATGTAGATTTTCGCCTTTTTTGAGCCCAATAGTATAATAACAATAATTAATAGTTTAAGAAAACATATATTTACAATTTTACGTCTATACACATATTAAACAAGTTAAACCTGAACGCGTTTCGGACTCACGGAGTCCTCTTCAGCAGGAGCTGAAAACTAACATCTTCTCGCATTACACTCAATAAAAAATAAATAACAAAAATAAATAATTAAAAATAAAATTAATAAATAAAATTAAATAACGGAATGCCCATAGCCGTGAGCATCTGTCGCAGTCAAAAAGATAAAACAAAGCATCGTGACGTCCTCCGGATTGTTTAACTCGGTGGAGCGATGACCGTAAAAGGAATAATCCGTCAAATCAAGGGTTAAAATTATGAGTCGTCGCGGGAAGACTGTTAAAAATAGCAATCGTGGGGTTATTAAGTTAATTGTTAAAATATAGAACGTAGTTTCTTGGTTTGTTATAAATAAAATTAAAATACCTTTGTTCTTCATCGTGGACGTAACCAAAATATCAAATGTAACCGTTCTTATGTGTCTGGCTTATTGTTCTGTAATGAGTATGTCTAATGTATAGGACGATGAGACGGTCATCACTACACTGTTCACAATGTTATGAAATGTGACTCGCCAAAAATTGGAATAATGTTATTAATCTCGATAGTCGAACGAATAGTAAGATCGATATTAGTTGGCAAGCTTCGATATGATATCTGTGTAGGCCTCGTTCAAACACTCTGTATCTCGTTGTAAATTAATGCTTTTTTTCTGTGATCTAATGTGTATCATTTCTGATATCAATCTTTTGTTGTAATTAGATTCAGTATCTGAACTAAGAACTTTCGTGTTATTCCAATCAAATGTGTGATTATATTGTAAATATGTTCAGAGACTACAGAATGTTTGGACGAGTCAAGCCTTATGTTATTCTTATGCTCCTTTAATCTCGTAGATAATTGTCTCTTGGTTTGTCCCACATATGAGACCTCGCAATCCTTGCATTGTAACCTATATGTATATAACATTGTTTTTCTCCAATATTTTAGTTCTATCTTTTGGTTCTAAATTATTTTATCAACTTGAAGTCAATTCTTTGTAGAAAAGTGCAAAATCGTAAAACAAATCTACTTTTACGTTCCTTCCTTTCATCACTGAATCAGTATATCCAAATCTACATTTTTACTTTTTTGTGTAACTGGCTACATTTTGATCGACATTTTTTAAAAATAAGTTCTTTCTGGATTTTAATTATAATTTTATTAAAAGCTTAATAAACATTAAAGAAATAAACATCAGTTTTGCCTCTTAACGGTCGAGCATTGGATCTTTCTGCCAATCAAGTGATCTGCGCAATCGCAGTACACAATTAATTATAAGGTGCGCGTCGACACAGTCGAACTTTAAACGCAAATCACCAACATGAAATCAACCTGATTCCAAACGCTAGTGTCAATGAAAATCTCCCCATCCCCCACATATAAATAATTTATTGCGAAAAATATTACCTCAGCCAGGATTCGAATCTGGCTTGTGTACTGCGATTGCGCAGATCACTTGATTGGCAGAAAGATCCAATGCTCGACCGTTAAGAGGCAAAACTGATGTTTATTTCTTTACTGTTTAGTAATGCGCGGTCGGAAATGTATTAATTGTTGTTGCTTAATAAACATATTAGAAACATAAATAATAGAATATAATAAGAAATCTTTACTCGACGCTTGCAGAAATTTTGCAGAAATTATCTACTCTGATTCGCAAAGAATTATATGTAACTTCCTTTTTTAGATGGTTAAACACATTAGAAATTATTTTACATAGTTCAAAAATGTGAAAAACAATCTATGTATTTTAAAATAAAAAGATTTAATAGTTTTTATTTCAAGTGCACCCTTTTCCTTAAGGTTGTATTACCTATAAAGTCATTTTGGTGCTAGGCACTTGAAATTTTGCAGTTAAACTCCTATTATCATAATTAAACTACTCACCAAATTTCAAAAAGTTTCACGAGCTTGTTCAAAAGTTATTGCATTTTAAAATTAACACGTAGCTTATAAAGTACAACTACATATGCACCTTTATCATAGAAAATATCACAGAACCGTTGGTGACAGGTCTTTGAAATTTTGCACATCGATGTTAAATAAGCTATGTTTTGCAAAAAAAATTAGAACCCTACACCAAAAATTGCGGGAGCTATCCACGAAAAACCGATGCTAACTAATTCTTAATCGCGTAGGCGCATACAGTCACTATCAAAAGTTAATACATGGCGAATCGCAAATAATAAGAGGCGAAAATTAGTTGAATGTCCCAAAAAACGTTATAAATAATTATTCTAACCCTTATTCAATCTAAACATACGAAATGCAGCGAGCAACGACTGGTCTAACACTGAATTGAAATTCTTTAACTTTTAAGAGCGATTGTATGGGTAATACAACCTTAAATATAGAAACTTTATACATATATAGTAACTTTTTTGTAACCAAAGCTTAAGATATTTGGATTACAAAATTTGATAAATTTTTAAAATTTATTTTAAATATATTATAATAGAATGCTAATTTGTGAGGCTTGATTATAAAAATATATATATTTAAAATTAAAAAGTATTAAAAAATATAAATAATGATTTTCTGCATATTTGCAAGAAAATACAACTTTTTGACATATTTTAAACACTGCAATAGTCAATTTGTATTTGTACAAATATTTTATTTAATTTTTTTATCTAAATAAAATGAAAAAAGAACATGTGTATGTGTGTATAAAAACAAATTGCACTTACAACAGCAACGAGTGCTAAAAGGAAAAGCGCAATTTTCTTCATCTTTCTGCGTTTTGATGATAGAAATGAATAACTTGCACAACTTAATTCGACAACTGGGGATATCGTACTTCTATGGTACATATTTATATCCGTAGCATGATCTTACGTCATCATGCGAGAGGAAATTCATTTGTGTAACATGTATGCATGCAAATGTGTAGAAGCGCGATTGGTATAATTGGATGGCATATCAGATTTGCATAAGTTTTCGATGGCATTGTGATACTAAATGACTACAATATTCGCAATTGTTTCGTGCATGCACGTTTTCTTCATGAGAGGAGCAGTAATTTAGGAATGAAAATTAAAACTGATGGAGACATTAAGAATAAATAACATCAACTTCAAATTTTCCATGCAGTGTTATTATGATAATGTCATGTATATGTCAGTATAAACGTTGGTAATTCTGGAAAAAAACAACTCAATTCACTTTTAATCCACTTCCGATAGAAATCGGTTGCTACATTTGTTCTGTTCCAGAATAAAATCAAATTAATGCATTTTAAAGAAACTAGACCATTGGTTCGTATTTAAAAAAAAAACACAACAATTGTACACAAAGCTACTATTCAATTGAAATGCTTAACAAATGTAGTGTAACTATAATAAATGTATAAAAAATACAAGTAGGGCAGTTTCAATCAGTATATGTATAAAAAAATATAATATATAGAAAAAAAGAGAATTTTATCCTTTTATTATTAAGATTATTTAATTATTATTATTTAATAATACATTATATATAATATTATATAATATACACATATAATGTATTATACATAATATATAATAATTATTATTTAATAATTAAAAATTAAATTAATTTTTTTATATGAAAAATAAACTTAAAATAATTACAATTTTAAAATTTATGATTTAAAAGAACATTTTATATATAATATGTTTATAAATTAATATAATTATATTTACTAAATAATTTTAAAATATTAATATATAATCTATATAATTAATATTTTATATATAACAAAAAATAGTCTTTTACTAAACAAAGCATTGTGAAAGAACAATACCGCATGTTCATTGAACAATATACAATGAATAAAAAATAGAGAATTATAATGAAATAATAAGTAATAAAAATGATAGTGGCAAATTGTAATGATAATAAATGGTAATAAGTGACAAAATAACGACGGTAATTACGGTTGCTGCTCAAGATCACCAACATGCCATTTTATCACAGTATGCATTAGGTGTATGAATTCAAACCTCAATTTGAGTTTGCGTGTTGTTGGTTATATTTGGCAAATAGTTTCTGCGAAATCGAAATCCTTCTGGGCTTGTCAGCTTTGGCTGTTGGATAATAAAATGTAGCTGGAAACAAATGACACACCTACATCTGAACAATTAACCCTTTTTTTCCAGAGTAGAATTACATTTTAATATGTATTCCCAGATAACGCGCTATCTGTCTAAAAGATGTTTTTTTAAAACAGCTTTAAGACTTTATCAAAAGACATCTAAAAATGTTTTTAAGATTTTCCGAATAAATGTTTGAAAGTTTCTCAGATAGCCGACTGTCTGTAAGTTTGCTGTCATTTTACCGACAAGTTGAAATCATTGAAACAACCAACTATTTAGGAATAAGATCAGACTGCATTATATCTCTCACATTGAGCTCACGAATTCTATACATATAATTCTAATAATGACAAATTGATGGCAGCATGTTGGCATGAATTTGTCATGAAGAGATGATTTGTGATAACAACTTGACGACAACTCGTGTCATCTACAACATAACACAGTATGACGGCAAAATGCTATAATGTCCCAAACCGGCCTTGATAGCATGTGGAGAGAACATTTAAATATTTTTAAAATTTTATTTCTATGGAAAAGAATAATGGAGAATAAAACGGATTAGATATAGGACTTCTGTCATTTGTAGAGAAGAGTGCAAAAGATCTGATTTTAGCATCAGAGAAAATATGAAGAATCTTATATATTAATTTATAATATTCCATATGGTTTCCTCTTTCGAGAAAGCTTATTCGCGCATTATTCTAGCAGAGACATCCCGAATTATTTCATGAGCGTTTAAAGTAAGTATTTAATTTTTTGGCGTCATGTTATCCCTCTACATGGAATGACAAGTCATTAGTTGCGATCATATTGTCATGATAATGCTAACAATATAAACCATATCGCTGATCGTTTGTTCTTCAACATTCAATGACTTAATATGAAAAGTCATGTTGTTGCAGAACACGTTCTATTCGTTGTTAGTAAACGCACAGCAAACATACAATACATGTTGCGCATTAGTTAGTTTAATATACTCAATCATCCTTAGTAGTACAATGTATTGGCGCAATATTGGGGAGTAAACGTAAATTTTATATATTGGAAGTGAATTGATTATCAACATTGGTCGAATATTGTAAGGTGGACACTTCCTTTTATTTAATCAATATTTATTTTGCCAATATTTATTTTATTACCAATATGTATATTGATCCAATGTCGAGCAATAATATTTATTCAAGTTTTCATTGGATCCAAATGGACAGTAATTCCCATACAGTACAGAAGCTTTCAGCAACATTGCTGCAACGTAACAATATTGCAAGTTGCAATATTATGTAACGTTGCAACATTGCTGCAACATTATAATATTGCGAGCTGCAGTGTAATATTGCAGAGATGTTTCAAAAACATGCAATATCAATATTAATGAACTGTTCCAGTAATGTTGCAAAAATATTATAAAACTTTGAGAATATACATATAAAAAATATGCATCAAGTGTTTCAATATACGTGCAACTTCGTGTAAGAAGAAACTCTTAAAAAATTATCTTTTTAAAAAAAGGTAAAAAAAAGGTGCTAAGTCCGCGTCAAAAAGTATCTTTGCAAAATAGTATAGTATTATTAACTCTAAAAAAACTATTTAAAAAACTAAGTTATAAGCTATTTCAAGTTATTATACATTCTACAAAAACAATAATATCAACAAATTGTGCTAACAAGAGGACCTCGCGAAGTAGAAAATTCTGATTTTAATGAAACTTTACACACATGTAGGAGGGGTCAATACATGAATTTAGAGAAATATAAAGTTGCTGCCTAAAACGATTCTAAGGGGTGAAATCACCCTTCATGTATAGAGCGGCTGTTTACATTTCTCGATATATCTCGAAAACTATTGAAGATATCAAAAAAATGTTTTATATAAAAGTTTCATGGTAAAATCATCTCTATTTAACCAGCTTAACTAAAGTTTGAAAAAAAATTTTTTTCCAAAATTTTGTTAAGACATTTAAATAGAGATGATTTTACCATAAAATTTTTGTATAAAACATTTTTTGATATCTTCAATAGTTTTCGAGATATATTGGGAAAAGTAGAGTAAAAAGTCGCTTTATATATGAAGGATGGTTTTCATAGGCGTCGCTAGAATTTTTTCTAGGGGGGGCATGATCCAAAATATTTTTCGAATTAACATATATATATATATGTAATTTTAAATTAATACACCTCTTAGTTATAAAAGCTTTCTCACCGCGACAAGGTAGGTGCAAATCGTTTTGAATTTGGATTTGATTTATTTGTGATGTTGGTTCTTATTTATTTGTGATTTGGTTCTCAATTATTTCTCTGATTCAGGGAGGGGCAAATGCCCTATCTTGCTCCCCCCTGCCGACGCCTATGATGGTTTCACTCCCCTTAGAATTGTTTCTTAATAGCAATTGAACATTTCTAAATTTATCTATTTACTTCTTTTCTCCCCACATGTGTGTAATATTTCATCATAAAAACATCTTTCAGCACATTAATAATTTTGAAAAAATAATTTTTTGCATTTATTATAATAAAAGAATATTTATCGCATTATAATATGAGAAAAAAAAGTTTTATTCTGAATTATGCTTATAATTCTTTAAATATTCTAATAGTTTTAGCGCCAATTAAAAATTTCTCTATTTATTCTAATATGTCTAATATGTTTTAATATGTGCCGATATATATATATATATATATATATTTTTTTTTTTTTTTACGTAGGAAGAGAAAATGCTTTACGCACACCTCATATCGGCCGGTCCGACAGGGTAGTGTGGGACTCTCCTTATACAGGTATACCCACTAAAAACTCTCCCTTGATAAATCTTTTTCATTCTTATAGAAGATTGCATTATCCAAAATTTTCCATAATTATCTGATTAAACCAAATAAAAGTAATAATTACGTGTGAAGAAATCCCATGTGGCAGACAGAGTGCATTAATCCTATGGTTGATGATATTTGTTATAAGAGCTATTGCATCATATATTTTTTTATATTTATTTTTTATATTTTTATATATTTTTTATTATTTATTTAAAATTTTTTAAAAATTTTATAGAGTTTTCTTCTTTTCTTATTACGAGCAATTCTTATATTTCGTAGTATTTACAATATATAGATATCATAATAGCATCTTATAAAAATATTTATTAAGAGTTGTTGCTGTTAATTTTTAAAATAGCATATTTTGTAGCAGCGCTAAGTCTTTTAATGAAAATTTTTATTTTTATATTAATTTTTAATTTTTATATACATTTTTATATTTTTCCATTAATTTTTAATTTTTAATTTTTTGTAAATAATTTTTAATTTTATATTTTTACATTTTTGTTTTTCTTTTTTAAATTAAACTTTCGAACTATTTTTATTTAATATAATTTTTCTTTTAATACATATACTAGAAATTTTAAAAATATATATTTTATTTCAAAAAGTTTTATTAAGTTGGGGCAACGTTGTAATACCATAATTTTTTTTAAATTAAAACAATTATGTATAACTTTTTGTGAAAATATTAAATTTTTATTTTCAAATAGCATAATTTCTGGATATCAGTATTTTAGTAGGATATAAAAAAAATTAAAACAACTATTTTTTATAGTATTTTGTAACATTTTTTATTAAAATATTTTTATAAATTTTTATTTTTACTTAGCACAATTTGTTGATATCATTATTTTTGTAGAATGTATAATTGAAATAATTTATAGTTTTTTAAATAGTTTTTTTAGAGTTAATAATACTATACTATTTTGCAAAGATACTTTTTGACTGGGACTTAGCACCTTTTTTTTACCTTTTTTTAAAAAGGTAATTTTTTAAGAGATAACATATTATAGGATATATTATAACATAATATAGGATTTGTGTGACATAATATTTACATATGCTAAGATAATTATATAATAATTATTACAAAATTGTAAAAATGCTGCAGATATTGTGATTCTTGTTTAAATAGTATATAGAAATGAAATATAAAATAGAAAATGGACGCATTTTATTGAAAGGACAGATTTAGAGGAAACATAACCCCACACACACACACCTCACAATCGGTAAAAAGTATCAATTAATTAATTAATTAATTAATATGTGATGGGAATGTAATATATAATTTAAATATTCCTTATTTCTTATATCATTTTGATGAATTATTAATAATCTTAATATAAATTCATTTTTTAACTTGCAATTGTAATTTTATCAAGAGACATGGTAGTGTCTTGTGCTAAGTCCGCGTAAGCAACAAGACGCTCCCGTGTCTCTTTACGCGAATCGGACAGTTGAGAGCTCTCAATATTTCTAGTTTTCATATATCCGCTTAACGGATTGAGTTCTAAGTAATCTCAATCGATAGAGCGGTGTCGAATTATATAATAAAAGTGTTTTTATTTTTGGGCTACATGTTCTATAAATCGAGTTATTATGACGCAAGTCAAAATGTGAAAAAATCAATTAAGAAACGTCGTCGTCGTCGACCGCTCAGATTTTACTGTTGTGGCATTCGACATCAGATCGCGCTAGTGACGCTCTGGAAATGTGGGCAAGAGGGGCTGCGGTGAGGGGCGAAGAAATGTGTTAAAGTGTCGGCAAGGGGAGCAGTGGTGAGGGATGAAGAAATGTGTTATACAGGACGTCGTTTTTAGGACACGTTTATTATAACGTAGTATGATCGATAATCGACAGTAAGTGACGTTGATAAACGTAAGCTAGGTTATTAGCGGCAATGAGACATTATTATTGTATTTGCACATGCAATAACACAAATTTTCTTTCGCTCTCGTTATCACGCATTCACTCTCTCTCTTTTACTCATTACTTATTCTCTAATCTTTCATTTATCAGACCGATTAGTTAAAAAATTTCGAGTAAAGTATATATAATATACACATGTATTTTTTCTACTTATACTTTATTCTATTTCTTATACTTATACTTTTTTCTATTTTATACACTATAAAAGTACAAATATAAATGTTCGCAATAAAAATATACGTGTTCTCAATAAAAATATGTTAAAAAAAAATAAAGTTATTCAAGCATATTTTCGTTAGACCTTGTAAATCACGTCCAGCTAAAGTACAGTTTTACTTCTTAAAAGGATCTCGTTACACCGTGCACAAATATATGATAATGATTATAATAAAATATAATAAATAGTATAAATAAGTATGAATAAATATTGTGTATTCAATAGAAAAAAGTATAAGTATAAAAAATAGAATAAAGTATAAGTAGAAAAATTATATGTGTATATTATAAATACACATATACACATGTGTATATTATATATACACAAAAAATCGAACTGATGTACAAAAAAGAGTGATATCTCTAAAAAAATTACCTTTTTAAAAAAAGGTAAAAAAAAGGTGCTAAGTCCGCGTCAAAAAGTATCTTTGCAAAATAGTATAGTATTATTAACTCTAAAAAACTATTAAAAAACCTATTTCCAAAAGAGTGTGATATTAATCTACACACATAAGTTATTTTAATCCAAACAAAATGGTTTATTTTAAACCATAAAAAAACTATAAGTTATTTAATTATACGTTCTACAAAAATAATGATATCAACAAAATTGTGCTAAGTAAAAATAAAAATTTAAAAAAATATTTTAAAAAAAGTTACAAAATAATAAAAAAATAGTTTTAATTTTTTTTAGTATATCCTAATAATAATAATAATAATGCTTTATTGCCCACTTGCGGGGTACACATGCGGACCTCCGCTCCGCTTACACTATATCAACCTTAAATCTACAATCTTATAACTAACCGCTAGAGAGAGAAAGAGACACACTCCATTCACTCATCCACTCCTTCCTCATTCATTCATCCGGACCTCCGTTTCCGCTGCATTTCTCCTTTCAACTCATTCCATCCTCATCCACACTCTCCCTCCTCCTTCCCTCCCCCCTCCCTTCCCTCATTTCCTCCAATTCCTTCATCCACTTTTCCCCCTCTCCACCCTCCCCTAGTACCTCACATACCATCTCCTGCCATCCTCTTTCTACTCCCCAATTTGTGCATTCCTCCCATATATGATCCCATGTCTTCTCCCCTCCTTCGCAAACCCTGCACTTCCTTCTCTCTTCCCTCTCCCAATATTTACCTACCCTCATACCATCCCCTAGTCTGAACCTCGCTATCCTTTGCCATCTTTCCTCTGTCCATCCTTTCTTCAGATATTCCGGTACGTCTTTCCCCTTTACCTTACCATACCATTTGTTGTACTCCGACTTGCTTATTTTTTCCCACCTTTCTTTTTCTTGCCATCTCCTCTCCCTCGCCACTAAATCCTCTCCTCTCAGCTATAGATAGATATAGATAGATATACTAAAAAAAATTAAAACTATTTTTTTATTATTTTGTAACTTTTTTTAAAATATTTTTAATTTTTAATTTTTATTTTTACTTAGCACAATTTTGTTGATATCATTATTTTTGTAGAACGTATAATTAAATAACTTATAGTTTTTTTATGGTTTAAAATAAACCATTTTGTTTGGATTAAAATAACTTATGTGTGTAGATTAATATCACACTCTTTTGGAAATAGGTTTTTTAATAGTTTTTTAGAGTTAATAATACTATACTATTTTGCAAAGATACTTTTTGACGCGGACTTAACACTTTTTTTTTACCTTTTTTTAAAAAGGTAATTTTTTTAGAGATTTACATTACATTTTGCGAATTTTGCTTATCATAAACATTTAGTATAGCTACATATATACTAACTTCAGTATAATACTATATCTACTATACTCTAACTGTTTAGTATATTACAATATTAACTGTTCATAAACTCAATTTGAAATTATCCGTTGACTTAAAAATTAAAATTGCTGCGATTAATCGTGAAATTTATAAATATAAATTGTACATTGAAATACATTCCCTTTAATTGTGCAATTCATGCACTAATAAAAATATATTAATCACAGCCATTAATGATGTAATTACATAAATTGCAAAATATATAAAGTGGATACGCGTATGACGAAATTAGGTATTAAACATTTTTGTTGCAAAGCTGCTGCAAGTTTTATTAAATGTTTTGTTACTGTGTCTTTCTCATTCTGATACCCTTATCTCACAATTTTTACAGTACTCCTCTACTTCATTACACAACTAAAAGTTCATATTTTTGTACATACATATAAATAAAATATTTAAAAAATTATTATTTTTTAATAATTTATTAAGGGTTAAAAGAAAATGTTAAATGGGTTAAAGAACTTTAGTATTAGTTAAACTGTTGAAACTGCTCCAAGTTAGACTGTTGAAACTGTTACAAGTTAAACAAGAAGATATAGAGTAGAACATATATACATATATAGAATAGAATAATTATATATTATTAACACTCCGATTAATCGGGAAAGAAACTCTTTATTGCTCAACAGGAGCTTTACAGAAACGCGTCTGTTTCGCAAGAAGAAACCGACATTAAAGTGCCGTTGTTAGACAGGAGACTCGTTGCCAAGGAGCACTCCATGACGCAGAGCGCACCGGATGGCGGATGCAACAATATCAATATTTATGTTTCGCAAAGATTCACATTTGTGTCTTTTTAGTAGGAACATAATCGGTATGTCACATTTAGTAACGTACCCACTATGGAATTATCTAGATACAACGACAGCGCAAATAGATAGAAAAAATTGCAAACGTTGGGTGTAGGAACATTTTGAATTAGACAAAAGTGCAAAATGTAATCATTGTTGTAAAAAATACTCATACTCTACAAGTACTTCTAATCTAAAACTACATTTAATTTGTAATCACAACATACGTAATGATGTAGACTACTTGAGATGGAAAACCGACACTAAGGAATTTGGCAATATTTTTCGAAACGAGATGAATATGATGCACAATGCAACGTTGCAGATTGTAAAGTGTTAGTTTCACAGATATATAATATAACTAATTTAACGATACATCTGAAAAGTCGTCATGAACACATTGTAAAAACAAAACGAGATGAAATTGAGCATACTTGGGTATCGCAACATTTTGAATTCAGGGGTTTCTGCATACTGCAGAATATGTTGTAAGAAGATTAATATATTTTGTGAAATAGATCATTTCATAATTCACTTGACACGTCATAACATACATAAAGAAAGTATTAATGACATTAACGCTGATGTAATGATACAACAATCTGTAGATGAAACAAATTACCCTGGTACAAGTTCTCATTATAATAATATACCAAGGCAATCCCTTAGAAATCAAGAAAATCAACAGGGGTAAATATTTTAGTTATTATCTGTTCTTTTATTATCCTAAATAATTAATACACTTTATATTGTACGGTAAATATACAACAATTAAATATGTAACATATAAAATTACAGATACTGTATAAATTTAAGAGATAACGTAGGATAAAATAGAAAATTTTGCAAACGTTGGGTGTATAATTATTTTAGTAAATTAGATAAATGTGGAAAGTGCAATAAGTGTAATGAAACTTATGACAGTAGGAATGTTAACAATTTAAAACAATTAAAAACATATTTGTATGGTGTTGACAGCATACATGACAAAGACAGCTTAAGATGGATAAACGACACTGAGGACATAATTTGGCAGTATTTCTCAGAACCAGACGGACATACTGTACAATGCAACGTTACATTGTAAAACATTACTTGAGACAAATGAAAAATCTACATTAATACTACATCTAAGTAACTGTCATCCAGAAATAATACATACAATAGAAAGTGGAATTACTAGCACTTGGCTATCACAATTATTTTAAAATAAATGATTTTATGGTACTGCCAAGTTTGCACATATAATGTTAATATATTATATGGAATATATATCCTAATATTTCACTTGGATGAATATCATAATTCAAATAAATATTAAAGATCTGTCATATTATCATGAACACATTGTAAAAACAAAACGAGAAGAAATTAAGCATACTTGGCTATCGCAACATTTTGAATTCACGGGTTGCTATGCACACTGCAGAATATCAAGTTGTAAGAAAAACATTAATATATTTTGTAAAAAAGAAAAATTTTTAAATCACTTGGCACGTCATGACATACATGAAGAAGGAACTAGAAAAAAAAAGGACATTAACGCTGATGTAATAATACAAAAATCTGTGGATGAAGCAAATTACCCTGGACCAAGTTCTGATCATCATAGTATACCAAGGCAATCTCTTGGAAATCAAGACACTCAGCAGGGGTAAATATTTCAGTTATTATCTATTCTTTTATTATCCTAAATAATTAATATACTTTATAATGTACGGTTAATATACAACAATTAAATATGTAACATGTAAAAATACAGATTATATAAATTTTAGAGATAATGCAGATGGAATAGAAAATTTTGCAAAAGTTGGGTGTATAATTATTTTAATAACAATTATAAGACAAAAAAAGTCGTGAAGTTCGCAACGTTCGAATAATGTTGAATCGTTGTATTTTATTATTATTATGAAGTTTGTTATTGTTGTATATTTCATATATATATATGTTTATATAGTAAGATTAGCGCCTACGGATGACACCTCTCGGCGCTCGTAAATATTATTAAGAGGCCGATCCCTCGTTATCGGCCAACTGCTCCGATTTCGCTGTGTCATATACTACTGTGATCAAAAAGTAAGGTGAAATTGTCATTTAAAACTCCCGGGCATTAGGAAGGCAGGTAATTTTTTTTTCCTAGGTTGGTCGGACTGTCTATAATATTTGCCAAGCGTCTGTTTGTCAAAAGGTTTAATTACCTCCGAGTTACACGTGTTTTTGTAAACAATCAAAAGTGAATTTTTCGATTTTTACAATGGGTGATTTTGTTGAGCAAAGAACTTGCATCAAATTTTGTTTGAGGAACGAATATTCTTGTGCGGACACGTTGAAAATGTTGCGGAAGGCCTTTGGTGATCAAAATATGGCACAAAAAAACGTTTATAAGTGGTACAACGAGTTCAAAGCGGGCCGAGAACGCGTTGAAGACGAACCACGCTCTGGACGACCATCAACGTCTACCGACGAGGGCCACGTCCAAAAAATCAAAGATTTGGTGCTTGCAAATTCCTTCCGCCGGGCCAAACTGTGAACAAAGAATATTATTTGAACATTATGCGTCGTTTGCGTGAAGCTATTCGTCTGCAACGGCCGGAATTATGGGCGAACAACTCTTGGTTCCTTCATCACGATAATGCACCGGCTCACACTGCATTGGTTCTTCGCGACTTTTTTGCCAAAAACTCGACTCATATCGTTCCGCAACCACCGTATTCGCCTGATTTGGCTCCGTGCGACTTCTGGCTATTCAGCAAACTCAAAAAGCCAATGCGGGGACGCCGTTTTGACACGATTGAGGAGATAGAAACCGAATCGAAGAAGGTCTTGAAGGCTATACCGAAAAAAGACTATTCCGACTGTTTCGAGGACTGGAAAAAGCGTTGGCATAAGTGCATTGTATCTGGGGGGGATTACTTTGAAGGGGATAATATTGATTTGGATGAATAAATAAAGAATTTACATTTTATAAACAAATTCACCTTACTTTTTGATCACAGTAGTATGTACCCCCACCGGGGACTAGTGGATAGCGCGCATGTAAGGAGCAGGATCGCTTCTTCGCTCTCCACTGTGCGATGACTCCATCACGAACACACAGTTAGGATAGGATAGCAGAAATATAATTACTAGTTACACCTATCGTGTATATCTTACCATCGTTCTTTCCTTCACCGATGAGAAAAACTAAAAGACTTAATAGCTGGCGACGAGGATAGGATTATTTCACAGTACAAGTTTGTGTGTGTGAACGAACAGTATCAGAAGATTCGATCCACGTGGCGTGAGCGATCGTTAGTTAATTCGGAAGGAAGAATTTTTTTTTGAGGAACGGAAAATGCCCACAGGGGGATCGGGCATGAGTTCGGGTGTACAGAGCCCGGGCTCAGGAGCAATTGCGGCGCAGAAAGTGGTAATTGCAAATCCGCTCCAGGTCGACGTGTTCGAACCGCAAAGGCAGCCGTTAGCGAGATGGTTGCAACGGTTGGAAGGGGCGTTCCGTGTGTTTCAAATAGTGGAAGATGCAGATCGAGCGGCCTATTTATTACATTTTGTGGGCGTAGAAGCTTTTGGAATTCTGTGTGATCGACTCGACCCTGTCGATCCGTATACGCAGACGTATAAGGAGTTAGTTGAAAAACTAAAGGAATTCTACGCACCAGAACCATTGGAGATCGCAGAGCTATATATATATAGAAAGCGTATGCAACGCTCAGAGGAGAGTGCACAGGAGTACATGGCCGCTCTTCAGAAATTATCGCTACACTGCAAATTTGGAGATTATCTGCAAACAGAACTGAGAAATCAATTTGTATACGGGCTGAAGAATCAACGGATCCAGTCAAGGCTTCTGGAAACTGCCAATCTTACGAGGGAATCAGCTTTAAAAATTGCCTGCGGCATGGAATTGGCGGAAAAAGGAGTCAATAAATTGAAGGAAGAAAATCCGTTGGAAACAGCCGTTGACTTTGTTGGTGAAGGATCAAAACATAAGAGGACAAAAGGCCGAGAGGATCGTAAAGGAAACAAGGCAAATCAACAAGGCCAGAGGAAGGACACATCGTCGACAAACCGTTCCAATGTCAAACAGAATAATAAGTACAATAATAAGCGTATTCATTCCAAATCAAATGATATTGTTTGTTTTAGATGTGGACAGGCTCATTTGGCACCTAACTGTACCCTTCCTCGGAGCGTTAAATGCAGAGAATGCGGTGGTTTCGGGCACCTACAGAAAGTCTGTAAAAAGAAGGGACAAGCCCACTTGTTGGAAGAGGTTTTTCATGTCGACGATATGGAGCATCTCGAACACAGAACAAAATTTACAGTGCCCCTTTGTATTGAAAATAGAACGATAAAATTCGACGTAGATTGCGGTGCGGCAGTTACGCTGGTAAGCGAAAAATGGCTCAAAAACCATTTTCCGAAATTAAAATTACATAAAACGAATTTAAAATTAAGGTCGTATTGTAAGCAAAATTTCGTGCCCCTCGGTTTTGTAAAAGTTAAAGTAAAAGATGCAAATCAAGATAAGATGTTAAACATTTACGTAGTA
Organism: Crematogaster levior; assembly: GCA_901521435.1. Taxonomy (NCBI): domain Eukaryota; kingdom Metazoa; phylum Arthropoda; class Insecta; order Hymenoptera; family Formicidae; genus Crematogaster; species Crematogaster levior. The sequence continues at coordinate 209,336 of CABEGB010000626.1, forward strand.
AAATATGATAGAGACCCATTGTTGGGTAGAGAATGGATAAACCAATTAAAATTATTAGATAAAATTAAAAATAAAAAATGCGAAAATCTTCTCTTTGCCAGTGATAAGAAATAAAAGTAGAAGGTAATAACTGACTCACAAACTGGCACCAGTGATATAAAAATAGACGTTTATTACGTTTCGACCTGTGATTTAGGTCCTCCTCAAATATATCTATAAATATGATATGAAGGAAACAATACAATAATCATAAAAAGGCGCAAATTTATACAAATTAAAATGAAAACTTACATTAATAGTGGTCCAATAAAAATAATAAATAAAAAATTCGTAATATTGATGACCATGAATTGGTATCGATTCCGTTACATATGAACGTCAATATTAGGAATTTTTTATTTATTATTTTTATTGGACCACTATTAATGTAAGTTTTCATTTTAATTTGTATAAATTTGCGCCTTTTTATGATTATTGTATTGTTTCCTTCATATCATATTTATAGATATATTTGAGGAGGACCTAAATCACAGGTCGAAACGTAATAAACGTCTATTTTTATATCACTGGTGCCAGTTTGTGAGTCAGTTATTACCTTCTACTTTTAAAATTAAAAATAGTCTAATGGAGGTAGAAGACATACAAATGTTAGACGCGTCGGGTAAAAAGCAATTGACAAATCTGTTAAAAAAATATAATAATGTATTAAGTGAGGAATTTGCTCATATTGAAAATTTTAAAGCCCATTTAAAATTAAAGCCAGAGGCAAAAGCAATTTTTATAAAAAATTGTACGGTACCATTTAAAATTCTGGAAAAAGTAGAAAAAGAGTTAGAACGCATGGTAGATGCGGGTATTTTAGAAAAAGTTGAGACGTCAAGATGGGCAACGCCAATCGTACCGGTTTTGAAAAAAGACGGGGGAATTAGAATCTGTGGCGACTTTAGTGTCTCAGTTAATCCGTCATTAATTGTGGATGAGCATCCGTTACCTACGATAGAAGAATTATTCGCATCTATGTCGGGCGGCACGATATTTTCAAAAATCGACTTAAAACAAGCGTATTTGCAACTACAGGTTGAGGAAACTGATAGAGAGATTCTCACGTTAAGTACACATAAAGGATTATTTAAATGTAATAGATTAATGTACGGGGTAGCATCTGCGCCTGCTATTTGGCAACGAACTATGGAAAACATACTTTCCGGAATACCCGGGGTGGCAGTATTTCTCGATGACATCAAAATCGCGGGAAAAGATTTAGAACAACATTTAGAAAGACTAGAATCAGTTTTGAAACGTTTATCTGAACATAATATACGTATCAACATCGAGAAGTGTGCTTTTCTTAAAGACGAGATATCATATTGTGGTTATTTAATAAATAAAAATGGAATTGCAAAGGAACCAAAGAAAATTGAAGCCGTCCAAAAGATGCCTAGACCAACCAACATCACTCAATTACGAGCTTTTATTGGCCTAGTTAATTACTATGGACGCTTTATAAAAAATCTAAGCTATATATTATATCCACTAAATAATTTGTTGAAGAAAAATGTAATTTTTAAATGGTCCAAAGAATGTGAAGCCGCGTTTAATAAAGTAAAAGTAGAATTTGCAAGCGAAAAAGTTTTAGTCGCTTTTAATCCTAAGTTGCCATTAGTACTTGCAGTAGATGCTAGCCCGTACGGGGTAGGAGCCGTCTTATCGCACATGTATCCCAATGGAACAGAGCGCGTAATTCAGTACGCATCAAATTCGCTAACAGAAACGCAAAAGAAATACGCCCAAATAGACAAGGAAGCGTTTGCGATAGTATTTGGAATTAAAAAATTTCATCAATTCTTATATGGGAATCGTTTCACCTTATTAACAGACAATAAACCACTTGCTCAAATCCTAAATCCTAAAAAAGGCCTTCCAGCATATAGTGCATTACGTATGCAGCACTACGCTGTTTTCTTGCAAGCCTTTAACTTTGATATTAAATATCGTAAGTCAATTGATCATGGAAATGCGGATGGATTTTCTCGATTACCCATATTGGAAAAGAAAAATAATAATTACGACTCGATCGATGTTCTGCAAATTGAAAATTTAGAAACTTTGCCGGTAACGGTAAAATGTATTAAAAATGCCACAAGTAAGGATTTGTTTGTAAATAAAATTCGGCAAGCGTTAATGAAAGGCAAAAGCCTTGTTCCGTTAGGACATAACGATGGTGAATTCACATTACAAGATGAAATAGTTTTTAAAAGAGAAAGAGTAGTGATTCCTGAAAGTTTAAGAAACAAAGTGTTAAAAGAATTACATGCAGGTCATTTTGGCACAGTAAAGATGAAGCAATTAAGTAGAAATTTTTGTTGGTGGCCAAGAATTGATAAAGACATCGAGGAAGTAACCAAAAATTGTAAAGCATGCATTATGTTTAGTAACAATCCAAATTGTAAAGTGAAACACCATTGGGAAGCGGCATCATTACCGTTTGAGCGTGTGCATATAGATTTTGCTGGTCCATTTATGGGACACATTTTACTAGTCTTAGTAGACGCGTACACTAAATGGCCGGAAGTGCACATTATGAAGAATATGTCTACACATGAAACTATAGATAAATGTAGAGAGATCTTTGCTAGTTTTGGTCTACCGCAAACGGTAGTAACGAACAATGGTCGCACGTTTATAGCAGAAGAATTCCAAGATTTTCTTAAAAACAATGGTATCAATCATAAGCGTACAGCGCCTTATCATCCAGCCACGAATGGCTTGGCAGAACGTTTTGTTCAAACTTTAAAACAAACACTGCGTAAATTAGATGTTACAAATGGCAATATTAAGACTAATCTGCAAAAATTTTTGTTCAATTATAGATTAACTCCACATCCGGAGTTAAATAAATCGCCCGCAGAAGCGATGTATGGTAGAAAGATAAGAAGCAGATTGGACTTAATGTTCCCAAAAATAAATAATGAGCGAGAAATAGAAAATGATAAAATAGTAAAAGCTTTTAAAAGAGGCGAAAGAGTTGCGATAAGAGAGTACCTAAACAAAAATGCTAAATGGCGTTTCGGAAATATAAATGCAAGATTAGGTAAATTACATTATGAAATCAAATTAGATGATGGTAGAATTTGGAAGCGGCACACTAATCAAATGAAAAAGATAGGAAATCAAATTGCAAATCATACAAGCAACCTTAGTGATATGGATCACAATGGTCCAATAGATACTACGAAAGATTTTGTTACTGCGGAAAATAACGAGCAAATTAAACATATACCCCAAAACCTCGATTCTGACAGTTCGAGATGCTCCCGTGAAAACTTTGTGATAGCTGAATCCGAGGAAGGGGAAGCTGGTGAAGCCGAGGTTTCACAAACTCCTAGATTAAGCACAAAGACAATTAGCGAGCGTAATCGGAATGCGAGCGTTGAGGGCCGACCACAACGAAATAGAAAACCGCCGGAACGATACGGAAATTATTTGTCATTAATTTAAAATTGAATTTTTTGTTCTTGATTACTTATTTGCGTCTAGCTTTAAAGTTACAGGGGGAAGAGCTGTTGTATATTTCATATATATATATGTTTATATAGTAAGATTAGCGCCTACGGATGACACCTCCCGGCGCTCGTAAATATTATTAAGAGGCCGATCCCTCGTTATCGGCCAACTGCTCCGATTTCGCTGTGTCATATATGTACCCCCACCGGGGACTAGTGGATAGCGCGCGCGTAAGGAGCAGGATCGCTTCTTCGCTCTCCACTGTGCGATGACTCCATCACGAACACACAGTTAGGATAGGATAGCAGAAATATAATTACTAGTTACACCTATCGTGTATATCTTACCATCGTTCTTTCCTTCACCGATGAGAAAAACTAAAAGACTTAACAGTTATATTAAAGTATTTCTAGAAAGTATTTCTAGAATGTCATCCATGTGTTAGCTCATTGTACTAAGTGACCTCTCTTTCTCTTATAATTATTATTTACAACGAGCGGTTTATAATTCTTATTTTTATTTTATAATTATTTTAGTAAATTAGATAAATGTGGAAAGTGCAATAAGTGTAATGAAACTTATGACAGTAGAAATGTTAACAATCTAAAAACATATTTACATGGTGTTGACAGTATACATGACAAAGACAGCTTAAGATGGATAAACGACACTGAGGACGTAATTTGGCAGTATTTCTCAAAACCAAACGGACATACTGTACAATGCAACGGTACACATTGTAAAATATCACTTGAGACAAATGAAAAATCTACATTAATGCTACATCTAATCAACTGTCATCCAGAAATAATACATAAACTACAAACAGACATTACTTTCACTTGGCTATCACGATATTTTAAAATAGATAATTTTATGGTAGAATGTGACGTTTGCGGATGCAATATTAATATATTATATGGAATAGATGTCCTCATATCTCACTTGGATAAAGATCATAATTTAAATAAATATTCAAGATATAGAAAAGAAACTGAAAATAACAACACATATGGGATGGCTGGACAATCTGTGGAAGAAAATAATGCCGGCCCAAGTTTCACCATGATAATACACCTAAGCAATCACTTGGAAATCAAGAAAATCAGCCGGGGTAAATATCCCTATTATTATATTAGTTTTTTATTTATTCTGAATTATTAACGTATTTTAATTAAGTTTACAAAAAATATATATAATATAAAAACTCTAATATTTAAAAGAAATTCTAACATTTAAAAATATAGAGACCTGCATAAATTTTAGTTTAACATTTAACATGTCTTTTAAATAACAATTGTATTTAATGTAATAATTCTTAATATTTTTGTTGAATTCTAATACAAATATTTTCACGATAAAAAGGATAAACACAACTTAATACAACTTATTTTGCACAAGAACTTCTCGTTGTATCACATTTTATGCCTTAATAATAAATTTTTTGTAGAATATCTTTAGAAAGTAGTTCAAATAAATTATAAATATAGATAAATTTAAATGTAGTATGTAATTAAATTTAAGTACAGATAATTCTGTAGCACTGAAAATACTAAATACTGAAAATACTACCACTTAAGTGTACTCTAAAAATAGCTATAAATTTTTATTTGTATGCTTCAATTCCACATTAAACTATTATAGTATGGATTGATATTGACGATAAAATGACATTTAATGATAACTGGTAAATAAAGTCAGAATACATGTTACTACATTGCCTTTTAACGTCATTCTGTTTCATCTTTCGAAAAAAATAAAAAACCAAAAGTTTAAAGAATGAATGTTTTGTTAAGTTGTACAACGCCATGTTTTCTAAATAATAAAATTGCGTTAATAGATAAAAGTTAGTATTAACGTCAAATTTGTTACATTTTTTAATATAATTTAAATAATTCAAGTAAATGAAATAATTATTCGAAAATGAAGTCCTTTCTCTCTGTTTCTTATTCCAAAACAGTTGTCTAGATCGATGTTTGTATTTTACTTTGAAATTACACACAGTATCATGAAAACCATCTTCCATTGATCCCGAGGTGCTCGGGGCATTTCTGAATTTAAAGAGTGATAAACATATAATAAAATATTAATATTTGAAAGAATACAATGCTTTGCACATCAACATTTGTTGTTTTTCTTTTGGAAGCATCCAGTATTGCTGCTTCTACCTTTGATTTCTTTAAATCTGCGCTCAATTCTTCATCAGAATCTGAACTTAAATAGGACCTACATTTATGCAATAATTAACATAGAATAAAAAATTTGACAGCACAATTATTACTTCAAGTGTTATTAATATGTTATTAAATATATTACTGGATCAGCCGACCAAAAACTCTTTAAATTTACATATAGTCAATATTATCAATACTTTACATATATTTATATTTATAGTTTTATATATTTATATTTGTGTTTTGCACAAATTGTTTAAAAAGAAGTGTAAAAAGAGAAGTTTTTTGGAATTTGTAATATTTGAATGGATGTACATGGTAAAGACTTAATATAAACATACTCTGCTGCACGCTATAACATGATTAGATTTATCTTAAGTAATGTGTATATGGAAATGGAATTTAAAGTTTTCAAGTTTGCGTAAATTCGCGCCTCAAGGACTTAGTCTTACTCATTCCTTATTAAAATGTTCTCAATTTAAAGTCAATTTAAGTGACTTAAAGTGACTTTGATATAACATGACACATACATATCTAATAATAAACGAGGTATAACTTTCTTAACTGTATATCTTTCATATGACTGTATATGTTTAGGTATAACTGTCATAGTTTAATTTTAAAGTGCAAAATACAAAAATGTTAAACCTACTTTAGAGAATAAAAATATTTAATTAACAATATTTTTTAAATATAAACTCATGAAGCAAATGTATACACATATATCCATTCTGTATGTGTTTGTGCGTGTGTGGTGAAAAATTTCTGTATTATTTTACGATTATCATAATAATTAATGAGAAATGAATTAATAAAAATAAAAAGGAAAATCAAATAATCATTATCTCATTGTCTGTAAGCCACAGTTTTCTGTTCATATTTTAGCACTCACTTCTCTCTTTTTTAATTATAATTTCATCGACTGCTAAATTACAAACTGTCGCGTCTCCAATACGAAAGTCAAATCTATTATAGTACTTCACTTTAATTGTTAAGTAAGTAGAAATTTGCGAATGAATGTACATTTTATTCATCAACAGCGTATTATTCATGATTTTTGAACATTGTTCGGTGAGGAATGAAGCCGTTAGAAATCGGAAAGAAAGTTACGAGCACTCACACACACAAATAACCTACACGCAAGTTTTTAACAATAATTTTAAAAAGTATATTTAAAAGTCACAATAAAAGTCTTAATATTTACAAAAGTTATTTACACAGTTTTTATTATACAACTCAAACACTTTTAGATCGCGATATGGAACACAGCACGGACAATGCGAGTTCGCGGTGAGGAGCGCGAAACACGACCGAAAGCGATTAAGACGTGTGCGAATATCGATTCCGCGAACGCGTGGAGCAAGCGGCTCCAATGAAGCGCGCGTGTTAAACGCAGCAAAGCAAGCGACTATTTGCTATCGCGAATACAGTTCAAGATAGGATAAAAAGCGATTATCCTATAAAGCGTGCGAATTATAGTGCGAATTTCAACGAAAGAAGTGCGGCTCGTACTCGAAGTGCTCAAAGTAGACTGGCGATCGCCCCCACTTCGCATCCGCTTTTATACTGTGCTTTTCTGGAATGTTCTTCCCGGTCGTCATTTCCTTTTGAAGGAAATGACGCCACAAAAGGAACATCCCAGAAAAGCCCGGAAAATTTTAATAAACAATTCGGGGACGATCGCAAGGTTTTACATGTTTTTAAACGGCAGCGCCGGCGTCTTACGTTAAGCGCGCCCAGCGTGAGCGCGGCTAAGTTTCACAATGTATTGATACCGGGACGTAACTCCCGTGTGCAACGTGAATGGAAAGCAACGACAGTAATGCGTGCGATGTAACACACATTACTGCCGCTACTTTCCACGTATATCATTGCTGCATTACACCACCTATGTTGCACAGGCGATGCAATGCAGCGTGAGGAAGGCTCGGCGGAGCCTTTCGTTCGCTCGCGAACAAACATCAATTCTTTCCAATGCTTCGTCACGCATAACAATTGCAACCGTCACCGTCCGTATCGAGCTTTTCCTATCGAATTTATCAGATGCATACTCATACAAATGATTTCTTTCAAATAATTATTATTAGTTAACTGCTCTTTAGGTATTGCAAAAATTTTATGAAAGATTTTTCTATTCAGTTTACTTTGATCTACCTATCCAAGAGTGTTATACTCATTATTAAACACTCTGTATAATACCATTTTAATGAGAATTAAAATGTTAAAATATAGACGTATAAATATTTTAAAAATATACATAAATATAACTAAAATTAAAAAATTGAAGTTAAAAGAAAAAATAAAGTACATGGATTTTAAATATCTATGGTTTTTGATACCCAATAGCATTTACCATTTAAAATTTAAAAGAATTTTGAGATTAATGAATGAATATCTCGTACATACATGGCGCCATCATTTCCTAAATGCGATTTGTATTAATAAATTAAAGCGTTAGTTAATATTTAACTTGAGAAGTTTTAAAGTTTAAGCAAAACAAATAATTACCCATCACTTCTTTCTGTTTCTTCTCTCTTTTTGTTTAAGTATCTGTGTCGAAAAGTTTGTTCGTCCTGCAGTTTGTACTTGTAGTTCACTTCCATGGACATCATCATCTCTCATTTTTGAAGATATCTGTGGAGATCTGCATTTATATACAATATAATTAATAAAAAACTTATTTAATAAAGAAAAATGATAACATTTATTATGTAGAAAAAAAGAGAAACGTTAAAAATACACATTACTTCTCTAAATAAAATTATAATCTCATAAGACGTATTTGAGTATTTTCAAACTTGTATAACATTTGTATTGTTTAAAATAATATATATAGTTGATATTATCGTAGGTAACACATTTATAAAATTGAGTTTTGCGAACATTAAAATATACAAAAGTAAACATTATTATGTCTCGACAAAATTCATAATGATACAGAAACACAGACAATCGCGTTTTTTCCAAAATTTCATGCAATTATTTTATCGGTGTCGTCATAAAGTCTTGTATTTACACTTTCTTTAAATTTGCAACTTCCTTAAACACTTTATTTCATGTCATAACTTTTTTTATTCATTAACTTTAAATGTTTTTCGGATGTATACTTACAGACAACGTAAGTGTTGGTAACAATGTCCTGACATTTTATAAACTTTTACTTTTACTTGTTATTTACATTCTTTACACCTCACATAATTATCGTCAAGTTTGTCACTTTTTCCATATTTGTGCCCTTCTTAACTTAATATTTTTAATCGTATCATAATTTTTGCTTATGAAAGAATATATGCGACAAGATTTAAAATTAAACATTTTTTTATTATACTTGTTGTTGTTATATTATCATTAATATTTTTCTTAATTATTATTTTAATATTATATTTATTTTATTTGTCAATATATTTTAAACGTTTTTCAGATGTGTACTTATGCACAAAGCAATAAATGTTCGTATAGTATATTTATTGTAATGAATATTTTTTAATTGGTTTTTTACATTTTTTGCACCTCACATATTTGTCGTCAATTCGATCGAAATTGTCTTATATGCTTGATGACCTTCTTGATTTAATCGGGTCATAATTTTTAACGTTGCTTATAAAAGAATAAATGTGACAAGAAGTAAAATTAATTATATTTTTTTCAATGATTGCAAATTGTCGTTATATTACTATTCATACTTTTCTTAAACATATTATTGTAATATTATATTTATTTTATATACTTGTCAATATTTTAAATGTTTTTCGGATATGAAGACAAACGCAAAAAGTATAAAACTAGTTATTCTTTTCAAATGACTGCATAATTCTATCATACATATAAATATTACAAATATATTATAATATTTACAAGGTGTAAAATTAATTATTTTTTTGCGATAATGGTGCTTGTTATCGTTAAATTATTATTAATATTTTTCTGAATAATTATTTTAATATTAATTTATTTTATTAGTCAATATTTCAAATGTTTATCGGATGTGTACTTACGCACAAAAAAATAAATGCCTGCTCGAGTGGAAATTGAAACTCGTCGGTACCCAGCCATTAATTAACCAATTTGTGTTTTATTTAGCCGTTAGCGAGTAATATAACGCTCGAAAGTCCTAGCTACTAGACAAACATTATTATCTTGTGGAGAGCTTAGAAAAGCTATCTAGCTACTAGATAGCGTGGGCTAGATAAAAAGTATACGAAAAAAAATTGTATTGACTTTTTTTAATTATTGCATTTTTTTTACAAGATATTTGTGATAATTCCTGAGAATTTTACTATTTAACACACGCACATGTATAATTATATTAAATTAACATATTATTTAAAATTTCTATCGATGGCAATATTTAATTTCAAATGTTCAATATTGCTTATATAAATATGAATGTGTTAAAATGATAAAAATTTTAACTCTATGTAAAAGAGTAAGTTAGTAAGAGTAGTTAATAAATGTTTAAAAATTACCAAGAAACTTTTCTTTTTTATATATACAGGGTGATCCAAAATAACCTTCTATCTGTAAAATGACGTATTCCTGACGCAATTCTAAGACGATTTTTCCTTTATCAAAATTTGATTTAAAGCGTAGTTTTCGAGTTATAAGCAAAAAAGTTAGGAAATCACACGTCGAGTACAGAAGGCAGGCAGGAGCGGCGCACCGCGAGCGTAATGCGGGTTCAGTTGACCGCCCGACGGGTGATTACCACCGCGTGAGTCGCTATTTTATTCTTATTTTATCTTATGACATAAAATTATGCTTCAAATAAAATTTTGATAAAGAAGAAAGTGTCTTAGAATTATATCAGGAATACGTGTTCCTTAAAATAAACATTACTTTAATAACAAAAAGTTGTTCCGGTTCGCCGGCCGTTAAACGCTGCAATCAGCTGATTGCTACACGCGATGTGTGTAATGCGTGTGTGCATAAAAAAGAGAGAGAGAGAGAGAGAGAGAGAGAGAGAGGGAGGGAAGGAGGGACAGACATTCATACACATGCACGCACATACGCATACACTTTTTTTCTCGCTCTCTTTCTCTCTTTTACACTTATGCACTCTCTTATTCAGTCACTCATTTACTCACTCACTCATCTTGTAGCAGCGTAGCGAATCCTCATGCTACGTGTTAACTGCTGCACCGTTATGATTAAGTTGTAGAGACACATCAAAACTTTTTGTAAATTACTCTCACAAATTACTCTTACTCGATTAACACAATACAGATTACGCGATAACGAATTCACTGATTTACTGACTCACTACCGATTCACCGATACCAAAAATTACTTTAAAAGAAACGCGAATGCACATGACTCGACGCGAAGCGATGGACCGCGGAAACTACGCGACAAGGGTTATGTTGATAGTTGACTAGCGCAAGTCGCAGCGCGTGGCGCTAGTCAACCCTTGTGGTCGCGCAGTTTTCGCGGTCCATTGCACGAATTAGCACAAATGTAGCACAATGCAGTACAATTGAGAAAAATATAACATTCAAAAAGTGAGGGGCTAATCTCATACAAGCACCAATGTTAGTTAGACAGATTGGCAGATTTTCCACCACCGATCTCTCGGTTAATCGCTCCTTTGTGTCGCTTTCGCATGAATTCCGCTTTCGCCAATGCACCTGCGATTCCTTTCTCGAGTTGATCGGCGGTAGGCTCTACTGGAACAGACAAACACAATCTTTTTTCAATTCTTTGTAAAACAATTCTCGTCGTCGCTTAATCTTTTTGATCATCCTAAGCTTAGCTGATTTTTTCGCTTTAAGAAATATCAGTAACGTTTTTTCATAATTTTAAATTTTTAAATATTTTATAAATTGTACGCTTGAACTTTATTATTATTTTATTTCCTAAGATGTTAAACATTATTATATAAATTGTTAAAAAACATTCTTAGTCAGACATAAATTTAATTTGAAGCTAAAAGTATTAAAATGGAAGATTTCAATCAAATGCTGAAGAAAAATCGTCGCTAAATTCTTTCAAAAATAGCATTATGCTGTGCTAGCTCTTCTTCAAGATGTCTCGTATATCTTTGTTACTTATTTGCTATTTCTTTGTATTTTACAAGCACGTCCTCGTATCCTGTATTCCTCCGTCTACGGCGATGCAACTTTTTCGTTTCCTTCCATTTCTCTCATGATCCTTAACTTAGGGACACTCGCTGTTCCCCGCGCTGTATTAAATATATCTCGTAGTTTTAAACTTACAAAAAATGATATACGGGCAAGCGTACGAGAGTACTAGTACGTATTCTCTCTGAGGAAATATCACCTTTTATAAATCTTCCTCGCCACGTTACTCTTAAATTCCAGCCAATCTTTTTTATATCAGCACATCCAAGTAATATTTTCGGAAATTACCGGAATTGATAATGGCGTCATTAACCTACATTGCGATAAATAATGGTGAATATTATGGATCTTGAGCAGAACATTGTTCACATACAACGCACACACGTTATGTTACCAAACTCGATTTCAATTTTAACTATAATAGTTTAGTTTAGATTTATAGTCTAGTTTAGCTAGAGCGTCTTAAGTCATATCTATTATAATATATTTTGATCATGAAATAAATGCTTTTTAATACGTAAATAATTTTGTGTATTATCGTAACTTTCCTAACCACACTCATTGTACTTTGTATCTTTGTTTAATTTATTAAAATATTCTCACACCTAACAAAATTTTCATTTCAAATTTATTTTACGCTACTTATATTCGAATAGTCACACAGCATTAGTTGCTAAATATAATACATAAATATAAATACATTGATTGTTTTAACTAAACATAAATATTGATATGTTGTTTGAATCGTTCTAATAGTTAAGTCAGTTAGCTATGTTTTTAATTGTTCAAACCTAAAATAATTTTAGAATAGATACACGTTTTGTCCACTATGTCAAGTTAAACATTAAACTTTAACTTCTACTGGCAAAGAGAATGATCGTTCGTTACAGTTATATCCCACCATTGACTTAAAAATTTGGTATCCTTCACTAGAGGCCTGAGAAAGCGTCTCTCTTAGTGTACTTATTATTGCGAAAAATATTATCACATGCCTCGGTGGTCGAATTGGTATGACACCCGCACGGAATGGGGGAGTTTCAGATTCAAATCCTGGCTGAGGTAATATTTTTTGCAATAAATTCTTCATCTCACAAGTTGAGATGATATTTATTAAAACCCCTAAAATGGAAATCGAATTTAGATTTCAAAAAGTTGGTGAATCACTGCGGTTTAAAGTTTGACAAACCAAGTCGGCTTACAGCTCACCAATCACAATGCCAGTTTGATGTCAACTAATCGCCTTTCATTTGAGTTTAAACATTAAAGCTTAACAATAAAAGATCGGCCGGTCAATTAGAACATTCTGATTGGCTGATCAAATCAACCTCCCCATCTCTCCCCACCAGGAACAACGGAGGTATATAAGGACTACCGCATCCGAAGAGATCTCAGAATCGGAGCTCCTAGTCCTGATGATGTAAGCTACAATTTTTGCAAAACGTCGGCAAAGTGCCCAACACGTGGCATCCATCCGGAAACCCACTCGGTTAACGATATCAATGGCGCGAAAGTCTTAAAACTAGACTAAAGAATGCAATTTCTTTCAACCTTTTCAAGAAAATAATTTTTTTAATGATTTATTTAAAGTATGCACAGAAATATGAACTCAGTTGCATACTGAAGTACAGGAATCCTGTAGGAATTGTGAAATGGTACCAGAATGAGAAACACACAGTAACAAAACATTCCCATAAGACATTAAAATATACTTAGTATATACACTGTATATACTATATACCTTAGTATATACAGTATATACTATATACTGTATACCTACATTTATGTATATTGTATATTCTGTGTATATACATTCTTGAAGATCCATAGGTGAAGATTCATAGAAGATCCATGGTACATATACCTATATGTACATGATTAGTATGCAATGTATATACACTTTGTCCATCCATTCTTTAAAAAATAAAAAAAAAAACCTACTGGCTAAGGGCTAGATAAAACACAAATTGGCTAGTTAATGGCTGGGTAGTGACGAGTTTCAATTTCCACTCGGGTTGTCACCCTTCCAATCCTTGTCTTTTAAGGATATCGAAGACTCTATGTCGACGTTCAGCAGAGATGGCAAGTAGAATATCCGCAAGTGGCTTGAAGAATTTGAAGAAACTTCCGAAGTTTGCAGATGGACAGATTCGCACAAAATAATCTACGCGAAGAAACTGTTACGAGGTTCTGCCAAATTATTTGTATTATTTTTACGTACGAGCAATGTGCAAAAACCTGGAAGACCTGGAAGACTAAAAAAATCTTTGATCTCAGAGTTTGGAGAAATATTGAACAAGCGTGTTCATCAAGAATTGTCTCGTGCGAGAAAGCGAAACGACGAATCATTCCGGGAGTACATGTATCGTGTATTGGAAATTGCGGGCCGATGTGGAACTGGAAGCCAAAATTCATTATATTATTGACGGCATTCAAGATGACGCATTCGACAAAAGTATTTTATATAGTGCGCATACCACAAAAGACCTTCGAGCTAAACTAGTGCAATATGAACACATGAGAAGCAGTTTGACCCAAAGCAAAAAGATATCCCACCAGGTGCAGAAATCTCAGCGGAGCAAGGCAGAGGAGGAAGAGAACGGAAAAAGCCAAACGAAGAACAAACAGGAGAAGCGATGTTACAACTGTGGCGGGAAGAGCCACGTGAGTGCGGAATGTCCTTCCAAGGAGAAGGGAACTAAATGTTTCCAATGCGGTCAATTCGGACACATCGCGGCAAAATGTGACAAGAAGGAAAATAGCGTTAAAATCTGCGATACGGTAACACGATAAAATAAACGAGTATATAAAACAGTTACAATTAAAAGTAAGGAAGTAACAGCATCATTCGATACCGGCAGTGATTTGTATCTGATGACTGCAAAACAACATATTAAGCTAGGTTTTCCGGCGCTAACGGGTCCCGAAATAGTATGTAAGAGCATCAGATCGAATACTGTAACGACGCTAGTTTTGTGCATGATGTAATAATTGATTTTAAAAAAAAAGGTAAAAAAAAGGTGCTAAGTCCGCGTCAAAAAGTATCTTTGCAAAATAGTATAGTATTATTAACTCTAAAAAAACTATTTAAAAAACTATAAGTTATTTCAATTATACATTCTACAAAAATAATGATATCAACAAATTGTGCTAAGTAAAAATAAAAATTTATAAAAATATTTTAATAAAAAATGTTACAAAATACTATAAAAAATAGTTGTTTTAATTTTTTTTATCTTCTACTAAAATACTGATATCCAGAAATTATGCTATTTGAAAATAAAAATTTAATATTTTCACAAAAAGTTATACATAATTGTTTTAATTAAAAAAAAAATGGTATTACAACGTTGCCCCAACTTAATAAAACTTTTCAAAATAAAATTATAGTTCGAGCATTTCAAGTACAATACTTTAGGGTACATTGAGATGTTGGAGTGAGGAAAGTGGGAAGATTAAAGACGGGTGGTAAAATGCTTGGATGAATAAAAACGTGTTAGATGTTGGGACGCATTAATGTGTTTAGGGTGCGTGCGTGCGTGCGTGCAGGCGCATATTGCCGTGTCTCTTAAAATAAAGGTGCAAAAAAGCGCCAAGTATACGCATCGCGAGAGAACGCGTTCAAAAAAAATTCTTGTAAAAAACTTTAATATATGTTGAAAACTTTCGGTAAAAGATTACTCAAATCTTCCCTAAAAAAATAATGATATCAAAAGGCACGGTAGTGTCTCGCGCCAAGTTAAAAAAATTATGCCAACTATAAAAATGGGTATGTATACAAATAAAAAAATTTATTACTTTATTATTAGTCTTTGACTGATATTTGTAGTTAATTCTTATTTAAGACAGTCTTAAGTACATTCATAAGACGTTTTAAATCACAGAGTCGTATTAGCATCTTAAGACGTTATAATCTTCAGACTTATATTACTTTGTATCGTCTAATTACTTAAAATGCTATATCCAATAAATAATATAATTCTGTATTCAATTGAATTTCAATTTAATAAAAATTGGAATAAAAATTAAATTGGAAGAGAAATAGGAAAAATAATAATATTATATTAAGTAGACAGATTTATACAAATATTTTAATACAAATACACTTGACAATCAACAAACGACGCAGCACATTTTTTCACCGTACCCCCTTGCCAACACTTTCGTACATTTCTTCGCCCCTCACCACGGCCCCCCTTGCCCAAATTTACGATGACAATTACGATGACTAAGAAAACGAAGTTTCTTAATCATAAATTAGTTACATTTAGACTTTGCATCGCAATATCTTTGCTCGTAGGGCACATAAGAGAAAACTAAGAATACTTTTCTTATACAAATCAATCCCAAGCTATCCATTGAGCCTATTTAGAAGTTGATCGGATCAACCTTTATTGAGATCTGATAATCGAAGGATTTCTCAAAACTTGGTCTCGCGTAAAAGAGTCTCGGTTAGTCTCGCGCTTCGTATCGCGTTGTACGCGCTGCGTATACTTGGCGCAAGACACTACCGTGCCTCTTGATACATGTACGATATATATTCTATACAATGTACTCTCTCTCTCTCTCTCTCTCTCTCTCTCTCTCTCTTTCTCTCTCTCATTCTCAAAAAGTTATACATTTTTAGAATTATAATTACAAATTTAAGATTAGAATTATAAATTTTTAAAATTATCTTTGACTAAAATTTTTATATTGAGTAATATTTTTGAGTAATATTTTTAGTAATATTTTTTTAGCGCGCGCGAGTAAAAATTTTGAATATTCTTCCTGATACTATTGCTCTTATTATAAAACCACTTATGATCATAATTTAATTTTTCTACCTATCTTGTTCGTAAGAATTTATCAAAATAACATAAGTTTTAGCGATTATTTTCTAACTCCTCTTTTGTCACTTTTTAGCACGATTACTTTCTAAATTCTGTTTATATCAATTTCCATTAATATCTTCTAATTAGATATTATTTTAACATAATTATTTTAGTGTATTTAGCTTTAAATTCCTTTATTGATATTATAAATTAAAATACTTAGCGTTTTTATTAAACTTATTATTGTTTAATTTTTTTTAAATTTACGTATATTACCATTTTCTTTATTCGATTTAATTTCCATCTATTCGTTTCACTATGTAACTGCTATGTTTCAAGAGATCTATAATCTGAACAATTTTTAAAAGGCAATGACAATGGTCCATGTATTGTTTTTGTTAATGGTAGCGTAATAAAACATGTGTACTAAGCTTAATACCCTTAAATTATGGCTGAATATTTTTGTGAACGCTTGAGTTATACTACGAGTGAGTCAAAATTCTGTTAACTAGCCCTTTTTTTGTTCTTTTGTTTCGAAAGTTATTAAATTGGTTTTTCTCGTGCTTTCGGATTGTTGGTGTGTCTCGATACCAATCCCTACCTTTACTAGTCGCAGTATACAGGAGCAGATTCTCGAAGAAAAGGATCTGTATAGTAAAGAGCAGAAAGACGGTCTTGTCTATTAAACTAATTAGAACAAGAAAGAAAGGACAAAAAAACGACGTCGTCGCTCGAGCGTCAAACAACCGAGCATCGCGAAGGCAAGCACATATGACCTCAAGAAGGACCCTACGGTATTCGCAAATTAAAATAAAAAAAAGACTTAACAAAGCCACCCGCCTTGAAGGGTCAGTCTTTCAAAGAACATAATCAAGGATGTAGCATTTAAATATCAACTTTAACAAGCCTAGAGCAATAGCTTACGATGCAAATATATGTTTCTAATAACTTGCCAAAAATGCGACGCAGATAATTGAATGAAACGAAAAGACTTTAGAGAAAGAGCGCAATGAATGAAATGAACGAATCGCATTTGAACGCAATGTGTAATCTAACATTTACAGGCTAGGATCATTGAACAAAAAAAAAAGTAAAAAAAGAAAAACTTAAAGTACAGTGGCAAAATTGCCAGCTTACAAAATGAACGTAGGAACTTTTAGCTGTTTTTACGGTCGCGAAGCGAGCTACTCCGTCAGACCCTCGTTGAACTTGTTCCACCCAGTCAACCATTGCAAGGGAGCTAAACTCTGTTGCTTAATCAAAACCAGCTGTCCGGGCTCCAATTGCTCTTACATTTTTTCCATTTGTGTCGCTCTTGGAGAGAATTTAAGTATTCGGTGCTCCACCTAGTCCAAAAGTGCTGTCGCATTTGTTGCACTATTTGCCATTGTGGTAGCCTATCGGAATTTTCTCGAGTTAAGTCGGAGTCGGGAAAACTGTTCAAGGGTGCGCCAACCAAAAAATGACCCGGACTTAAATAAGACAGATCGGATCGGAACTCAAAGGGAGGAGAGAGGTCATGAATTTAATATAGTCTTGATCTCGCACAAAACGGTCTGTATTTCTTCGAATGTCAAATGAGATCCACCGACTATTCTGGTAAGATTAAAGAGTGACCCAAAAAATCGCCCCTTTTTGGTCCCTCGATTTTGGGATTGAACTGTGTGCCAAATGATATCTTACAATAAGACATTAATCACAGAGAAGTTTCAAGTTGAGGTGACAATTGTTATCAGAGCTGGGGGGGGGGGGGGTCAAAGTTCACTGACACTATCTTTTTTGCTTCAAAGCAATTCAATTTAAGAATTTCAAGCGAAATGGATAATTGTAAAAGAGTTACCCCAACATTTTTTAGGTCTCTGAATACCAATCTGAAATTAGATTTTAAAAATTTAAAATGGCTGACTCAATGGCGAACTCTGCATACGAAATGGTTTATTTTTCAATAAATTCAGTCAAATAACTTAAAGCTACATATCCTGGGTTTTGGATAGTTGTTAATCAATTTTAGATCAGATATCCAAAATTCAAAATGGCCAATTCAATGCGGCCAAATACCTGAAAATATTGATTTTTTCAATGCAATTTATTTTAAGAAATCAACATCATTTATCTTGGTGATTTTGTAAATCTATTCCTAATGGAAAAACATATTGAGACTTATCTTTCTCGATTTTGTTTTTTTGGAATCGTTATGGATATATTACATATATTAGGATTGGGTATGTATACTCCATGATATTGACCATATCCAAGAAACCATACAATGGTCATTATGTGGCTGCAACATCCGACAGTTCGCGCGCCACTTTCACATGTACAATAGTACTCTGTAATTGAATTTCGTCCTGTTTTAACTTTATCAATGAGTACAAAAATATGGTGATGTTTTTTTATAAATAAAATAAAATAAGGAAAAAGTATAAGAAAAGAATAACTTTTTAGAGTAACCCTCATAAATTAAAAGATATTTAATAACATATGCATGAAAAAATTCATTTTTTTGTGCACAGCTCGCCATATTAAATTGAATTTTAAATATTTGATTTAAAATTCGTTAATAGTCATCTAAAAAACTCCAGGATATGTAGCTTCAAGTTATTTGACTGAATTTATTGAAAAATAAAACATTTCATATGCAGAGTTCGCTATATTGAGTCAGCTATTTTGAATTTTTTAAATCTAATTTCAGATTGGTATTCAGAGACCTAAAAAACGTTGGGGTAACTCTTTTACAATTATCCATTTCGCTTGAAATTTTTAAATTGAATTGCTTTGAAACAAAAAAGATACTATGTCAGTGAAATTTGACCTTTCTCCTAGCTTTGATAACAATTGTCACCTCAACTTGAAACTTCTCTGTGATTAATGTCTTATTGCAAGGTATCATTTGGCACACAGTTCAATCCCAAAATCGAGGGACCAAAAAGGGGCGAAAAAACTACCTTTTTTTGGGTTACTCTTTCGCGGATTTAACCGCGGCCTCCACAGTGCGGCGGATTCGGTGGAATGAAGTTCCACGAGGTATATTGGTCGCTCAAAAAATGTTTAATCGAGCTTTGCTATCCGATTGTATAAATTTGTATAGCTCTTTTATTCATCGTTGAGCCCCAACGAAGGTAGTAGCGTTATCGGAGTACATGCACTCCGGCTTACCCCTGCAGGACACTAAGTCGTTTGAGAGCGACCGGAAACGCGTCAATAGTGAGGTCACACACTACTTCCAAGTATACCACTTTGGTGGAGAAACGTACAAAGACGGCTGGGTACGCCTTATGATTGCGTGCGTTACGTCGCTTACTGTCACACAAGATCACTGGTTCGGCACAATCTACGCCGCAATGTAAAAAGAGACGAGAGACTGAGACGCGCAGGAAGAGAGTCCATTAAAGTTTCAGAAAACGTTGGTTTCACTTTGAAACATTTGACGTAACTGTTGACGATTTTACGAGTCACTGATCTCAATGCTAATAACCAAAATCGTTGGCAAACCGTCGTCATAGTGGCCTGTACACCTGCGTGCAGATTCCGAACGTGTTCATATTCAACGATATGTTTAGTTAGTATCTGTCGATACATCTTTACTACGTCCGCGACTAGAAACGTTGAAATATGCGGAATCGTAATAATATAGAGATAAGATCATCCTGAACGATCGGTTCTATAATGGAGTTGTTCAAAGAAAGTCCGTTGTCGGTTTTGGATGAGGCGTCAAATACAACGCGAAGTTTAGTGTTTTTGGCATTCTTCTTTACCACGCAGTGATGGAACATATATATAGACGCCGTTTTCATTTGGCTGTTCAACTATTGGCCGCATGTGGCCTAATTCTAAATATTCGTGCATGAAAACGGAATATTGTCTCTTCAAATCAGGATGGCAACTGAAACACCTTTCTAACCCGTGAAGACACTTTAATGCTATGTCTCGCGAGCTACCGAGGTCGATGAGCTCCTGTTTGAGCGGCAACTGAACAATATACCTTCCTTGAAGCTCCCTAGATACGGTGTTTGCGTGTTTTTTACATAGTCTTTCCCCTAGGGAGTAGACCTTAGAGTTACTTTAAATATTATTTATCTGCAAATTTAAACTCTATTTTGCCAGTGAATATTAAACAATAATTTCGATTGCTTATCGACCCATCTGGCTAATCATCTTCTTGATCTCAATATCAATCTATATTGTTAACCGAGAGGGTTTCCGGATGGATGCCACGTGCGTGTTTGACACTTTGCCGATGTTTTGCAAACATTGCAGCTTGCATCATCAGGACTAGGAGCTCTGATTCTGAGCTCTCTTCGGTTGCGGTAGTCCTTATATACCCCCGTTGTTCCCGATGGGGAGAGGAGGAGGTTGATTTGGTCAGCCAATCAGAATGTTTTAATTGATCGGCCGGTCAATTAAAAAATCTGGGAGGACTGTATGGCAAATAGGATTTACTTGCAGACCTTTGTCACGGTTGAGGTTGTCAGGATGTTTCAAAATTTCCAGACCTTAACGATATTGTCTGGCGAAATAGCTTTATGAAGGAGCCTATGGTAGCCAGAGCCTATGGTAGACTTATCGTACTGCACGGAATGTCCAGTCTCCATCCAGTGTTCAGCTAAGGCTGATTGAGAAAAGTGGCTGTATTTGGCACACTGTTGGTGTTCCTTGATTTGTGTACTGATCTTCCTCCCGATTTCTCCTATGTACACTTTTCCGCAGGCACAAGATATTTTGTACACACCTGGTGTTTCCAGGTGTGGTCTTTGATTCTTGGGAATTGGGAATAATTGAGAAATCTTCTTTTGGGGTTTGAAGATCACTCTAATGTTATGTTTACTCAAAATTTCGCCTATGCGCTCCGTCGTACCTTGAAGGTATGGAAGGACAGCCGTTTTTTTCTTTTCTCTCCATCTAGTGTTTCGGTGTTGTTGAGACTAGAGATTTTGTTCTTCAATTTCTTGGTTGTCTGATTGATGCTCTTGCTGTTGTACCCATTCTTAGTCAAGGCCTGATTAAGATGTTTTAATTTTTCATCCAGGGAAGTTGGCTCAGAGATTGTGAGAGCTTTGTTTATCAACGAACTGATAACTGAATTCTTTTGCAAAGGATGGTTATGGGAGGTTGTGTGAAGATACCGGTCAGTGTGTGTTGGTTTTCAGTTTTCAAACCTAATGACCTAAGGTGCCATCTCTGTTTCTTCGAACCAACACATCTAGAAAGGGGTATTTGGTTTTTTTGTTCTACCTCCATTGTGAACGTAATGTTCGGGTGTTGGGAGTTGAGAAAGGCGAGAAAGAGTGAAAGAGTTTTTCTGCCGTGACTCCATAAACAAATGTGTCATCCACATATCGGAACCACGTGGAGGGTTTAAGGGGTGCGTTCTTCAGGATTTCGTTTTCGAAATGTTCCATGAAGATGCTCGCAATGATAGGGGATCCCATTGCTGCTCCAGAAGTTTGTTCAAAAAACTCTCCTTGAAACTGGAAGTAGGTCGAGGTTAGGCAATGTTCTATTAATGGAAAGAGGCAAGGAGTCTATCGGACTTTTTAATAATGTCCAATGTATCCTGGACTGGGACATTTGTGAACAATGAAACCACATCAAAACTTACCAGGATGTCATTGGGTTTTGTTTTGATTTTTGCTATTTTGCTCACAAAATCGATTCTTGATGTGAGAATCATTGAGACCAGTGAGTTCTTGGAGGGATTTGGTTATTGGTATATAAGGACTACCGCAACCAAAGAGAGCTCAGAATCGGAGCTCCTAGCCCTGATGATGCAAGCTGCAATGTTTGCGAAACGTCGGCAAAGTGCCCAACACGCACGTGGCATCCATCCGGAAACCCTCTCGGTTAACGATATCAATGGCCACGAAAGCCTTAAAACTAGAACCAATCTATATTATCATATGCCTCGGTGATCGAATTGGTATAACACCTGCATAAAATGGGGGAGTTCCAGGTTCGAATCCTGGTTAAGATAATATTTTTCGCAATAAATTCTTTATATGATAGAGGGGGAATGAAATTCTTTGACATCAAAAAATTAAAATTTATATTGATTTTAAAGTTGGTGATTCCTACGTTTAAAGTCTGACAAACCAAGTCGGCGCGCAGCTCATAGATTGATATTTAGATCAAGAAGATGAATTGCGACGAGTCGATAAGCAATCGAAATTATTATTATCTATCTGTCAGAACTTATTGAGTTGATCGTCCAATTCCGCGTTGCTGACGGAAGCGCAAAGGGAATTGATACGTTGAGGATATGACGGCAAATAATTTAAATTGTTAGCTAGAATCCACCCTAATCTTGTTTTTGGAGAGTCGGATGTATGTCCGACACCTTTATTTGTCCCACGCATAGAAGATTCCAAAGATTTCTGCTCCTATCAAAATATCAATTTTGGACGAAACGTTAAACTTAAGATCGGCTAACTGGATGTTGCGAGGAACGTTAATTGCTGAGCGCTTCATAGTAAAGTAGGAAGATCATCGGTTATGCGCTCAGTTACTATGCAGTCAAGAACAGTCGAAAAAGAATTTAATCGAGAATGAAACTCAATTTGCGCAGCTTTCGTGCCGCCCATGCCTGATATAGGTATATTTATTGCACGAGGCTTGCAGCCTAACCTATTCAGAAAGTCTTTATAATAATAAAGCTGGCTTGTGAGCCCGAGTCCAAGAGAGCGCGGCCAGAGTGCTGTGAGTCATCCTTGCTCCGTACGAGAACGATAGCAGTTGAAAGCAGGGTACACTTACTCGGCACCGAATGAGAAGCATGAGTAACCACGAGGGTGGAAGTATTTGGATTGTTTGATGTTGATGCACTGGGCTTGCGTTTAGGATTATCGACTGTCTCGTTTTAATCGGAAGAT
This sequence comes from Crematogaster levior, assembly GCA_901521435.1. Lineage (NCBI taxonomy): Eukaryota > Metazoa > Arthropoda > Insecta > Hymenoptera > Formicidae > Crematogaster > Crematogaster levior. The sequence goes on from CABEGB010000626.1 coordinate 232,768, forward strand.
GTAACCGGAATGCAAAAGCGTGTTGTGTTTGCATGCGCAAAGCTTATAATTCCCTGATGGGCATTTGTTGGAAGTGTGCGTAGTGGAACGCAGACAATTGAGACAAACTTTGCGAAAACGAACGCTTTCTATCCTTTGCTGAACAGGAAGCGCGAGAAATTGTTTGCATTAGAAAACAGAATGATCGGCGTGACAGAAGTCACATTTTGTCTTGACGGTCGTATTACACGACGTCCTTTGTTTATTATTGATCGGTGTTCGCGAAATTGTATTTTTTCCTGAAACACTGGATTTCTGAGTCGATTCTAGAACATGACACTGCTGCGATAAAAAAATCGAGGAATTGTTTGAATGTGGGTAATTACTTGCCAGTGACCTTTGCTAGTCTCGCGTCGTGTGCGCGTCGAGTTTCGAGATAAGTAAATAAATCAGGAAATCGTCCTAGCTATCAATCGTCGTTTTAATGTTTAAACGTTTTTAATGTTTAAGTATATTGCGCCACACCGCATGCAATTTGTCGCAAATCAATATAGCTTTCTTTGTTCATGAAAGGCAACTCGATTATAGCCTTCAAATGATTTTTAACAATGACTTTTATTATCGTATCTCTCGCGTAAAAGATTCCACGCGACTGCATAACTATTATCTGATATTTCAAGTGAGCTTATCAATTTATGCGCGTCTTCGGTTGTAGCCGCCCTCAAATATTGCAACTTGTGTACATCACTGAGAGTTAAATTGGCATGGCTTAGGGGAGACTGGGTAACAGTGGATCACTTTTTTTCTTAAGTCCTGCAGTTCCAAAGTTTATGGTCAAATGATAAATCTCTGAATTTAAATCATATTGTATGTAACTAATCTTCAAAGAAAAAGACATTTATTGGCGAATATTACATAAACTTACAAGTTATAGCCACTAATTAAAAAAATGGTAAATGATCCACCTTGACCCGGCAATGGGTTACTTTGGATCAGTACATGGGTAAAAGTGAATCGACTGGGGCACACTAGATCTGGCAAAAAAAAAACAGTAAAAGACAGCAATTTCCGTATTATTACTCATTTATTTGTAATATTAGGCAGTCTTTTATCATATTTAATCAAAACAGTCTTATAAAATTTAAAGAAAAATCACAATTAAATGAACTTAAAACTAGGTTTCTCTTAAACCTAATCAATAAACTGTTAAATTAGTTTTAACCAACAATAAAGTCTTTTATTTGCAATATAATTAACAGTTTAAGGAACTACGTCTACCAATCAACGAGAACAAAAATATTTACTTCTTTAGTAAGAACAAAAATATTTACTTCTTTAGTAATAATTAACAACAAAAAAACATTTGACAAAAACATTTGACTGCATTTAACGATATAATCGACCATATTCTTTTCTTGCTCATCAGTAAATATCTTACGAACTGCGTAATTAGGTGTAAGCCTTATTGGTTTTTCAGGATCAGGATTCTTTTTAATTTTCATATGATACCTATATAGCGTTTTAAATGAAATACCAGTCGATTTAGCAACTGCTCTGATTTTCTGGCCATGCGATATAAGTTTTAGAGCGTTGCTCATCTGTTCTTCAGTGTGAAGTCCGATACTAGTTTTCCTTACTCGATTGCGAGGCATTTTTACCTACAAAAAACGTACGAATGAATTTTAACTTCACGGATCAGACTGGATCAGCAATCCACTGTAACCCAAAACAAAATGATTCACTGTGACCCATTAGCCGTTATGAAAAAAAAACGTATAACCAAAAAAAATCTAACAATTTAAAGAACAAAACAACATAGTTTACAACGAATTTAAGATATAACAAGCGTAAAACAAAATAAAATCATTTTCATTTCTTATTCACTTAGAGCCAAAACAAATTTTAAAACCCTATGAATAAAAAGTTTCGTTACTAAAGCCAACGGCACACGGTACTATTTTTCGTAGTAGATCGCATACAAGTTAGCCACTACACATGAGAGCGAGAGAAAGCGAGCGTCTTTCGCTCTCTCTCACTCTCGTGCTTAGTGGCTAACTCGTATGCGATCTACTACGAAAACTCGTACCGTGTGCCATCGGCTTTACCTACTGACCGGAGTGTGACAGCACGTCTTCCCGTTCCGTCACCGCGTCGACAACTAGTGCGGAGGAGAGGGGTATAGATGACGGTAACCACGCGTTTGTTTTGTGTGCGTAAGCGTAACACACACTAAGTTATAGTGAATAATCCACTGTACCTCATAATTCACTGATACCCAACCTCCCCTACTGAAAGAAACGCATCGTGAAATGAAAACCATTCGTGGTATTTCTCTGAAAACTTCGGAAGATCGAGCTTCGGCAAGCGAATATTTAACGGAGATGTGACCGTCGTATTAGTTACATTTGATAAAGCTGGGGAGGCTACAGCAATGCTGCGCGATGTAGACGGTGGTCTCAAACTCTCAATAAGTACCGTATTTTATCTGCTAAGTCATAGTATGCTTCTTCGAAAGCAAATTTGTTGCTATCTTCGTTTTCGTCAATCATCTCTAATTGCGTTTTATCGTATTCGTTTCAATGCTACTCTAACTTGAGCTTACGCTCTTCGAGTTGAGACATTACTGCCGGTGACGTGGACGTAATAAACTTGACATAGGTTTTTATACGCGTACAGGCGAATTTGACTATACTACGACGTTTTTTAAAGAGAGGTTAAGTCCGAATTGGTTGCCATTTCGCAATAACTAACGTATAACGACACGAGGATATGAAACCTTTGGTTGGTGAACTACTTGAATAAATTTTCCTTACGTGAATGTGACGAAGATGCAATAATTGCTGGTGCTGTGAGCGAAGAATCGGCAAAGGTGGCCGCGTAACGAAGAGTCGACGAAGACGACAAACGCGGCAAACGAGTCGGCGAAAATGGTCGCCGCGACAAGTCTAAATGATTCCTTGCGCAGCCTTGCCGGTAGTAGGAAGAATCCGTCGCAGGAATGCCTCCGGACGAAATGCGTAGGTCCCTTTTTAAGTAAAAGTTCAATTCCTCTCATCTTTGGATTTATTTCACTGAAAGAGATGTTGATAAGTTTAATTTCTTAAATGTTATCATTATTAAGAATATCAACAATTTAAAAACTTGATTAGTATCACAAACCCACATTTTTGGGAAGATATTTAAACTTTATATCTCAGCGCCTAAAAAAGAGGCACAGTTACGAGCATGGTAGATAAAACTTTATTTTTACTGTCATATAAAAAATTCCATTAAAAAACATCAAGTGGATATTTTGCTAGACAATGTGATTATCTTTTGAATTTCATTTTCGACACAATTAACAATAGATTAAAGTCCCTGTTTAATAAATGAACATATAAGCAAAACAGTATCCGGTGCTGTGTTTAAAAAAAAATGTGATTTATAAAATCTTGCAATAATTGCGACACATTATAGGACGAGACTTAAAATCAGAATCTCAGAACATAGGTACATCGTAACCATATTCATAGCAACACTTACTTTCGTTATTACAGAACATAAAATCAAACATGAATTCGATTCGAAACATGTGAAATTTTAAGCAATAAAAGATTTTGATCAAAAGAGTTAGTTTCAGAGATAGTATACATAAAACTTGAAACTAACAAAATTAACTCACAAGCAGACACAGAATCTATATCATGAGTATATTTCAATTTTTAACAAATTGTAAGATTCATTGAGTTCATTCTTTGACCAAAAAATTTTGGATTGTTATTATTTCCATGGTTCAGTTTGAAGATTAACTTTTGCTCTCTCTCTCTCTCCCCCCTTCCCTCTCTTTCTCGCTCTCCCTTCCACTATTTTTCTTAGGGTTTTTTCTTTTATTAAATAAATCCCGCTCGCCTTTCTGTCTTTTAAGTATACGAAATAAGGCGTGGGGGAAAGGGAAACGCGGTTTAGGTATCAATATACATATATGGACGTAGCATTACGTGTGTGAAGTTGGCCCCGCACTTTTCGAATTCTATATTTTTATGAATTGTGCTACATTGTGCTACGCTTGTGCCATATTGTGCCGTAAACCACAATCCTATAACTCAAAACATATTTAAGAAAATAAAAAAAAACAAAATTTTTGATAGCCCCGCACTTTTCAAATTTTGACTTTTTTTTATTGTGCCGTATTGTGCTACAATTGTGCTAATTTGTGCCGCAAACGCGAGATCGATAACATCAATAACAATTAAGAAAAAAAAATAAAAACAAAATTAAGATAGCCCCGCTCTTTTTCACGATTAAATTTACGATTTTTTAATAAATTGGCATTAACTTGTGCCGTATTGTGCCGTTGGAAAAATTTGAATATCTCATCTTATTTTGATAAAAAAAATTCACAAAGAAAAATTTAAAAAATACATATCAATCACACTACAATGTAAATATAAAATTTCTGCGAGCTGTGCTGAATTGTGCTAAGTTGTGCTATTCAAACTCTACAAGGCACATGCATGAAAAGCAAGGATTAGCTTGGGGGAGGGGGTCGATAAAATTAAAAAAAAGGTGAAGGTGAAAAAAAATTTAACATTTTTGAATTTTTTTTGTTGTGCCGTATTGTGCTACAATTGTGCTAATTTGTGCCGCAAACGCGAGATCGATAACATCAATAACAATTTTTTCACTCTCACCTTTTTTTTAATTTTATCAACCCCCCAAGCTAATCCTTGCTTTTCATGCATGTGTCTTGTAGAGTTTGAATAGCACAACTTAGCACAATTCAGCACAGCTCGCAGAAATTTTATATTTACATTGTAGTGTGATTGATATGTATTTTTTAAATTTTTCTTTGTGAATTTTTTTTATCAAAATAAGATGAGATATTCAAATTTTTCCAACGGCACAATACGGCACAAGTTAGTGCCAATTTATAAAAAAAACGTGAGTTTAATCGTGAAAAAGAGCGGGGCTATCTTCATTTTGTTTTTTTTCTTAATTGTTATTGATGTTATCGACCTCGCGTTTGCGGCACAAATTAGCACAATTGTAGCACAATACGGCACAATAAAAAAAAAGTCAAAATTCGAAAAGTGCGGGGCTATCAAAAATTTTGTTTTTAAACAATAACAATTAATACATTCTTGACCGCGTATTACTAAATAGTAAGAAATAAACTTCAATTTGCCTTTTTGCGGTCGAGCCTGGATCTTTTTTTGCCAATCAATGATCTGCGCAATCGCAGTACACAATTAAATACAAGATTAAATACAAGATGCGCGTCGACACTGTCGAACTTGAAATGCAAATTTTGTTTTTTTTTATTTTCTTGAATATGTTTTGAGTTACAGGATTGTGGTTTACAATATGGCACAAGCGTAGCACAGTACAGCACAACTCATAAAAAAGTAGAATTCGAAAAGTGCGGGGCCAACTTCACACACGTCATAGCATTAGCTATGGATTAAGATGAGAGGAAGTTTTCTTGAATAATATGTATTTACTGCGAATAAACAGCGCAGTGCACACACAGGTGCAGTCAACAAATTAAATGACACTCAATAAGCTTTTATTCCTTTTTTATTAGAGAAAATTCGTCACTTATTTCTTACGTGTATGTACAATACAATAAAGTAAGAAGAAGAAGAAGAAGGAAGGGGGAAAAATGTAACTACAATTTCCGCTTTTTTACTGTGATACAAGAAAACGCCATCTATAAAAAGTCGCACGTCTTATAAAACTAATGAAATTATAATGGAATAAATAGCAATTGATTCATAATAGTTGTATAAACAAAAATACAAACAGGTCTAAGTTTAACGAAGATTCTGTGAGCCGAAACGTTTAAACATCTTGTCATTAAATGTTGTTTATTTATTATTTTGCATTGTTTCATATTGTTCGCTCGTTTTAGCCTTATATTTTGTTTATTTTGATTTTTATATGAGTTTATATATCTTGATATTTGAATAATAATGATTTCTTTAACTATTTCGTGAAACTATTGGGACACGTATAATGCGCCCGTGTTGTACCTGTTCTACAAACCTCAAAAAATGTTTTGAAATTTGATAATTATATTAACAAAAATACATAATATATTGTAGCTTCTCAGTGCTCAATATGTTTCGTTTTTCTCATAAAACTTTGTTATAAAACACTACTTCTTAAATTAATTGTATTTTGGTAATCTGAATTTGCTGAATTTGCTTAATAATCAATGTGTTCTTTTTAATAATCTTAATACTCTCAGTTTGTTTATTTTAATTATTTTTATAAGCAAGAAGAATCTCTGTTTGGTTGGCACAGACTCATAGATTTGCATTGCTTTTGACTTTATAACTTTTTTGTCTTATGCGATTTTACATTAAGATTACTTGAAAAGGATCTAAATTAAAGGTCGGAACGTTGTATATTAATTTTTTGTAATTCTTTAAGGAATAAACAAAGTTTGCCAGTTGAGTCGACAAATAAACTGCATTTAAATTTTAGTTAATTATCATTGGCAAGAGAGAGAAAGAGTGAGAGACAATAAATGATATAGTGTATATTAAAAAAATTAAAACAATAATTTATTTCCAAAGAAGTATGTTTCTTTCAGTAAAAAATGCAAGACCGTAGTGCTTATGAAAAGATGTACCTTACGAAAAACTATACTTACCTAATTGGCGCTACTCTTGATATAAGATAGTATTGGCTGGTTGACGACTGGGCGAATTTAAATTTCGACTCTCGAACAAGCAGCAGACCGTCTGTTCGGTTTTCTGCAGCTAATCTGCCGTCAAGTTAAGTAATTTGCTTGATTTTCGCCAGTCTTGTATCAGATATGTTAACAAATTCTATCGGCAAAAGCTGAATACAGACTTGATGATCGAACATTCTAAACAAATCTGTGGCCAGTCTGTTATCATTTTGCTTGCAGAATTAACATATATACAGGGTGGGCCATCGAAAAAGAAACAAACTGAATAATTCTTACAAAAATGATTTTTCGAAAAAATGCAAAAACATGTCAATTATTATTGGAAGAGGGACATCTATTGACGTAAAACTCTTACCCTCAACTTCCACCCCCTAGGCGGGGGGTGGCAACCCTTAAAAATTTTAAACGGGAAGGGGGTCGAGTAATATAACATATATAATTGGAAAGGTCTCTCAATTCTGTATAATTCTACGTTTGATTTTTTAAATTTGATCGATTTGTTTAGAAGATACAGAGTGTTTTATCTAAAACAAATAAATATAATAATCTTTAACCAGGCCATTAATCGGTTGCAAGAGGTGTTCAAATCGTGTTAGTTAGCGTAGTAATTGTTTGAAATGTTGATCAACATCCAATAAAAATTCTTTTTAGTATAGTAAGATATCTTACTAATAAATTCAAAACTTGGAAGCTTTTAGTAAGATATCTTACTATACTAAAAAGAATTTCTATTGGATGTTGATCAACATTTCAAACAATTACTACGCTAACTAACACAATTTGAACACCTCTTGCAACCGATTAATGGCCTGGTTAAAGATTATTATATTTAACAATTATATACAATATATAGGCCAAATAGGTCAAAGCATCGAACCAAACCAAGGGTGTCAAAAATATAAAATCAAGAATTTATTCAAAACCGAAAAGTATATGTACGTTACGACTACACTGAGTCTTCATCAGCACATTACAAGAACAATTAAAAGAAAAAACATAGAGTCATCGTTAAAAATATAAAAATAAATAGATATAAAAAAATATAAATAATAAATATAAAAACATAACAAAACGCAATACACATCCTAGTTCGGTTAAGTACATAAAAAGCGAAAAAAACGAGAGCGACATTGGGTTGCGATTTAAAAAAGTACGTTGTAAGTGGCGAAACTTCTAATTACAATGTTTAAAAAACTAAAACTAAAATAAAACAAAAACGTGTGGTACTTATTGCTCGTTTGACGGCGAGAATATGTTGGTCACAATCCTGCTTGGATACATGCTGTCTTCTAGTTCGTTAAGACGTTGTAATCGTCAGTATAAAAAGGCAGAGGTGTCTGTGGGATATTGTTCTGTCAGTGTAAGAACCCGATAACAGCATGCGATCCAGAAATTCTACTCAAAGCGTCGAGAGCAGAACAACTCTAACTTTTAATACACAAACACGACTGTGTGTCGGTCCGAACGTGTTGGATCACATGCTGTTATCGGGTTCTTACACTGACAGAACAATATCCCACAGACACCTCTGCCTTTTTATACTGACGATTACAACGTCTTAACGAACTAGAAGACAGCATGTATCCAAGCAGGATTGTGACCAACATATTCTCGCCGTCAAACGAGCAATAAGTACCACACGTTTTTGTTTTATTTTAGTTTTAGTTTTTTAAACATTGTAATTAGAAGTTTCGCCACTTACAACGTACTTTTTTAAATCGCAACCCAATGTCGCTCTCGTTTTTTTCGCTTTTTATGTACTTAACCGAACTAGGATGTGTATTGCGTTTTGTTATGTTTTTATATTTATTATTTATATTTTTTTATATCTATTTATTTTTATATTTTTAACGATGACTCTATGTTTTTTCTTTTAATTGTTCTTGTAATGTGCTGATGAAGACTCAGTGTAGTCGTAACGTACATATACTTTTCGGTTTTGAATAAATTCTTGATTTTATATTTTTGACACCCTTGGTTTGGTTCGATGCTTTGACCTATTTGGCCTATATATTGTTTTTAATTGTTATTTATTCATATCGAACGTGATTATTATTTGTTTAATTATTATATTTATTTGTTTTAAATAAAACACTCTGTATCTTCTAAACAAATCGATCAAATTTAAAAAATCAAACGTAGAATTATAGAGAATTGAGAGACCTTTCCAATGATATATTACTCGACCCCCCTTCCCGTTTAAAATTTTTAAGGGTTGCCACCCCCCGCCTAGGGGGTGGAAGTTGAGGGTAAGAGTTTTACGTCAATAGATGTCCCCCTTCCAATAATAATTGACATGTTTTTGCATTTTTTCGAAGAATCATTTTTGTAAGAGTTATTTAGTTTGTTTCCTTTTCGATGGCCCACCCTGTATATATATATGTATATATACAGGGGGTGGACAAAATAAAGTGAACACCTGACAAATACACAATATTTATTTATTAATAAAGTGTAGGGTTACTTTTGTGGAGTTTCCGCCGTACTGTTCTTGTCGAAACAGGATTGCTTAGGTGACTGTTGAATTCTGCTGTCACCTTTGCTGCGGTTTCATACTGTTTGACCACAATCCTTTTTAATATTCGACGGTCTCTGTCCGTTGGTTTGCGCCAATTCTTTCTCTTCGAGAAGAGAGAAAGAATGTCGTTTTCCCATTTTGTGTAGCCGTTTTCGTCACAGATGTTCCCGCTAACTGAGCACTCACGATTTGCCCTCTTTCGAAATCTTGACAGGTCGCCCATTTCACTGTCCGATTGTTAAAACCGTCGCAGAACAAAACGCGTGTGGTACATTGAAATATAAATTAGAAAGGTTTAGCACGTAACTGTGCAATATATACAAACGTCGCGTCGTTCATACCTTGGCAGGGTTGTCAACGTAAACAAATGTGTAATATTTAGCATGGTGTTCACATTATTTTGTCCACCCCCTGTATATATAGTTAATATGTGTGTGTTTTGTTGACAAAAAATTTCTAGTATTTATCTTGTGTACTTGTTCACCAATCATAGTTGTGATAACTGTACGCGTAGTGGAGTCAGGTATCATAGAAATAATTATTTTCTTACATAATTTTTCAAAAAAACAGCCCTAACCATTTATGATTGATAAAAAAAATTTATAACTTTTGGAGTTACGTTTCCACAGGACAACGTCTGTCGGGTCCGCTAGTATATACATATATATATGTATACTATGTATATATTTAAAATATATACTATATACATATATATATATATACAGGGTGTCTGGTAATTCGAAGATCAACCGTAAACTGCAGGTAGAGTAGGTTAAACTGAGTAGAAAAGTCCTGTATCATTTTGCGATTTTCGTAATAATTAACGAGATATTAATTAAAGAAGATCGACCAATACGCGCGAATCTAAGCGCGCGGCGAGAAGAGACAACCCACGATTATTGTGTAGCGTTTGAATGCGCGGGGAGAAGGAACAGCCTACCGAGAGGGAAAGAAAGAGAGAGAAAGAGAGATGCAAAACAATGCGAGAGAACAATTCGGGGCGGTCGCCGCGGTATTCTAGTATTACGCGCTTCTCGCAACGCTTTGTCACGCGCCTAAACAATCGCGTAACAATGGTTGTGGCTATCCCTTCTTCCCGCGCGCTAAAATGCTAGACAATAACGGTAGGCTGTTCCTTCTCCCCGCGTACTCAAACGCTACACAATAATCGTGGGTTGTCTCTTCTCGCCGCGCGCTTAGATTCGCGCGTATTGGTCGATCTTCTTTAATTAATATCTCGTTAATTATTACGAAAATCGCAAAATGATACAGGACTTTTCTACTCAGTTTAACCTACTCTACCTGCAGTTTACGGTTGATCTTCGAATTACCAGACACCCTGTATATACAGGGTTGGGCAAAAGTCTGGAAACGGTCAAATATCTCGAAAAGGATTAACTATAGCGAAAAATTGTAAATAGCAAAGTTGTAGGGCTTAAAAAAATGTACCTAATGATGACTAAAAATTTTACTTTGAGTGGAGGACGAAGATCATATAAAAGTCAAATTGAATTTTTTAAATGGAACTGCCTACTTTTTATTGTATATTCTTGTAGCTTATCTCGAGACCTTTCCAAAACACTATAAACAAATGTTTTTTCGTTAAGTATTTTTCGAGTTATGAAGGTTGAAATAATTTCTTAATTTTACATGAACTATAAAATATCTCGTAAAATATTCACTTTTCGATGACCTTACCTCAATACTTTTATGCACAGAATAATGAGAAGAATCAATTAGTGTAAAGAAAACACATAGTTGTTTTTAACAAAAAGTATGTAATTGTTAGTTACAAATTGCATATTTTTTGTTAAAAACAACTATGTGTTTCCTTTACACTAATTGATTCCTCTCATTATTCTGTGCATAAAAGTATTGAGGTAAGGTCATCGAAAGGTGAATATTTTACGAGATATTTTATAGTTCATGTAAAATTAAGAAATTATTTCAACCTTCATAACTCGAAAAATACTTAACGAAAAAACATTTGTTTATAGTGTTTTGGAAAGGTCTCGAGATAAGCTACAAGAATATACAATAAAAAGTAGGCAGTTCCATTTAAAAAATTCAATTTGACTTTTATATGATCTTCGTCCTCCACTCAAAGTAAAATTTTTAGTCATCATTAGGTACATTTTTTTAAGCCCTACAACTTTGCTATTTACAATTTTTCGCTATAGTTGATCCTTTTCGAGATATTTGACCGTTTCCGGACTTTTGCCCAACCCTGTATATATATATATATATATATATATATATATAATGATTAAAAGTACAATTAATAATTAAATTAAAATTAATTTATATTCATATAATATAATTTAATATAGAAGTAAAGACTGCATATAATATATTTTTAAAATATGTTAATTATATTTGTCTTCATTATTATGTTAACATTGCAGGTTAAATTAGGTAAATGAATTGCTGAAACTATTAACTAATTTATTTCATTTAACATTATCAACATGGTTTATAAACAACAAATTTTATTGTGAATCTATATAAATAGCGTAATATTGTATTTTATTTCATTTAAACCCCGATATCAGAAATTTTTCTTAAATACTATCACTGCACATAATATATTATACATGTCATATGGTCCAGACGACGTAATACAATATATAGTACAAGTCTTTTTTTACTTTTTGCCTCCATCCATTGCAGCGTTCATGCAAAGCATTAAACCAAAAACTCTGTCCTCCCGTTTCATTTCGTTGTCCTCGTTTACTGGAATAATTAAAACAATTATTAACAATTGTTAGCAAAATTATTAGCAATATTATACAAAAATTATTCAAAACTGTACATCATGATATGATACAGAACATTATGTGCAAAAAAAATAGTAGTACAACAAATGTTTTAAGTAACGTTCGTAAGTTTCTTTAAAAACAATATTATAAATAAAAGACAAAAACGAACGAAGCCAGATGACAGTGACACTAATATATAAGTATATGAAAAAAAATTATACAATAACAGACGTTTTGATGACTTAAAATAGTCATCAATGTCAATATCATTGTCAACTGATGTTACTGTTGAATTTTAATTATTACCGACACTGAAGATGACTTTATTTCAAGTCGAAATGTCTGTTGTTATTGTATAATTTTTTTTATATAATTATATATTAGTGGTATTGTCATTTTGCTTCGTTTTTACCCTTCATTTATAATATTGTTTTTTAAAAAATAGAACTGAAAAAAAGATCCAATCTTAATAATTTTGATTTTAATATATATTTTCAAAGTCTTGAAACAACTCTCTTTGAATCATTTTTCATTGTTTATTAAAAAGTTATTAACAAAGTTGACGATAAACGTATGGTTAACTCCATATTTGAATTGTATTTATTATAAATATTACATTATTTACATATTTGCTTATTTAAATAAATATCTGGGAGAAGGGGGACGAAACGCACACATTGATTTTAGTACTAACAAGTTCAGATAGCATTATTAAAATTTTATTAAAAACCTGACAAAGATACATGTCAAGTAGCTAAAAAAATTTAATGTATATACATTATTAAATAAAAAATTAACTTAGAAATTGATAAAAATAAATATTAATATAATTGTTATTAAAACAAACTTAAATTTTAAAAAGAACGTTTTTGAAGGAAACGTTATATTTAAATTTGTTTAATTAATTAAGGATTTTATTTTTCTGTGTATTGTGCGTGATTTCAAATTTTAAATCGTATAAAATAAACTTAAATCAATGTAAGCAAAATTTTAAATGCCTGGGTCGCATTTAGTAAAATCAGAAGATTATTATATAGGTATATATATACAAATTTTTAATCATCCATCTTTCATGTGAGTCACAAATTGATTATATTTTGCACTTATTTATTGTATTATAATACCTTTCAATCATATTATATTGTAGATTTTTGATAAGGACCTGAACTATAGGTCGAAACGTTAAATAAAGCTCCAAGTTTATATTATTGATGCTGGTTTGAAGTCGATTATTGATTTTACCTTAATTTTATTATCACTGGCAAAGAGAAGATTATACTATCTGTTTTTATTATTATATATACTTCTCTCGCTCTCTCTCCTCTCCCTATCTCCCTCACCTTTCTCCTTCCACTGTCCCTCCTTCCTCCTCTCTTTCTTTTTCCCACTCTCTTTCTCTGTCTCGTCCGTATTATCAGTGATTATTGTATATCAATGTTTACTCTTACAATGTAATAATATTGTATGTAGGCATTATCAAAACGCTTAACAAACAAAATTGCTTTCTATGTGAGTAGAGTAAAGTGAGTAGACTAAAAGTGTTATTTTTTGCGTAATAGATCTCGAAATCTTGGAATTGACTGTACCGACTTTATTCGGACTAGTTGCAATAAGAAACTTATATCAACATGTAAAATGTCCCAATGTATAAAAACGTGTTCCTAGATTTAAAATCTACTACGTTGCTTCCCAGACAATACACATGTTTGAAAGACATATGTATTAAAAATCTTTATAAACATCTTTAAGAAGGCATAATGTTCTTCGTAATTTGTATGTTATTTTAAGTTTACTTACTTGAATTGAGGCATTCCTTTAAAACTTCTTTATTTGTACGTATTGCTACATCCTTGTCTTTTTCGAAACTTTCAAGTAGCTTGTCTACAACCAACTTCGTACCTACTATCTAAAATAAAAGAAAGGACATATTACATCACCATTTTAGATACTTAACATAAACTTAATCAAAATTGAGTTGAATAAGAGCAATAATTAATCAAGGTACAAGAGATAGTGTCTCATGCCAATTGTACGCGCAGTGCAAAACCACTTCGTGTATCTTTACGCAAGTCGACATGCAAATTATCAACAACGGCTAAACCGATCAAATTTTGAGTAGACTCAATCGATAGCTTATGTTTAAATTACGTAATAAAAGCTTTTATTTGTCATCTATGTGCCCTATGAGCGGAGATATCACGATGTAAAGTCTGAATTGGGAAAGAGTGATCTCTAAAATCAGTAGTTTTGTCAGCCAATTTTTCTGGTCCTGCAATTTTGAAACTGAATTGTGCACATGATATCTTATGATGAAATATTAATCACAAAACACTTTTAAGATAAGTCAAGAATTGGTTTCAGAGAGGAGGGGTCAAAGTAGTAAAAATTCATTAACATGTCAGTCCATATGTTTTGAAACACAAATTTTTATGAGTTTGATAATTTAAGACTTCATACATGAGTTTGTTGACTGTTGACAACGAATTTGAAGTTTTTCAAAATTCGAAACATATAATTTTCAATATGGTGGACCATATATATATTTAAAAAATATTTTATTTCTATAAAAACTATCTAGGATTTTCTTAAGTCGCTGATTACGAATCTGAAGTCAGACCTTTAGAGAAAATGGCCGAGTGTGATGGACGAAAATTTAAAAAAGTTTTAATTTTTTATTTTCTAGTTTTCTGATTTTACAGGGTGTCTGGCTATAATCGCCCCATAGCTCATATACAGGTAGAGCAGGTCAAACCGAATACAAAAGTCCTCTACCATTTTTCTATTTATGAAATAATTACGGAGATATTAACGAAAAAAAATCTGCGAATCCGTGTGAGTAAAGCGCGCGCGGCGAGAAGGACGTCCCACCGCTACGCGGTATAGGCACGCGATAAAACAGTGGGAGGAGCCGGCTAGCAATAAGGAGCGGCGCGTAACTACAGCACCGCGTCAAATGTTCTCTTGCATTTTGTTGCGCCATTTGCTCACACGCTCTCTCTCTCTCTCTCTCTCTCTCTCTCTTCCGCTCGTATCCCTATTCTGTCACTCTCTGTCTCGCTCTTCCCCCTCTCATCTCTCTCTTCTCTCTCTCTCTCTCTTTCTCTTATTCTCTTCTGTAAGACACGCCGCTTTAGTTTATAATAAAAAATAAAATTCCATTTAATATAAAAGTAATAATTGTCAAGAAATAATTGTCTCAAGAAATAATTGTTTTAACAAAAATTCGATAACATTATGTCGCGACGTAATTAGTAATTTGATAATTTAAAATTATGTCTAGATAATAATAAATGTATGAATTAAAATAATGTTTCGACATTATTTTAATTTATTAATAAGATTTGAATTTTTCTTTACATATTTTTTTGAAAACATGTATTTTGAAACTTTTATATTAAATGGAATTTTATTTTTTATTATAAACTAAAGCGGCGTGTCTTACAGAAGAGAATAAGAGAAAGAGAGAGAGAGAGAGAGAGAGAGAGAGAGAGAGAGAGAGAGAGAGAGAGCGTGTGAGCAAATGGCGCAACAAAATGCAAGAGAACATTTGACGCGGTGCTGTAGTTACGCGCCGCTCCTTATTGCTAGCCGGCTCCTCCCACTGTTTTATCGCGTGCCTATACCGCGTAGCGGTGGGACGTCCTTCTCGCCGCGCGCGCTTTACTCACACGGATTCGCAGATTTTTTTTCGTTAATATCTCCGTAATTATTTCATAAATAGAAAAATGGTAGAGGACTTTTGTATTCGGTTTGACCTGCTCTACCTGTATATGAGCTATGGGGCGATTATAGCCAGACACCCTGTATATATACACACAACTGCTTTTATTCCCTTGCGGGGTACAGTGCGGACCTCCGCTCCGCTTACATTATTCTAACTTTACCCTTAATCTATCTTACACACTATTCATTTGCGAGAGAGAGAGAGACATCCTTCGTCACACATCCATCCATCTTTCTTCCATTCATTCATCTGGACCTCCGTTTCCGCCGCATTTTCCTTTCCTTCCACTCTCTCCTCATTCATACATTCTTTCCCCCCTCCCCCCTCTCTCCCCTCCCTCAATTCCTCCAAATTCTTCATCCACCTCTCACCTTCTCCTCCTTCCCCTAGCACCTCATACACCATCTCTTGCCACCCCTTCTCCCTTCCCCAATCCGTGCACTCTTCCCATACATGCTCCCATGTCTCCTCCCCCCCCTCGCAGACCCTGCACCTTCTTCTCTCTTCCCTCTCCCAATATTTACCTCCCCTCATACCGTCCCCTAACCTGAACCTTGCCACCCTTTGCCATCTCTCCTCACTCCAATTCTTCCTCAGATATTCTGGGACCTTCCCCTTTACCTTTCCATACCATTTATTAAATTTTGATTTCCCTATTTTGTCCCATCTTTCCTTTTCCTGCCATCCTCTCCCTTCCCCACCAATACCTCCCCTCTTATCTCTCCTCCCTCCCTTAATCATTCCACCTCTTCTATCTTCCATCCCTTCTCCTCATAAAATCCTCTCCTTTTCTCCTCCCAATCTGCTATCACTTTTCCCTCCTTTGCCCTCCTCTTTAATTCTTCCCAGCACCATCTTGCCAGCTCTCCCCCCTTCTTCCTTCTTCCAACTTCCTTTCATAACCCCACGCTCTTAAACCAGCCCTCCCTCTTAACTTATCCCTCTCCAGATTTCCCTTACCATATACCCGGGGGTGTACCTCTTTACTCCCACTACCCATTTCAACCTGTTCTGCACCCTTTCCATTTCATCCCTTTCTTTCCACCCCCATATCACAACCCCATATCCTACTACCGCCCACTATTAATCTGTCAAATAGCCACATCCTCCTCGCTCAATCCTTCCCAAATCTCTTTTTTCCTATCCCCCATATCTCCCTCATCACCACTGCTCCTTTTCTTACTTTTTCCTTCATCTGCTCTTCCTGCCTCTCATTCGATGTCAGAGCCCCTAAATTGCAGTGTAGTTGGGAAGGACCTTACACGGTTGTCAGAAAGCTAAGTGAGGTAGTCTTTTGCATTCAGGAATCTCCCAGGCATAGGAGGAAGGTGGTACATGCGGATAGGTTGGCGCCCTACTTGAGTAGACGTTTGGGTAGGGACTAGGGAAAGAAAAAGTCGGAACCCGTTGGAAAAGTTATGTTTTTTTTTTATGTTTTAATGTTACCGAGTTACTGCGTTTTGTGTTCTCTTTCAGGAAAGGAAGGTTCGAGCCTCAGAGCCGAGTGGAACCGCCTGAGGAGTGTTCCTGGAGTTTAGAGCTGGCCTTCCTTCCTCCCTTTTGTTCCTGTTAAACTGTTCTTTCTTGGAAAAAGAAGACTGCCTCGCCCACGGTTTTTCTCCTGTGGTTTTTCCGTGGGACACAGGGCGAATGCCGAGGCAGGGACTTGGGGAGTCCTGCGGGACGTTGGTGCCACAGGGCGAAAGTCACCCCCCTTGTCCGAAGAAAGAAGACCGAAGACTCAAGAGTCAAGACTCAAGAGTCAAGACGCAAGAGACAGGACTCAAGTATCAAGAGGGACGTGGGCGGCGTAGAAGAAGATTCCGCGGCTTCCCCCTGGGAGCCGGTTGGGGGCCAACTCGATACCCGTGAGGAGGGTTGAGCCACCCTGGAGCCGGTTGGGGGAAGGTCGCGAGGCTGCGTCTCCCTGGAGCCGGTTGGGGGTCTACTTGGAGTAGTACCGCCCTGGAGCCGGTTGGGAGAGAAGAAACTTCTTCTGCCCCTCAAGGATTGTCGGGGGCGACAATCTGAGAAGAAGGGGGGCAGTGTTGCGCCCGCGCCCGGTTACCCGGTACGCAGGGAAGTTGCGTACCGGAGGATGTTTCCTGTTTCCTGGCGACGCCTGTTTACGCGTTGCCAGGCGCGTTGTTATGTTGTTGTTGTTGACGGAGCTGTCAAACTGAAAAGACGCTTGTATCTTTGATTCGAGAATAAAATCGTTCGTTCGTGTTAATTGTGTTGCTTTCTTCCGCGAGAGTGCCGCGAATCGTGAGTGCGTGCCAACAGCGAGTGAGCGCGCAACATTTCAAAAACCTGTTCTGCACCCTTTCCATTTCATCCCTTTCTTTCCACCCCCATATCTCAACCCCATATCCTACTACCGCCCACTATTAATCTGTCAAATTTCCACATCCTCCTCGCCCAATCCTTCCCAAATCTCTTTTTTCCTATCCCCCATATCTCCCTCATCACCACTGCTCCTTTTCTTACCTTTTCCTTCATCTGCTCTTCCTGCCTCCCATTCGATGTCAGTATATACCCCAGGTACCTAAACTTTTTCACCTCTTATATTTCCCTCCCTCTCCATTTCCAAACCACCTTCTTCCACCTCCCTCCTCCCTTCCTACACCTCATCAATTTCGTCTTCTCTACGTTCACCTCCAGATCCTTCCTTTCTACATACTCCTCCAGCACTCTAATCATTCCTCTCATCCCTCCCTCACTTTCCACTATCACAGCCACATCGTCTGCATATGCTAGCGAGAAAATTTTTCTCCCTCCCACCTTTAGCCCTCCCCACCCCCCTTTTCCCAATTCTCCATCCATATCCGCCTACAACAGAGTAAACAAGCATGGACTAAGTGGACAGCCCTTGGTCTCACCCTTCTACCTGTCCAAAATCTTTTCTTCTTCCCCCATCCTCACTCTACTCACCCTTTAACACCTCCTCGCATCTTACCACTAAACCCTCCTTCACCCCCTTCTTCCTCATACTCTCCACTAGAATTTCTCTATTCACCGAGTAAAAAGCCGCCTTCATATCCACAAACATTATCACCACTTTCCCTTTTCTCCTTGCTATCTCCCTGTTTATTAGGTAAGAAAATTTTAATATTAATTTAATATATGTATATATAAAATATACAGGGTATTTGGTAATAGATGTAACATTTGCCATAGATAAGTACGGGTTAAACTAAATAGAAAAGTCTTGTATTTTTTGATTAATGCAAAAAATAATGAGAAATTAATTAATAAAAATCTACGAATCAACGTGCGTCCACGCGATTTAATGAGAAGAGATATCTCAGTACGGTTTACGGTTGTTACGCACACGAAAGTTAGTGTCACGCGTCATTCAATTGTTGTTTCTCTCAATGCTCCGCTGCACGCGTAGCAACCATAGTGTTGGGCTACCTTTTCTCGTCATATCGTATGCAGACCTTTATTAATTAATAACTCATTATTCAATGCCATAATTGCAAAACGATACAAGACTTTTTTATTCAGTTTAATCCGTCTATTTACCCTGATGTTATGGATCTATTATCAGACACTCTATATAAAATTTTATTGTATCACATTATTTAATGGTTTTCCAATTTTGTTTCGTAAAGGTTTGGAAATTATATAATATATTTTAAATTTAAAAAATTTTTTTAAAAATAAATTTTAACGGACGGTACTATCTATCTCAAAAGTCAGTTGATTCTTTAAGCTCCAAAACTTAAAGAATCAGCTAGTTTTTGAGATTGATTTTAGATTTATTTATTTTTAAAAAACTTTAAAAAGTTTAGAATCTATTATTATTATTTAAATTTTTTTTACATTTATTTAAAATTCTATGTATAATATATGTAGAGGGTTCTAAATAAGTGTAAAAAGTTTTAAAAGATAATTAAAAGATAATTTTTTTAATTAAAGGGAATCTATCATATAAGTATGTACTCTTATGTTCGCCTTTGAGAAGTTATACATACATACTTTTCCAAAGAGACAAGTAAAAATAAGGTTTTTATTTTTTTCTTTACGCTTTCTCATTTATATATTCTCTTATTTATCAGATTTTATTGTATTCGTTTATATGTGTGCACAGTATAAGTATACATATACAGTGCATCAACACTGAGCTTTTTTAGTGATATCCAATTTCCAATGCACATGCGTCGGTTTGTTCTATCAAAAATATGGCGGCCTCCATAAGTGACATATTAAGGTTAGTATACAAGTGTCCACAAACACTGTACGAAGCTCTCGTGTAGAAGTAGGAGGGATCGAGGTAAACAAAAATGTCCTGTACTATTTTGTGATATTCGCAATAATTATCGAGTTATTAAATGTTAAAGTCGTACTAATGAGAGCGCACGGAGAGAAGCACTCGTATCGCCTGAACTATAGCACGGCCCAGGGTGTCAGCATTGACTGCCTGAGCGGTGCTAGTGGCGATGTATGGGCAGCGGCATGCTGACATACCCTTCCCCTCGCCGCACGCCGGGTAGACGCTCGGTCGTGTCATTACTCGGACGGCTCGAGTGCTTATCTTGACGCACTCTTATTCGCCTGACTTTAACATTATATATTTTGGTTGTTATTGCATATATCGCAAAATGATTTAAGACTTTTTTGTTTATCTCAATCTATTCTATCATCTCACAAACGTTGATAAAGGTGCTACGGGACATCCTGTATACGCCTTAATACAGAAGCAACCCATACAGCACTGAAAGATTGTAGGAACATTGCACAGACATTGCTTGGAAATATTGTAATATTGCGTGGAGGTTGCAAAAGTTTCCGCAACATTGCTACAAGATTGCTGCAATGTTGAGATGTCCGCTTTCAGAAACATTTCAATGAAACATTCCAGCAAAATTACAATGTATCCTCTCCGAAACGTTACAATAAATGACTATATCAACATTACAGTAAAAAGTAATATTACAATGAAAGGTAATAATAAAAAGGCAGTAAAAAAAGTAGTCATACGTTGATATATATAATACATGTCATATCCGCTATTTTAAATTTCAATGAATAAATAATATTGTGATTAGTAGACATCATATATAAAATGTAACTTAAAAATATCATCATTTTTTTATGTGTAATGTAAATGTTATTTATTCGTTAAAATTTAAAATATCAGACATAACATGTATGTATCAAACGTATAAAAATACCTTTAATTATAATTATATATTTATATAGTAAAAATTACGCTGTCTAAAATCATTGTGTTTTGATAAAATGTAAAAGAAATCATTGTAATAATTGTCAGGAGACGCGGTAGCGTCTCCGGCCATGTTCAAAAATAGAAACTACAAGTAGACGCTACAAGTCTCTTATCCCGCACCCTTAAAGTCGACTTTTTGGGGGTGTAGAACTATTAAAATATAAAAAATTTTGAAATGCCTGTAGCATATTCCGAAAGGTGGTATCGCCACGAGTAAGTTAAGCCAAAAAAGAAAAAAATCGGTCAAGCCGTTCTGGACATATAAACGGTCAAAAAGTGACGTTTTTCGTGAAAAATTCAGTAACGTCTTCTTCTTCTTCTTCTTCTCTGTCCGGAGTCATGTATGTACTTCTCTTCTCTCTTACCTTTCACTCACACCTCCCCCAACTTCCACTCACCCACTCCCCCCTCCCCTCCCCTTTCTCCCCTCCCTTCCCCTCCCCCCTCTCCCCTCCCCTTCTCAATTTTTTCGTCTTTTTCGCTCTATTTCGCACTTTTTCATCATCTTTCACCCCCTCTCACTCTCTCACACCCTTTCTGGTGTATTTACCATTTATTAAAAATTTTCAAAAACCACCCCTTAGACGTGAAATTTAATTTAATCTAGCTTGTGCTAGACGTCCAATTAGAAAAATTATTTTTGGATCTATTGCGTGCCCAAACAAAAATACGATAGTTGCAATAGCGCTGAAATCGGGCTTGCTTTAGGCCCAATTAAAGAAATTTGGAGTGCTCTGCTTATAAAAGATATCCCAGAGACGATTAATTTGTGTATTAGTTATATATTTAAAAATATTTTATACCAGATGTAGTTTACACCAGACGTAATGATCGTGTTAAAATCGGAGAGACGAATAAAATATATGGTTGCGTGCTCACAAGAATAGCTGATGGAGGAGCTCATTCTTTATTTTCAATATTATTGTATTTTTGACATACAAACGGTTAAACATCTCGGAGAAATAAAGACAGTTAGCGAGTGACTGTGTCAGTGTCAAAATTAAAACGGAATAAAAATCTATTTGAAATTAGGTCATCACTTCAACGATAAAAATAATATAAGTATAAGTATATAACTACGTACAACTATATAATGTAAAAATAATTATTTGAATATATTGATGAAAGAATATTAGCATTTTAATAAATTATGTTATTTATTGAAATTTTATAACTTAATCGATATATTGTGTTACATACGTTACATGTAATTTCAGTTTTACTAATTCAAACTATTAATGATACATTAGTGGTTCTAGTAATCATTTCGTGCATCGACTTTACTAAAAATTGACTCTATTGATAAACTACGTAAATTACACGCGAAATAATAATAGGGAAATACTGTAACTAAAATACAGAAATGTAACAGAAGCGTATATAAAAAGAAGTATATGGAGATTTTCGCACACAAGTGTCTTACAAGAACCCGTAAATTAACCCCATAAGAAATGTTAATTAAAGAAATGTTAACGACATAGGTCCCATACTTTTGCGATGTACCGTTTTTGAGATCACCCCTAAGCGGTAGTTTTTGAAAATTTTTAATAAGTGGTAAATTAACCCCATAAGAAACCGATAATTAACGACACAGATACAGATATTTAGTAACAAAAAATTTATTCTATTATTGAAATCATGTAAACGATTAATCCGCACATTGTAATTGAAACAAATGCACTTTGCAGTAAGAGCTTTATTGTGTTAGTTTTCTTCATTTAAAAAGTGCTATAATAAAATCATTTAATTATTAATGACAGTATTCTTCAAATCAAGAAAACTAATACAATTCTGCCTACAAAGTGTGTTTGTTTTAATAATAGTATGCAGATTATTTAACAGTTCAGTTATTTGTATCTTTTACATGATTTTAATATTAGATTAATATTTTTGCTTAGATATTTAATGGACGAAATTGCATATGCATTTCAAGAAACAAAATATATTACAGGGTCAAAAAATATTTCAAATATCATTTTTCAATCACATTATTCATTGCAATAACAAAATAAACTTTTGATGGGTAACGATAACTTTGATCAACAACACTTTTAATACCATTATATAGAAAGCTTAATCCAAAAACAACGTATTTTTTTAAATAACGCAATAGTATCAGAAAAATTTTTTGATCTAATGACATATTTTGTGTTCTGAAATACATATATACAATTTTGTCAATAAGGTATTGAGTACAATAACTCGAATAACAATAACAATAAAAGCAGACACATCTATATTATAATGTCATCGACACGCTTAGATACATACACAGGATGGGACAAAAGTGTGGATATACCCGAATATTTCATAAAAGTTGTATTTTAGAAGAGAATGTTTCAGACGAAAGGGTTTAGAAAGGGTTTAGAAGGATTTATTCACTGTTCTCATCCGTTTAATATTGGGTGGCGTCCCTAAAGTTAGATCAAGATCACATCGATATTTTTAAATGGAACACTCTATTTTTTATTTTAGAATCTAATAGCTGGTGTTAAGAGCTTCTCAAAACACTATAATAAAGTTATTTCGTAAAATATTCAGTTTTTGGTAGATCTTATCCTAACTTTTATGCACAAAATAATAAGACAAAACTATTGGTGCAAAGAATATAGCTATTTAAAAAAAAAAATACGCAATTGCATATTGCAAATAACATAACATTTTTTAAACTTTGTGTTTTTTTTTGCACTAATTGATTCATATATCTGTACTCTAAAAAGTAGGTGATATCCTCAAAAAATCATAAATGAAAAGGTCAAGCCATGTTCAAAAATAGACCCTCAAAAATGTAAATTTTTGCAAATTTAAATGATTATCTAATAATATAACCATGAAAAGTAACTGATATATTATGCAAGGCGCCAGTTCAAAGTGAACATACATAAAGTATATATTATCTAAATTAATTAATAAAATAAATAATATAATAAATTTAATAATATATTACCACGAAAAATGACTGATATGTTATTCAAGGTGCAAATTCAAAATGAACATACATACTTAAGGTGTATATATTATAAGTAAAATTGATTAAAATTTGACTCTAAGTGAAAGTACATAAGTGATATGTTATTCTAGTGCACAAAATATAAAAGTCGTTTATTGAAGTTTGATTTGAAATTTATACAATCTTGGACAATGAAAAATAGTTGTTTTCATAATTCCAGAGTACTAATTTGTTAATGACTCGGAAAAAGAACATGGCGGCCAGTGTTTTGATAACAGTGTTTTGATAATGATTAATTTAAATATTAGCATTCTCTCTCTCCCTCTCTCTCTCCCGCCCTCCCCCCCCCTCTCTCTCTCTCTGGGTAGGGTGACATATGTGATTGATATTTAACAGTACTACTAACTTATTGAATAGTTAGAGGCAAGTTGTGTCGGATAAATCGGAATGTAAGTATTATTATTCCTAAGTGGATACTGAGAAACGCATCGAAGTTTTTTGAGAGCAGGCCGCCATGTTCTTTTTCCGAGTCATTAACAAATTAGTACTCTGGAATTATGAAAACAACTATTTTTCATTGTCCAAGATTGTATAAATTTCAAATCAAACTTCAATAAACGACTTTTATATTTTGTGCACTAGAATAACATATCACTTATGTACTTTCACTTAGAGTCAAATTTTAATCAATTTTACTTATAATATATACACCTTAAGCATGTATGTTCATTTTGAATTTGCACCTTGATAAGCTCTTTCTTGGAAGTTTATGGACAACCACTGATATTTTTATTAGGAGCCAACTGAGATCCCTTAGGCTCAAAATAGTGGAAAAATTGTACTGCGCTCTACTGCGTATCTCTCTGAAATGTCTGCGCAATATTACATTATAACTTGCAATGTTGTAACGTTTCTGCCCAATGTATCTGGAAGCTTTGGTGCCGTATGGGAAATTACATTGTTATTTCCTTCCGAATCTGCGTGGTGAAATAAATTAAATTTAGATTCATGACTGAAACAGATTGCGTCATTAAGAGACAAAATAGTATTATTACGAATATTATATGTGATTCATAAGACTTCCGTTTCCGGTAGCGAAAGTGACGGTTGAGCGAGTGAAGAGTGTGAGAGTGAGATAGCAGTTTTGAGGGTGAGAAGGGTGGAGGAGAGTAAGGAGTGGTGAAGTGGCTGAGGAGGGTCAGGTGGAGGTGGGAGAGTGAGGGTGAGGAAGTGGGTGTGGATTAGGGTGGAGAGAGAGAGGTGAGAATTTTGACAGCTAGCAGAGGAAAGTAGGTATAGAACAAGAAAGAGTAGAAAGAGTAGTGGAAAAGTAGGGTAGAGGGTGGCGACACCAAGCGGTAGATATGGAGAGGGTTAAGGGAATAAAACAAATGTAGAGAGGATGGCAAGGGAGAGAGCTAATAGTTTGCTAATAATAGAGATGTTGAAAAAGGGGCAGAAAAGAAAGGAGAGGCAGGAGGAAGGGAGTGAGGGGGAGGAAATAGAGGCTTTTAAGAAAAGCTCAAAGATGGAGAGATCACCGGTGAAGGGAGCAGGAGAGGGATGGGAAGAGAATATGAGGGAGATGAAAGAGGGGATCAAGGAAATAATGAAGGAAATAAAGGACTTGAGGAAGGACAGAGAGGAAATGAAGGCATGGATGGAGGAAAAGAGGAAGGAGTGGGAAAAGGAGAATGAAGGGTTGAAGAAGAGGATAGAGAGGTTAGAGAAAAGGGTGGAGGAGAGTGAGGAAAGAGAAAGAGGGAGGGGAGGAGAAGAAAGGAAGAAGGAGGAGAAGGAGGGGGGAGGATAGAGAAAGGAATAGGAGGAGGTGAATTGGAGGGAAGGATGAGGAGGCTAGAGTTAGAGGGGGAAAGGAAAAAGAGGGAGGAGAGGAAGAGAAACATAATAATAAGAGGGGTAGAGGTAAAGAAGGAAGGACAGGAAGGACTGAGGGAAGAGGTGGAGGAGATAGTGAAAGTAACGGGAGCAGCAGGGAAAATAGAAGGGATAAGAAGCATAGGAAGGAGGGAAAAGGGGAGAGAGGAGATGGTGTGGGTGAGACTCGCGAGCGTGCAGGAGAAGGTAGATGTAATGAAGGGAAAAATAAAGTTAAGGGATAGGAAGGAGTGGATTATGGATGATCTGACGGAAAAAGAAAGAAGGATAGAATGGTTAATCAAGAGGGAAGCGGAAAGGAAAAGGAGGGATGGGAAAAAGGTAAGGGTGGGATACATGAAAATATGGATAGAGGGGAAGATGTGGGTTTGGGATGAAGTGGAGGATAAGTTGAGGGAAAGAAAAAAAAGGAGGGAGTGGAAGGGAGGAGGATAGGGGAGGAAATTGGTGAGAAAAAAGGGGGAGGTTTGTTGCTAGAGGGGGGGCAAGAGGAAGGGAAAAAAGGGGAAAGAAAAAAGAAGGGCGGAAAGAACAGAAGAAGGGGAGAGAGAAAGGGAAAGAAGGAGGTGTATAAGATAGGTTTCTGGAATGTGGCAGGTATGGAGAATAAGGACAAAGATTTTTGGGAGAGATTAAGGGAGTGGGACATAATATTTTTGAGTGAGACATGGTTACAGAAGAAAGGATGGGAAAGGGTAAGGAAGTGGCTGCCAAAAGGGTATGTGTGGGAAGTGCAGGAGGCGGAAAAAAGGAATAAGAAGGGGAGGGCTATGGGAGGAATGGTGAGGGGAAGGAGGGAAGAGATTGAGGAGGAGAGGGGGGAGCAGGATGAAGGAAGGGGGTTGATGACAGGGAAAGTGTGTTTGGGAGGGGAGTGGTGGAGGCTAGTGGGGGTTTATGTGAATAAGGATCTGGAAGGGAAGATGGAAAAACTGAGGGAGTGGATGGAGGACAGGGAGGAAGGGGTGAGAGTATTAGTAGGGGGGGATTTTAATGCGAGGACAGGAAGAGAAGGGGGGAGAGTAGGTGGGGAATATGAGGAGAAATTATGGGGGGAAGGAAGAAGGTCAAGGGATGGAAAGATTAATGAGGAGGGAAAGAAGTTGTGTAGATTCTTGGGGGAGCTGGGATGGGCGATAATGAATGGAAGTGTGATAGGAGATGAGGAGGGAGAATGGACATATACAGGGGGAAGGGGAGGGACGGTGATAGATTACGCGTTGGGGAATGAAGAAACGAGGGAGAGGGTGAAAAGGATGAAAATAGAAGATAGGGTAGACTCAGACCATCAATCTATAACGGTATGGATAGAGGGAGGAGGCAAGAGGGAGAAGAGGAGGAGTGGGAGAAAAAAGAGAAGAAAGGGTGTTTGGACAGAGAAATGTAGGAAGAAGTTCGAGGAATTTTTTGGAAAGAAGGAGAAGTGGGAAGGGGTGGAAGAAGGGTGGAGGGGGTTAAGGAAGAGGGTGGAGGAGACGATAGAGAAGGTGGAGAAAGGAGCGGAAGAGAGGGGGAAGAAGGGTTGGTGGAATTGGGAATGCAGAGGGTTGAAGGCGGAACTGAAAGAGGAGTTAAGGAGATGGAGGAAGGAAGGAGGAGAGGGAGAAAGGTATAAGGCAGTGAAGAAGGAGTATAGAAAGTTGTGTGAGGAGAAAAAGAGAAGGGAGAGAGAGAGCTGGGAGAGAGAGATAGACGGGGTGAGAACAGAAGGACAGGCTTGGAAAGTGATAAATAGGGAAAGGAAGAGAAAAAAGGTGATAAAAGAAGGAATTGAAATGGAAGAGTGGGAAGGGTATTTTAAGGAGGTGTTAGGGGGGGTAGATTGGAAGGTAACAAGGGAAGTAGAGAGTAGGATAGGGAAGACGGAGGAAGAAAGAGAGATAAGTAGAGAGGAAATAGAAAGGGTGATTAGAAAGTTGAAGGAGGGAAAGGCAGCGGGAAGGGATGGTATTGTAAATGAGGTGTGGAAGCATGGAGGGGGAGAGGTGAGGATGTGGTTATGGGAGATTTGTAATGGAGTTTGGAGGGGGGAAGGTTGGCCGGAGGAGTGGAGAGAAGGAGTAGTGGTGCCGATTGTAAAGAGGGGGGAAGGAGAGAAAGTCGAGGATTATAGAGGGGTTACGTTAACACAAACAGCATACAAAATATATGCGGCGGTGTTGGCGGAGAGGTTGAGAGAAGAGATAGAAGAGAAAGGGTTCCTACCACCGAGTCAAACGGGTTTTAGAAGAGAGATGGGGACGATAGACCAGATTTATACGTTGAACTATTTGATAAATAAGGGGATAGCAAGAAGAAAAGGAAAATTGATAGTGACGTTTGTGGACATGAAGGCGGCATTTGACTCGGTGGATAGGGACATTTTGGTGGAGGGTATGAGGAAGAAGGGGGTGAGAGAGGGTTTAGTGGTGAGGTGTGAGGAGATGCTGAGGGAAACGGTGAGTAGAGTGAGGGTAGGGGAGAAGGAAGGGGGGAGTTTTTGGACAGGCAGACGGGTGAGGCAGGGATGTCCCCTTAGTCCAAGTCTGTTCATTCTGTTGTTGGCGGATCTGGATGAGGAGCTCGAGAAAGGGGGTTGGAGAGGGGTTAAGGTGGGGGGAAGAAAAATTTTCTCCTTGGCGTACGCGGATGATATCGCAGTGGTGGCGGAAAACGAAGCAGGGATGAAGGGGATGATTAGGGTGTTGGAAGGGTATGTAGAAGGAAAGAGGTTAGAAGTGAATGTGGAGAAGACGAAAGTGATGAGATGTAGGAGGGGAGGAGGGAGATGGGAGAAAGTGGATTGGAAATGGAGAGGGAGAGAAATAGAAGAGGTGAAGAAATTTAAGTATTTAGGTTATGTATTGACAGCGAATGGGAGGCAGGAAGAGCAGGTAAAGGAGAGGGTGAGAAAAGGAGCGGTAGTATTGAGAGAGGTATGGGGGATAGGAAAGAGGAGGTTTGGAAAGGATTGGGCAAAGAGATTGTGGTTATTTGACAAGTTGGTGTGGGCAGTAATGGGGTATGGGGTGGAGATTTGGGGGTGGAAAGAAAGGGAGGAAATGGAAAGGTTGCAAGATAGGTTTTTAAAATGGGTAGTGGGAGTAGGGAGGAGTATTCCGGGGTATAGGGTAAGGGAGGAGCTGCAAAGAGATAAGTTGAGGGGGAGAGCAGGATTGAGAGCGTGGGGATATGAAAGGAAATTGGGGGAGGGAAGAGGAGGGGAGCTGGCCAGATTGTGTTGGGAAGAATTAAGAGAGAGAGCAAAGGGGGAGAAAGTGTTGGGCGCTTGGGAGGAGGAGAAGAGGGAGTTTTATGCGGAAAAGGGGTGGAAGTTGGGGGAGGTGGAAAGATTAAGGGAGGGAGGAGAATTGAGAGGAGAGGAGTTGGTGAGGAAGGAGAGAAGATGGCAGGAAAAGAAAAGGTGGGAAAAGATAGGAAAGTCAGTGTCCAATAAGTGGTATGGAAGGGTGAAGGGGAAAGGAGTACCAGAGTATTTAAGAAAGGGGTGGAAGGAGGAAAGATGGCAAAAGTTGGCTAGGTTCAGGCTAGGGGATGGTATGAGGAGAGATAGATATTGGGAGAGAGAAGAGAGAAGGAAGTGCAGGGTTTGTGAGGGGGGAGAGGAGACGTGGGAACATGTGTGGGAAGATTGTACGAGTTGGGGTTTGGAGAGAGGTTGGCAGGAGATGGTGTATGAGGTGCTAAGTGAGGGGGGAGAAGGGGAAAAGTGGTTGAGGGAATTGGAGGAATTGAGGGATGGGAGGGGAGAGGGAGGGAGGGAGGAGAGTATGGATGAGAATGGAGTGAGAGGAAAAGAAAGATGCGGCGGAAGCGGAGGTCCAAAGGAATGAATGGAAAGAGAGTGGATGAATGAGTGAAGTGTGTCTTTCTCTCTCTTTGGCGAAGGTTGTAAGCGGATGCGTTAAGTCATGTATAAGATATAATGTAAGCGGAGCGGAGGTCCGCAGTTGTACCCCGCATGTGGGAATAAAGCAATTTATTATATATTATATATTATATGTGATTCATAAAATATTGATTCATGGATAATGGTGTAATGATAGCACTGCAATGTTATATAGCATACCTTAGATATAAATCGGCTTTATACCCGTAATCGCTTTTCATCCTTTCACGATAATGACTCGGTTTGTAAGGCGAACTCCAAGACAGTGAGAACAAATAACGTTCATTGTTGTTTACCCCCGAGTCTGCAAGCTTGCATAAATTCGATCGGGGCTTGTTTAAACGGAACATTTGCACTTATCATGAAGGACTAATTGTATCTTCGTCGAATGCTTTTCCTCGCGTGAAATGTCAACCGACATATTCGATCTACAGCGAATATGGAGATTTAGACATAGACGTAGTCATGTCATTTCGGAGAATTTAAAAATCTTTTGCTTATCTTTTTCGCGTGAGATATGTAAATATTACAAAGCGATATGATACGCTATTCCACAGTTCGTTAAAAAGGAGATTTTACAGAGATCGAATTTGAGTTTTCGCGTTTCTACTCAAGTACTTTTTTATTCAGTTTTGGAAAGTTCTAAAATTTGTATTTTTGTCTCAATTATATTATATTATGTGTGATATTGATACAAAAAAGTGGAACTGTTAATTAAAGTTATTATTATCTTTATTATTATTATTGTTATTATTAAAATGAACCGTGTATGTGCGAATAATTTGTAGTAGGTTATTTCTTCTTAATTGATAGTTAATGTCAATGTATTATTCGATTATGAAAGAAAACGTTTTAATTTTTATCCACAAATTGCATTAAATACTGTCATGTATTTTTTATTTTATAATTCTTTAAATAATTTTCTATGTGCATATATTTAGTATTTTATTTAATATATGCACAAAGCTTCAGCTGCTCTACAATGTGCCAATAACAATTTAGCCATCTTATTATTTTATACGTTTAAGAAGAAAAGTGCGGAAATACTTAAGGGAGTTCTGTAGATTATGGAGTTGACAAACAGATTCATACGAAATTTGGTCTATCGCCAAATAAAGCTTCTAAAATAAAATTTTGTGAGCCTAGAGTACGTAGGAAAAAAGATAATGAAAATTTTATTGAATGCGAAAAACTATTGCGTCTTATGTGAAACGCAATTTATTTGCGTGGTATAAAAGGATTGACAACCAGAGTATATTAAAAATTTTTGTAATATTAAACAAAGATCTAGTGAATACGCTGCTTGTCTAACAATAATTATTCAATACTTGTAAGAGTGGAAAAAAATTTTCTTTTTTACGTTTTCGTCTGCTCAATCAGTATTACGCAAGATATGTCTCGCATTAAAGAATGACTAGAAAACCACTGCGCGAACATATGATATTCATAACATTATTCTCTTTACAGCGTTGTATTAATACCACGATAGTCAAGGTCACATTAACTTATTATATTATTTTGACTTACGTAGCTATAGAACTCCTTTAATGTCTAACGAATGACTGTGTTGTTTTTTTTCTTTCTTTTTTAGTATTGCGTATTTTTATGATCGCGTATTTTTTCTGCAGAATTTAATTAAATATTTTCGTTGAAATGTCCGCATGCACTCATATGTAATTTTACATCAGCGACATATGTCAAAAGAATACAGAACACACTTTATGAAATCATTAATTATTCTCGTATATACAGAATATAATTGACAATAACATATAGGTTACACAACTGACACAACAAATATATGCAAATGAATCGTTAGCGATGCGCTATAAATATCGGACTGTAATGCAAGCACTAACAATAAAAGCATTGACAACGCAACATGGCAACATGAAAATAACACTGGTTTTCATGGTTTTGGCAATCGTGGTGTGCGCCATGACCCAAGAATCCGTTTTAATTCGAACATGATCGCTTAACAATGAATTTCTGGAGAATAACAACATACTGTTCTATGTGAAGGCACAAACAATTTGACCCCACAAAGCCAGATTTTTGTCAGTAGAAAGGGAAGAAGAGTGGAGGGGCTCATTAGGCTCGAGAAGAAGAAGAAGATTCCAAGATGAAGTCTTTGTTAGAGAAATTCGTTTTTTACTAGAGAAGATATTAAGGAACCTTGAATCGTCGCGATGCTGTGCACCAACCCCTACGACCATACAGACAGTCTCGGATTACACCGTAACAGCGACACCGGAACTCGAAAGTACTGGATACAATAGTACTGGATAAGAAAAATAATAATTGTGAAAACTATTATGGGTAGAAACAATGACGAAATATTAAGATTGGTATCTTGAACTTGATTGGTATGTTAAACTGATTTGCTGTTTAATTACTAGAAAGAAGCAAACTTAACTGCCTAACAATTAATCGAAAACTGTATTTATTTCTACCAGAGTTCCTTTCAGAAAGTTTGAAGATTAATGAGGTGCTGCAATAGATTGAGCAGTTGCGTGTCGTGTGGCAAAAACGATATCAAACGAAAGATGTTTGCACATAATACCACAATCCACAGCCGATTCGTGTGAACAGCAGTAGTAAACCACACATATAATTGAATGAGAAGGATATTTGAATGTATGATAATGTCGCTGGCAAGCGCCTGCTATCAATGAAATTGTACTTGATACACAAGGAAAATGATAAAGGAATATGACTTATCTTGCGATTGGTGGTTCACAGAATGGTTGATGGGAAGTTTCCTAGCCCAAACAACGCGAATTTACCTTTTTCTGTGGACTCTGACTTCCTCGTATATTCACTTATTTTGTGGAGAGGCTTTGCCGGGTTGAGAGGTACGTGTGCTTCCTGGATCTCGTCAGGACACCATTAGGAAGACAGCCGTTGCGTGAGGTGTCGTCTTAGATCTCTCTCCCTAAGTGGGGAAGGCGGCCGCTGGGTGGACCGCCGCCACAGATATCTCGCTTTTATAGTGCCATAATAATGGGCTGTAGCTGCTCTCAGCACTCTCCTTAACCAACCACCTTCGTGGGCATGAGCCGCTCAGGGGGCTGCTGCCGCTCTCAGCACTCTCCTTCTTAACGAACCACCTTCGTAGGCATGAGCCGCTCAGGGAGCTGCTACCGCTAAACTTGAACGAACACCTTCTGAGCTGCGCAGTACAACCGACACGAACCTTGTTGCTAAGCGTTCTCCCCCGCATGAGACCTAGTGATGCAAACTTGCACGGAGCAGCCACGCTAGAGTAGGTGGAGGGGATGGGAAGGGGATGGCTGTCCGTGGGCGCTCAGCGCTCGGCCAGCGTCGATCCTCTCGCTTTTTTTTTCTCGGCAAAAAAGGAGCGAGAGGATTATATGTCTGCGCTTTTTTACCGCTGGACGCTGGCCGGGCGCTGAGCGCCCACGGACAGCCATTCCCTCCCCAACCCCTCCACCTACTCTAGCGTGGCTGTTCCGTTTGCAAGTTTGCATCACTGATGAGACCCACTCTCTGTCGCCTATAGCAGCGCCGCGCTCCTGTGCTGTCGCCGTCTTACCGACGACCGCGCGCAATATAAATATCGTTGCTCTTTGCCGTCTACTATTACTAATAGATGAGCTTTTCTTTTTTGTATTAGTAATTGGGCCTATATGGTCTGCATGGTATGTATCTAAGGGAGAATTCCCTTTAGGGATGTTGTGCAACAACCATTTTTGTTTACCGTGCTTACGTTCAACTAATTGTAAGATACACGGTACACAGTTTCGAATAACTTTCTCGATTCTTTCTCTCATGTGAGTGAACCAAAATTCTTTTTTTTAGAAGCTGTTCCACTTTCTTTACTAAAAAGTGGCCTCTCTCATGCGTTTGTTTAATGATTTCACGTTCCATGTCTTTGGCACTACAAGCAATAGATTGTCTTCATACTTTTTATACAATACATTATTCTGTAACACAAAATCATCGTAAGTACCATACTTTAAGCTCTCAAAAATCGATTTTAGGATATCATTGTCCCGCTGAGCTCTTGATAAACGCGTCAGAATATTTTTGTTATCTTCATATATGGACATTACATGCGGCAAGTTTCGACTAAGAACATGGCGCATAGACCTTCCAGGTATTGTGTAATCAAATTCTTTCAATAGAAGTGCCCATCTGGCAACATGAACATATAAGTCTTTTTTCTTTATCGTTAAGGCGAATACCTGGCAATCAGTCACTATTTTGAAATTAATCCCGAGTAATCCCAAGTAAACTCTAAATTTAACTAAAATGATTTAATAATGACTAAGACTTCCAGATCATAGCTCGTGTAACGTGACTCTACTTCGGTGGTCTTCCAAGTTGCGTGATATACCGGATGAAATAACAAGTTTTCAGCATTTCTTTGAAGCAATATAGTGCCATATCTCTGACTACTGGCGTCTGCATGAAGTTCTGTTTCCGCACCAATACGAAAGTTTTAACACGGGGTCTCGACTCAATATAGCCTTCAAATGCTGGGAAACTTGTTTTTGTTCCTGTTACGTCCCGTAGGCCTAACGATTTCCTTCTTTCCCAGAAATAACCGTTGACTTACGCGAAGTAGATAAATTAAGAAATAGAAAGTAATGCAACGGTACTTATTAACAAGATAAGATAGTCGCTCAAATTATGATGGACGCTATCGATGAAAAATAATGATAAGTGGAAAAAAACCTTTTAAATAAAAAATTAATAGAACGCAGCACGCGAGTTTCGATAAAGGGTGACCCCGGATGTCAAAGGGTCACTTGAAGAATGGTTCTCCGAACTATTTGGAGATAAGCAAAATTCTCCGAGATAAGCACATTTTTCAATAAACGAATATAGGAAGACCTTAAATACGAAAGGGTCACGCCTACGAAATAACTCATTAGTACTAGAAAAATAGATTTCTTATCAAGACTGTAAATCAGATTATCAACTATCAAAATAAATGATTATATGAATTATCCGAATACTAGAAAAATAGAGCTTGTTAATAGGGAACCGAAAATTTTGGCTTAAGTGACAACGGTCTTTTAGAAATTAACTAGTTAAGATTAGCAACGTAATTTTGATAAAAATCGAAGGCTATAGGGCATCCCATAAATTACACAACGTCCCTACGTCCCAGTACATCTTGTAAAACTCCTGTATAAACCGGGTTGTCGTGACGATCCAGGGCATTCTTCTTAAGTCATTCATTCGATTAGTTCACTCTCTATCATTCTTACCATTACCTTTGTCACCATTCTACTGAACGCCGTTTAAAACCGTACGACGAAAAGTGTCTTGTGAGCCATAACTGCGTGTGAACGAAAACTACCCCCAACTCGAAGTTCTACGAGAGTCTGCCACACTGCACGGCTAACAAAAGCTACGACACTAACCAAGCAGTAAGTCCAAAATACTATTTAATCTTCGGTTCCGCTTCACGATTGATTTATTCCGAGTCACCCTCGATTTTCGGGAGCCTACCCTTCTCTCTTACTCTGTCGAATTATTCTCAGGATCCTGACCTACCATCTTACATTTCCTTCCGCTGTCACGGGTTAACCGATTAATTTCAGTATTCAGACCCGCAGCTTTTCCCCTACCTCTCTTCCCACCTGGAAGTAATTTTGGCTCCTGAACTTAACGGGTCTCGTAAATTATAGTGAAACCGGGAGCCCCGAGTCATCGGAGAAGATTGCGAGCCGCCGCGAAACATAGAAGGAACCGACAAAACCGGTGGACACGGAAATTAGCTCAACGTCAAACGACAGAACCTCTAACGAACAATAGTCAAATAGAAATAGAGATTTTGCCTCCATTTACTCCCCCATCAACCGAATCACCCTCTCTTACTCCTGCTTCTCCCCTTCCCCACAACCCGATCACCGGGTCACCCTTTTACGAAATCTTGTCCCCGTTCTATACCCCTATACCCTCTCCTGATCAACTCGAGAGAATACCGTCTCCGTGCCCTTCGAACTCAAGCGTCGAGTTCCTGGAGAAGATACAGTACGATCCTCCCCGGCAGGAATACCCCGAAATTCCATTTCGGGAATTTTGCCGGTATTTCCCGACCATTTCGACACCGATCGAACCGGGGATATTCACGTTGGGCCCCCACGAATTCGACCTTGACGGACTCCTATCCGTCCTCCAGACCGCAGGACCTGGCGATGCTATCCCCGTTTTCCTACCAGATTGCCGTTTCCCTTATTTAGTCCCTATATCCCTTTTTGAACACTGTTTTCCTCCGTCTTCTATATCGATAATGGAAGTCCCTTAATCCTTCTCCCTCCTCCTACCCGTAATAATCAACAAACAATGTACACATACACATATGTATATATCTATTCATAAATGATAATTGTAGATTACATTTATTATATTACCTTAATTAATTTTTACACATAATTAATGTCAATATATATTCACGAACGAAAGATTATAAAAACGGATTAAGCAAAAATATATAATAATAATATAAATGAATAATAAAGATCGACATTTATTTTAATTATAAGTCCTCATCCATTTGCATCCCTTTGTCTAACGAAAACGCACAGGTCCATCCCTGAGTAAAAGGTATTAGGTTTCCTTATTCGAAATAGGACTCATGATCGCACCACTCGGGATAGGCGTCATAGCGTCTTTCGAGACGTTGACCCATATCCGGAGTCGATATCAAGTGCGTTCGACTCGCTACACATTCCTTCTTTTTCTGCGAGACAGAGTGTCTGTACGTCCTGCCATAACCCCGTCTCCTCCCCACTTATTCCCTTCAAATAATAAAAATAAACCCTGGGGTTTGAACACTCCTCATCGAATCGAAATTTAATTTTTTCTTTAAGTAAATTTGAAGGCGGTCAAGCGATCAAGGAATTGTGGAATGAATTTTTTGAAATAGCTCGTAAGGTCTAAAAAACTTTGGACTTGTTTAACATTTACAGGCATAGAAAAATTCATCACTGTCAGCGTTTTCTGTTTAGATGGTCGTACGGACTCAGTCTCAATAATATGACCTATGAGGTATTCTATTCGTTGTAGTAAATAGCATTTTTCCATTTCACATTTAAACGATGGTCGCTCGCCGTCGATAACATTCTTTGCAGTTTACACACTCTCTTTTTCTCGGTACCTGAAGGAATGATAAGATCATCTAAATAAGTTAACACAATTTTTTCCGAAATTAATTTTCTGAAAATAGCATTAATATACTTTTGAAAGATAGCAGGCGAATTATACAGACTGAATGTGTTTTAAGAAGTTCGTACTGCCCATCAGGCACTATGAAGGAGTGTACTTATGACTATTTTCCTCTATAGGTACATGGAAAAATCCATTCTTGAGGTCAATAGTACTAAAAAATACTGACTATAAGCAATCCAACTGATCCTCTATTAACAGTAATGGATAATGATCCTTAAGAATTTTACGATTTAGTCTTCGGTAGTCAACGCATAAACGGGGTGTCCTATCTTTTTTCTTGGCTGATACCACTGGACTTGCATACTCTGATGTGCTCGGTCTTATTATTCCTTCTTGTAACCAATCTCGGATTATAGTGCTAACTTGTTCTTTTTCGGCTGGCGTAAGGCGTCGTGTACGTTCGTAAACTGGTACCTCATCTTTCAGCACCAGATTCAGAGAAATCGCAACCTGTTTTGTTTGTAGCTGATAGTTAATTATCATTTTTTGCAACTCATACTTTATTGCAGGGTCCTCTCTACCTCCGATATTTACATTATAAGGGTGTATTTTCACTTGACGCTTGACGCTGGAGTTTTCAGCGTCAACAGACGTTAGCGTCAAGCGTCAAGTGAAAATGCACCCCAGCGTCAAAATGGCTTAGGCCTAGCGTAGCATTTAAGTGTGATCATTGCAGTGCAATTGCACAATAATAGCGAGTTTAGATTTAAATTAACTAATCTTAATTCGGTTTAAACAAATGTCGTATAATCTAAGATATTACGAATGGCAAACAAAATGTTTAAAAATAATAAATTTAAAAAGAAGGAAGAAGAATAAAAAATAATTACATATTATATTATTTATTTATTAATACATCAATTATTTATTACATATTTATTACATTATATTTTTCAATAAATTTATTTGCATTTTTTAAGTCGAAGAAGACGTTTCAAGTAGGGAAAAAATGTTTGGCGAAGAAGAAGTAAGTAAAATATTGTTATAATTATTTATAATTTAAACAAGTATATATTTTAATAATTAAACTTGCATGAAAATATCTGTAGCTCTTCTCGACATAATCTGTTTCATATGTCCCTTTTTACCAGCTTATAAAGTAATATATGCACTATTTTAATTTTTAATAGGAACTGGAAATGGTTCAGACATGTGGACTCTGCGAAATGATAGTTTCTACGTAGCATTTAACTGACAAATTTTCCTTATTAAAGATATTTGCTGCATTCATTTTTATTTACACTTTTTAAAATAATATTTTACCCATCAGCTGCAATAAAGCATTATATATAGACAGTTTGTATAATGTTAAGCATTTATAAAATGCTTGTTTAATGTTTTTAATCTTAAAAAAGTTTTTAAGTCTTTTTAATCTTGTTTTAATAATGTTTTTAATAATGTTTTTAATCTTGTTAAACTGCCTTAAATTCTTAAACTACATAATTATCAAAATTATATTGTTGTATGTACCTGTCATCGGAAAAAATATAATGTAGAATTATCTACAAAATATTTTGAATATCCTTTCAAAAAGGAATGAGTAACTATATCATTTGTAGAAACTATCATTTCGCAGAGTCCACATGTCTAAACCATTTCCAGTTCCTATTAAAAATTAAAATAGTGCATATATTACTTTATAAGTTGATAAAAAGGGACATATGAAACAGATTATGTCGAGAAGAGCTACAGATATTTTCATGCAAGTTTAATTACACAGCCACACAAAAAAAAAAATTTCGTCGCAGATGGTGAGATTATGATTACTATATGTTTTTCGGGTCGCTGAATCCGAATCCGAGGTCAGTTTTACTCCTGCACGTCAGGGTTTTGACATAACCTCAAAAAACATAGTAAATTTGAATTTTCTAAACATAAATAAAAAGCAAATAACAGATTTGTAGTATTTTAATCATTTTCTTTTTTCGAACTATATCGAGTTCTTTTCTCCTCAAAAGATCGATGCAATGTTTTACGTTTTCTACCATCCTTCGGTAAGTCTCTTTTCATATTCCAGCAGAAATCTGCCATCATATGTTCGTCCCATTTTCCGAGTTTCCATAACTTTTATGTCTTGATGAAAACGTTCCCCTTGTTCTTCGCTAAAATCTCCTAGGTTGTTGGGGAATTCGTCAAGATGTGAGTGCAAAAAATGTAATTTCAAATTCATCAAACAACCTAGTTTTTCGAAGTTTTTTACCATATTATTAACAATTTTTTCATACTGTGGACTTTTTGTATTTCCCAAAAAATTGTGTGCCACGTCTTTGAAACTAAGCCAAGCTTTTTTCTCAAGTCCGTTCATTATACTAGTAAAATTTTCATCTTTGAACAGCTTGCGAATTTGTGGTCCATCAAATACTCCTTCCTTCACTTTTGCCTCAGAAAGTTTTGGAAACTTCGATTGGAGATATAGAAAACATTTACCTGTTCTATCTAAAGCTTTAACGAACTGCTTCATCAGACCAAGCTTTATGTGAAGGGGAGGGATGAGAATTTTTGATGGATCTACTAACGACTTGTGAATGATGTTATATGAACCAGTGGTCAACGATGCTCTTACAGGCCAATTTCTTTGTTCGTAATGCTTTGCTCTATCTCTACTATCCCACAAACATAAATAGCAAGGATATTTAGTAAATCCTGATTGTTGTCCGAGTAACATTGATATGATTTTCAAATCTCCGCAAATCTGCCATAAGTGCTTATTATAGTCTATTTTTTTCAATAGAATTTGCATGTTATCGTACTTCTCTTGCATGATAGTTGAGTGTGCGATCGGAACTGGAGCATAAACATTTGTATTGTGGAGTAAAACTGCTTTGATACTTCGTTTAGACGAATCTATGAAAAGTTGCCAATCAGTGGCTTTATAACAATTCGCCTTCAATGCATTGATAAGACCTTCAACATCAGTGCAAAATACGAGTGATAACTTTTCATCTTTACTGAAAAATTTTAGAAACTCTTTTTCACGGTTACGGTACACAGAAATCTTAGTTTTTGGTTCTAAAACATTTTTCGCTTTGAGAAATGAAGCTAAGTGCTCGGAACCATCTTTTGGTAAACCTAGTTCTCGAATAAGATCATTCAATTCCAACTGTGAAATCAATGACGGAACTGGTGGTTTTTTGTCATGAGCTGCATACTCCGTATCACTGTCATTGTTGTCATCGCTCTCAGATTCATTTGTTTCAGAGAACTGTTCATCAATGTCCATCGGCTGAGTGTCTTTACATACGCGGTTACATTTAGTTTTCAACGTATTGTTTTCAATTAAAACTGGAGCAATCACACATGTAGTGCTTTTATATACAATTTTCTGCTTGTTTTTCTTACTGAAACCTTTTATTTGATTTAAACAAAAGTAACATTCTTCCTTATTAGTAGGACTTTGCCAAATGGCTGGACTAGAGTACTTTATACAATCTTTGTTTTGATCTTTTTTCCATCGAGTGAGCATTCTTTTACAACAATCACAAATAATATGTGGAACCCAGTTGCTAAGCTGATCCATCTTTAACTTGAAGATTTTTTCATACGCTGAGCGTATATCGACATCAACAGGTTTTCTTAAATAACTTACTTCGAATTTAGCACATATGTAGCAGAAAGCATCATGATCCATAAGACAATCATGGGTTTGCGAAACCTTTTTAGTGATTGTTTTTCTTGTAGCATTATACTTCTTATTGGCCAAGTCACCAACCAATAAGAAGCTGCGGTTGCGTGATGACGACGGCTGCGACGGGCCCGCTTGCTCACCCTGAGCCGCCGATACTGGGTATCCGACTCCCTGCATCGTAAGACACTTTTTCCGTGTGTCTGCCATGACGGCATAACAGCCGTGATCCAGGGACTCAGCCGGATAACGGGCTCTCTCCGTTGCCCGCCGTCACCGCGAGGAAGTGCCCAGGATGCAGACACACAGGAAATGAGATCGTAGGAAATACGACGTACTGTGAAAGATTGAAGTATAGTATGATTTGAGTTTGTTGGTTGGTTGTTGGTTTTGAAGAGTTTCCAGATGTTATATCCCAATCTCAACTTGCTAGGAGGAAAACGGGCTCTGTTTCCGACTTAGAAACCCAAAAAACATACAAGAAACATAGTCAATTCTGAGGACCGTAACTTCTATTTTCATGGGTTCATGGGTTGATGGTATCGTAGAGTTATGGTGTTATGGGGTTATGTTGTTATGGGTTCATGGAGATATAGGTTTTAGAGGTTGTTTATTCGAGTTAAACAGTTAGATACATCGCATTGTTTAAAAAATTCAAATTTACTATGTTTTTTGAGGTTATGTCAAAACCCTGACGTGCAGGAGTAAAACTGACCTCGGATTCGGATTCAGCGACCCGAAAAACATATAGTAATCATAATCTCACCATCTGCGACGAAATTTTTTTTTTTGTGTGTGGCTGTGTTATTAAAATATACACTTGTTTAAATTATAAATAATTATAACAATATTTTACTTACTTCTTCTTCGCCAAACATTTTTTCCCTACTTGAAACGTCTTCTTCGACTTAAATGATTTATTTATTTGAAGACTTGATACGGTACTCAAAAAATCCACATAAAGGCACGATAACGTATACCCAGCGAGAAATGAATCTTTCAATCGATATCAATTCGACATTATTTCGATGTCGATCGACGAATCATTTCTCGCTGGATAGGTTAGGATCCACGAACAACTTTTGACGCTTGAAGCTGGATGAATCCAGCTTCTTTTTCTCGACGCTAGCGTCGAAAATAAGATCACGTGACTGGCTAGACGCTAGCGTCAGATTGATAGTGAAATTGCAGCCTAACACGAGCATTTCAAGTTACCACTTTTAGAATCAGAAACATCATTGCAAAATATTTCTGGAACCTGAATCAGATGACATGTAATATATTAAACTCGTTAGATTCAACCTCACGTTTCAACAGTACGGCATTTGTTTCGTTCCAAATAATATTTGTAAGTTGTAATAGGTCCAAATCCAGCAATAAATTATAGTTCATGTGTACATCAAAGATGATATGTATAACAAGGTGAAATATGTCCTTATCTATCTATATGTTAACTATAAAACTTCCGAGGATATTTATATTTTCAATGCCTAGACCTTCACATACGATACTCGGTAAGGGATGGTTAAGCCAATTTAATATACTGTTCTGCTTTCATAAGATTTAAATCACTACCAGTGTCAAAAAGCGCGGCACTACTTCTATATTAACAATTTTATAAACCTTATTATCTCGCTTGTTTATCATAGTATATTCGTTTACCTGTCTTGGGTGTTTTTTTCTTACTAACAAGGAAGTGTCCCATTCCGATTTTGATGAGCTTCTAATATGCTGTCCTCCAGATCAAAATAAGGAAACGTTTTTTTTTATACGTGCCCATACGGCTTTTTAGGGGGTAAAACACCCCTTTGAAAAAAATCGGTTTTTCTCTTTCGGAGCGAATATCTCCGAAACTAAGAAAGATAGAACAAAAATTCAAACTAGGTATTAAATGGATTGATGAGTACTATAAAATAATGTAAAAAAATTTTTTTATTAATAATAAAACATTTTATTATTTTTAATATACATAATTACTATCTATACTTTAAACATACACTACCGTCGGAAAGTTTTGCAACACCCTCCAAAAACCAATTTAAGCTCCTATAGCTTCCGCAATAATAAAAGAAATGTAATAAGCTTTTTATGAAAAGTTGTATTTATTTATATACTACTAAAAATGATTAACAAAAAGCTCAAAAAATATTTTTAATTTAAACAGCAGACTCATCAATATGGCCACCTCTCAACCCAAACTAAATTATTTACACAGAACACCACCAACGCGCCTAATTCTCGTTATCAGACAACACTTATGCTTATAGCAATACGAAAACGGCAACTTTTCATGACCCACTTGATTATTTCATTTTATTAAAAATTTTTAAGCCAACTTTTTTGTTTGCTCCTTTTACGGGTTTTTTTTATTTAAGAATAAAGAGTACAAATTACATGTCTGGAAAATAATATATCCCTTTGATTAGGTGAAAACTAAGTAATAATTTATAATTACATTTATTTTCCATATTAATTTGACTTAACATACCAAAAATTCGCGGTTGGAGGGTGTTGCAAAACTTTCCGACGGTAGTGTATATGTGTATATCTATATATTTATTATTCATATTTTTTAAGGCAAAATGCAATTCAATTCAAGAAACGTAATAATGTTGCTGTTTACTGCCACTACTTTTAATTTGCCACAAACTCCTTTTACTAATGAAGAAAAAGAAGTGCAACAGAAAGTAGAAAATATGCTGCAACAAATGTACGAGGACAAATTTGAGATTGAAGAAGAAGATTTTCTTGATTTTATATCAGAAACACAAGCAATAACAGACGAAGAAGGAAATAAAGACGAAGAAACAACGTATTATGTGAAGTATATGTTATGTATAAATGATAATATTCCAACTGAATATAAAAGAAGTGCTGTTGAATTTTGGGAATCTGTCGATTCAAATAGGACAAAATCACTTGGGACTGTGAAACATTGATTTTGGAAGGTACATCGCTACGCCAATTACGATGGGAAAAGCAAGTGAACAAAGGTAGATCTAGATTGCAGAAGTTGAAAGAAATTTCATCATACACATTAAATAAATTCGAAGAAGTTCTTGAAGAAGTAATAATAATTCACGACATTGATATTGTTCGATGGGCCCTCAAAGTGCAGTAGGAAATTAATGTACCAGGATTTACAGCGTCAAAGTCATGGGTAAATAGATTTAAAATGGCACATAACATTTTTTCCCGAAAAGTCACATAATTTATTACAAATAAAAAACTATACAATCAAAAAATTATCTGGAAGCAGAAGGCTATAGGTTCATTGAAAATGTTAAATATCATATTATGCGTTATGGAATTGAAAATATTTATAATTCAGACCAAAGCGGTTTTCAATTAGAATTACATAGTGGTCGTCCTTTA
This sequence comes from Crematogaster levior, assembly GCA_901521435.1. Taxonomy (NCBI): domain Eukaryota; kingdom Metazoa; phylum Arthropoda; class Insecta; order Hymenoptera; family Formicidae; genus Crematogaster; species Crematogaster levior. Next base: position 276,601 of record CABEGB010000626.1, read on the forward strand.
GCAATTGAAGGTACAAAAAAGGTAGAGTGCACGGCGCAATCAACATCGGCAACTACACTTAGCTACACTATACAACCAACAATTTCAACCGATGGTAGATTATTATCACCTCTTTTTATTGTTTTAAAAGAACCTACTAAATCATTCGGACTGAGAGTACAAAAAATAATGTTTAGAGAGAAGAATATTTTTGCCTCAAAATCTGGAAAATTAATATCACTCATTTCGAGATTTGGTTAAAAGAAGTTTATTTTCCAAACATTGGTCCCAAATCAGTTTTATTATTGGATTCTTGGACTGCCCTTATAAAAATTTTTCACCGTTTTTGGCCCGTTTTTGACCGGCGAAAACGGTCAGTTTGAGTGGTAAAAACGTACATTTGATTCAATGAGTACGATCCGTTTTTAGGGCGCAAAGGGGCAATTTTCCGTAAAAATGAGTGATTAAAACGGATTGCGTACGAGTATATCCGAGTGGTAATAACGTATTCTTATGAGTATTTTTGAGTGGTAAATACGTGCTGTGTGTAAATTTGAGGTGTAAAAACGTACATTTAGCTACGAGCAAAAAATACTCGTTTAGCACTCATAAATACTCACACAGCACATTTTGGCTGCGTTTCGATATTCACTGCAAGTACTGAAAATCTATAGTGTATGTGACGTAAACTATAGATTTTTAATATTTGCAATGAATATTGGAACGTAGCTTTTGAAATAAAATAATCAAATAATCAATCATTATAATTGTTCATTTATTTATAGTAGTTTAAAACATTTATATAAATTTATATAAATTATAAAAATTCGTGGACATATTTTTAAGTTTGTAGAATAAATGTACTTCAATTTAGAGACAATCCGCGGATATTTTCTTGTGAGTAAAAAAGAAACGTACTAACGTGTTGTTACTCATCAACGGAAAATTGAATATTGAAAACGGACAACCTACTTCGTCCTCATCTTTGTGAGTAAAAAAGGAACGTATTAACGTATTGTCACTCATCGACTGAAAAACGAGTGTTAAAAACGGACAATCCACTAAAAAATACTCATACACATACTCGCGTATACTTGTCATGCTCTTTCGCAATAGACTAAGCGTGCTTGAAAGTGCAAGAAACGGACATAAAAATGATAAAACGGGCTAAAAACGGGCTAAAAGCGGGCTAAAAACGACCTATATGAGGTGTAAAAGCGGTGAAAAATTTTTATAAGGATGAATATTGCCCAAACGTAATTGCAAGAAGTAAACCAGAATCTGCAGAAGATTCTGTTTTTCTAACTATACCAGCAGGGGCAACGGGTCAAAGACAACCATTAAATGTATACGGTTTTTGTTTATGAAAAAATTTTATAAAATACTTTTTAGACCTTGTCATGCTTCTAGATTTAGAAGTTAAACTTCAATCACGAGATGCTATTTTAAAATTACAATCATTAATACATTTCCAATTTTCATCACCAAGATTTAGAGATTTATTTAAATATGCATGGTATAAAAGCGGTTAAAGAAGAGAGATCAGCATAATTTAAAACGCCAGTTGATATTTGTTTTAAGAAGAATGTTAAATTGAAATGCGATGTTTGCGGTGGCATTGTTATAATTACTTGCGCATGGTGTAAAAGTCTCTTTGTGTATAACATTTCTTTCATAACCATCATATGTGTTATAAATTTGACCTTTAATAATATAAATATTAAATACTTATGATGTCAACTAATGCCTTTCATTTGAATGAAATACTTATATTAAATATTTATATTATTATTAACTTTATTGTAATATTATATTGTTACACAATTGTTATATGTAATTTCATTAATTGTAATTATGTCACAGAGTTTCTTAATTGTACTTATAAAATTAATAAAGTAATAAAAAGCATACATGAAATTGAACATAAAATATATATGATTTAAGAAAATAATGATAAAAATAAAAAATAAAAAGATCGCGTGGAAGGAGTGAGTGTTTGCAGTAAGGCGTAATTGTAATATTATATGTCAATCCGTCTTATATAAAACCGCGATTAATAGTTCATACAATTTAATTAAAGGTACACGATAAAATGTACGATGTTACGTATTAAACTAATGCTTGCAAAGCGACAGCATTTTTTATTTCCTCCAACGATAAAATTACTCGTCTTATAGACCTTTAAACTTGTAATATATATTAATATATATTACATATAAATTTATATATATACAACATTAAATTTTATATAAGTGCTCAAGCTGTATGTGATGAAAACTTCCGTGATTAGGTATGAATATGTCCTCCAAGTGTATTCGTTAACATCTGATTACAGGAAAATGCGTTGCGCGAAGACAGTGCAAAAGAAATTTTTTTAATTCTTAAAATATGTCCATCACTCTTTTTTCAAAATTTCAAAATTTTTTTGACGCCACAAATAGGAGCTTATTTTTGTACAAATTTAACATTTTTTTAAATATTTTATTTCGACGATAATTATTACACTTATGCATAAAAACCGTTTTTTTCCAAAGGGGTGTTTTACCCCTTAAAAATCGAAAGTAGCCCATATAAAAAAATATGTGTCTCTTAGATATATAACAACATATTTAAAGGAGAATCAAATCGGTTTCGGATAGTTGTGACACTTCCCTTGTTAGTTTCGGAGATCTTCACTCCGAAAGGGAAAAACCGATTTTTTTCAAAGGGGTGTTTCACTCCCTAAAAGGCCGTATGGGTATAAAAAAAAACATCTCCCTATTTTGATCTGGAGAACAACATATTAGAAGCTCATCAAAATCGGAGGGGGACACTTCCGACACCTTCTTTGTAAATTTTGCCGCTATGTGTCCAAATTTGCAACAACCAAAACATTTTGTACTTTTCGATTTAAATGGACAGCTCGCTCCCATATGATTCTTTTCACCGCAATTGTAGCAGCACTTCTCATCCGTCTTCGTTTCTTGCCCACCTGGTCCTTTTATTGCATCTTTGGTTTGTGACTCTGCGACTTCGACTTCTGATTCACAGCGTTTTTCATAGCTTTAGCATCAGCTTCTTCCGCAAATCCTTTATATTTTGCGCACCATAGAGGATAGTTTTATTAACAGGCTCATCTTGGATTCCACCAATGATGTATTGAATCTTAGCCACCTTTTCAAAATCGGCATGACTTGTTATCTCTATCATGCTGTATACATATTCGTGATAAGACTCATCGTTCTTCTTTTTTGTTCGAGCCAGTTGTTTATGCACTTGTCTACTGTTAACAGTCTTGCCAAATTCAACGATAAGCGCCTTCTCGAGTTTTTCCCACATTTTGCAGCAGTTCTCGTATGCGATGAACAGCTTAGCCGACCCACGCAGCTACATCACCACTGGCACCACTCGCCGGGCAGTCAATGCTGACACCCTGAGCAGTGCTTAGACGCACTGGGCCGTGATATAGGTCAGACGGCTCGAGCGTTTCTCTCCACGCGCTCTCATTTCTAATTTAATATTTAATAACTCGATAATTATTGCGAATATCGTAAAATGGTCAGGACATTTTTGTTTATCTCGATTCTTTCTACTTCCATACGAGAGATTCGTACAGTGCTTTTGGACACCCTGTACAATATTATTTATGTATGCTTATTACATTTATGTTTGTTTATTTTTAAAATAAAATTTACCGTATAAATAAATTCTACGACATGACTAAACAGTAAATTATTTATCAGGAAATAAATCATTTTATACTTTAACAGAAACTAAAATTTGAGCCCCTGTCCTATCCTCAATATGGCGGCAAGTGATGGGACTCACTACATCAAAAGTGCCAACACTCAGTATCGGTATTGTATATACTGGTGTATGTTATTGCTTGACATTATTGGCATATGCAATGATTCAAAACCTATGTATTTTATATTGTGTGGTGTACGATAATGTATTTTATTTTTTATTTGAAAACTATTAAACTTTTTTTTCAAAAAGATCAAAAACAAAAAAATCTAACTGAATCAAGTTTTCTTCAAACATTCTTAAATAATCATATTCCAGACCATTAAGAAGTTCTAATAAAACATTGAATAATGATTGCTAGTTTCGTCCTCTTATAACGATATAAAAAGAAAATATTGATAAGTATTCTTACTTATGGAAAGTGCTTATCAAATTTTATTTTCTTATCTTACCTAAAATTTGAAAAAAATAAATAAAATAAAAAACTTATTTTTATTTCCCTCTTTAGAAGAATATAACCTCAGGGATGGATGTAAGAGTACATGATTTATATGACAGACCCTCTCAATTTTCAACAAAGAATCACTTCCTAAAATTTTTTGCACTTATTCAGAACATCACATATATAGATGAATATTTATTAACATATGGATGTAAGAGTACATGATTTATATGACAGACCCTCTCAATTTTCAACAAAGAATCACTTCCTAAAATTTTTTGCACTTATATAGCACATATTTCTGAATGATTTACCTATGTTTAGTCTAGCTTCTTCCAGACATGTCTTTATTGTCAGTACATCGGTGTCATATTCCTTTGCCATTTCTTCTAGGTCTTTATCATCTGCAATTACCTAAAGTATAGTTATATTACATTGTATTTTACTAATACAATAAGTTTATTGTTATGAATAACGATTACATGTGAAATAATTGCAATGAAAATATAAATTATTTATATCATGTTAATAAAAAAATTTATAACATAAAATATAAATTAAAATTAATTGGTATATGGCTCCTCAATATAAATATATAAGTAAACACATAAGCCTTTTAAGAGCCGGACATTTTTCAATAACAAAAGACTAATTATAATAATAAATAATAGTAATTATAATAATAATGTTCATATATTAAAATTTACATCAAAGTTAATCAATTGTCATACGCGTTTCGAACTCACAGAGTCCTCTTCAGTGACGTAACAATACAGTCTCATATACAAATTGGTATGTGGAACAGCATCCTCTTCGCCATGAGGATACTATAGTCATGTTGTGTAAAATTTCAGATGTACGGAGGACATTGCAACATCTGAAATTTTACACAACATGACTATAGTATCCTCATGGCGAAGAGGATGCTGTTCCACATACCAATTTGTATATGAGACTGTATTGTTACGTCACTGAAGAGGACTCTGTGAGTTCGAAACGCGTATGACAATTGATTAACTTTGATGTAAATTTTAATATATGAACTTTATTATTATAATTACTATTATTTATTATTATAATTAGTCTTTTGTTATTGAAAAATGTCCGGCTCTTAAAAGGCTTATGTGTTTACTTATATAAAATATAAAATATTTAAAAAGTATACAATATATTCTACTTCTTGTACATATTTCTAATTTATTTAACAAATTATTTTATCAACTTGAAGTCAATTCTTTGTAGAAAAGTGCAAAATCGTAAAACAAATCTATTTTTACGTTCCTTCCTTTCATCACTGAATCAGTATATCCAAATCTACATTTTTACTTTTTTGTGTAACTGGCTACATTTTGATCGACATTTTTTAAAAATAAGTTCTTTCTGGATTTTAATTATAATTTTATTAAAAGCTTAATAAACATATTAGAAACATAAATAATAGAATATAATAAGAAATCTTTACTCGACGCTTGCAGATAATTTTGCAGAAATTATCTACTCTGATTCGCAAGGAATTATATGTTTAACTTCCTTTTTCATGGTTAAACACATTAGAAATTATTTTACATAGTTCAAAAATGTGTGAAAAACAATCTATATATTTTAAAGTAAAAAGATTTAATAGTTTTTATTTCAAGTGCACTCTCCTCCTTAAGATTGTATTACCCATAAAGTCATTTCGGTGCTAGGCACTTGAAATTTTGCAATTAAGCTCCTATTATCATAATTAAACTACTCACCAAATTTCAAAAAGTTTCACGAGCTTGTTCAAAAGTTATTGCATTTTGAAATTAACACATTTCTTTAACATGAAATTAACAGCTTATGGAGTACAGCTACATGTGCACTTCCACCGTAGAAAATATCACAGAATCATCGGTGACAGACCTTTGAAATTTTGTATGTCGATGTTAAGTAAGCTATGTTTTGCAAAAAAAATTGGAACCCTACACCAAAAATTGCGAGAACTATCCACGAAAAACCGAGGCTAACTGATTCTCAATCGCGTAGACGCATACAGTCAAACAATAATACATCAAAAGTTAATACATGGCGAATCGCAAATAAAGCGAAAATTAGTTGAATGTCCTAAAAAACGCTATAAATAATTATTCTAACTCTTATTCAATCTAAACATACGAAATGCAGCGAGCAACGACTGGTCTAACGATGAATTGAAATTCTTTAACTTTTAAGAGATTGTATGGGTAATACAACCTTAAATATAGAGACTTTATACATATATAGTAACTTTTTTGTAACCAAAACTTAAGATATTTGGATTATAAAATTTGATAAATTTTTAAAATTTATTTTAAATATATAATAATAGAATGCTAATTTGTGAGGCTTGGCTATAAAAAAATATATATTTAAAATTAAAAATATTATAAATAATGATCTTCTGCATATTTGCAAGAAAATACAACTTTTTGACATATTTTAAACACTGCAATAGTCAATTTGTATTTGTACAAATATTTTATTTAATTTTTTTATCTAAATAAAATGAAAAAAGAACATGTGTATGTGTGTATAAAAACAAATTGCACTTACAACAGCAACGAGTGCTAAAACAAAAAGCGCAATTTTCTTCATCTTTCTGCGTTTTGACGATTGAAATGAACAACTTGCACAACTTAATTCGTCAACTGGGGATATCGTACTTCTATGGTACACTATTATATCCGTAGCATGATCTTACGTCATCAACATGCGAGAGGAAATTCTACATTTGTGTAACATGTATGCACACAGATGTGTAGAAGCACGATTGGTATAATTGGGTGGCATATCAGATTTGCATAAGTTTTCGATGGCATTGTGATACTACATGACTACAATATTCGCAATTATTTCGTGCATGCACGTATTTAAATTGGATATATTTCAATGTACGACATTAGTTTCCACTGTACGTTTGATTTGGATTTCAATTTGGAGATAAAACAATCAAACAAGATTAAAATCGGTGGAAACTTGTTTAATTGTACTATACTTTTATTTCAATCCGTTCTCTTCATGAAAGGAGCGGTAATTTAGGAATGAAAATTGTAATCGATGGAGACGTTAAGAATAAATAACATCAACTTCAAATTTTTGCATGCAGTATTATTATGACAATGTATATGTCAGTATAAAAGTTGGCAATTCTGGAAAAAAACAACTCAATTCACTTTTAATCCACTTCCGATAGAAATCGGTTGCTATTATACATTTGTTCTGTTCCAGAATAAAATCAAATTAATGCATTTTAAAGAAACTAGACCATTGGTTCGTATTTAAAAAAAAACACAACAATTGTACACAAAGCTACTATTCAATTGAAATGCTTAACAAATGTAGTGTAACTATAATAAATGTATAAAAAATACAAGTAGGGCAGTTTCAATCAGTATATGTATAAGAAAAATGTAATATATAGAAAGAAAAAGAATTTTATCCTTTTATTATTAAGATTATTTAATTATTATTATTTAATAATATATTATATATAATATTATATAATATAATAACCCTTCAATTATTATACATAATGTATAATAATAATTACTTATTATATTATACATAATATATAATAGTTATTACTTAATAATTAAATAATTAAATTAATTTTTTTATATGAAAAATAAACATAAAATAATTACAATTTTAAAATTTATGATTTAAAAGAACATTTTATATATAATATGTTTATAAATTAATATAATTATATTTACTAAATAATTTTAAAATATTAATATATAATCTATATAATTAATATTTTATATAACAAGAAATAGTTTTTTACTAAACAAAGCATGAAAGAACAATATCGCATATAGAATACCGCACATTTCATTGAGCAATAGAGAATGAATAAAAAATAAATTGTAATGAAATAATAAGTGATAAAAATGATAGCGGCAAATTGTGATGATAATAAGTGATAATAAGTGACAAAATAACGATGGTAATTACGGTTGCTGCTCAAGGTCACCAACATGCCATTTTATCACAATGTGCATTAGATGTACAAACCTCAATTTGAGTTTGCGTGTTGTTGGTTATATTTAATGGCAAATAGTTTCTGTGAAATCGAAATCCTTCTGGACTTGTCAGCTTTGGCTGTTGGATAATAAAATGTAGCTGGAAACAAATGACACATCTACATCTGAACAATTAACCTTATTTTTTCCAAAGTAGAATTACATTTTAGTATGTGTTCCCAGATAACACGCTATCTGTTTAAAAGATGTTTTTTTTTAAATAGCTTTAAGACTTTATCAAAAGACACCTAAAAATGTTTTTAAGATTTTCCGAATGAATGTTTGAAAGTTTCTCAGATAGCCGACTGTCTGTAAGTTTGCTGTAATTTTACCGACAACACTGTAAAAAATAGGCGTGTTTGACGTGTGTTCAACGTATATAGAAATAACGCACAACACACTTTGTTCACGTGTACTATGCGATTTCTGTGTTAATACTACACATTTTAAGTGAAATAATCATTTTGTAATACACGTAAGTGTGTAGTTTCAATATGGATAGATGGTGTACACACTTCGCGACGCAACCCATCAACAACACTTTAATTCGAACACGTTTAAAACGTGTTGAATCAACATAGGAAGTACTATGTTACACATATTGTAAAATGCAACACACGTTGATAATAACACACGAACGAAAATAACACGGAAAAATGCAACACACTTTAAACGTGTTAATATTCGTGGATCGGTTTTGAAAAATCGCATTGATATCATAAGATCGGACCAATAAGGTTTTTATTATTAACATGTACATTCAAAAATGCACAATAAGTAAAACAATTTTACTAGAATAATAATTTATTTCAATTTTTAAAAAATATTTAAAACGCCGATTAGAATTCTATACGGTCAAAACCTGCAGGATCCATGGATCTTAAATAGTCAAACACTAAATCTGCACGAAGGCAGCATCTATCTAAAAATGCGTGTCGACACTGTCGAACTTACAACGCACCCCCCACCCGCACCAACTTAGAATCAACGTGATTTCAATGTTGGTGCTAATACAAATCCCTACAGATAAATAATTTATTGCGAAAAATATTACCTCAGCCAGGATTCGAACCTGGAACTCCCCTATTCCGTGCGGGTGTCATACCAATACCGAGGCATATGATAATATTTGTCGCAATAACCGGTAAACTTTAGTTAGAACGTCTTTTCACGGCTGACGTATAATATACAAACATTACAATATATTACCGACCGTGTGTTACTCAATAATAAGAAAATGTATTTAAAATCTAATCGGCGTTTTAAATACATTTTCTTATTATTGAGTAACACACAGTCGGTAATATATTGTAATGTTTTTAAAAAATACATAAGATGTACATACAAATTCTTGATATTGAAAAATTTTATTTGTAAAAACATTGTGAAAAGGATATATAAAAAGTATACATAATACTAAATAATTAAGACTTGCGATTTCTATTCTAACCGAAAAATTCATTACGTTCATGATTGATTAAGCTGATGTACGTTTTATCTATCAGTGTGAAACGAAAAACTGGATGAGGAAAAATTAAATTTTCAGCATAAATTATATCTTTAAAATTATTACACGCTTCTGTAACGTAATATGCATTGAGCTTATTATCAAAATATAAAGTCACCAAGAATGAAAAAAGAAAAAATATATGCTCATGAAGAACAAAAATTTCTTCGATCTGTCCGAATAAAGGTAACGAATAGTCATTACACTCTAAAAGAATAACGAATTTTGATTGATATGTTGTTCCATGGATGACTACTTTAGGTGATCGTAATATTAAACAATTATTTCTATCAGCGTCAGCTATGAATTTATGAAATATTTCGGAATTTGGCAAATTGGATAATAGTACCGTGACTCCAGGATATATTTTATGGCCTTGGTACAAGAATTTTTTCGCAAGCGCAGGATACGTCGCAAGTTCTGAACATAACCGTGCCTGATGTCGATAAGCTAAGGTATAAGCCATATTCTTAAAATTTCGTACAACTGACACTAACGATTTAAAGTAAGCATGTGCAGCTTCAAACCGAAAACACCATTGTTGTCGCGCTGGTCCGAATAGCTGAATGCATCGTGGAATATGAATAAGATAATGAAATTTTGGCACTATAGAATTGGGATACAGTCGCTTAAATCTTGGAATATATAACTCTATCATACGAGATAATAGAATTACAGAACTATTCTAGACGAACTTCGTACGCGAGGCAAATATTTAATATTTTTAACAAAAGTGTGTGACACTCTATTCGCTCATAAATATCATCTTCTTCTCTATTTATTACCTCTTTACCTATCAAAAAAGGTAAGGTATGAGACAATACAAGTATTTGTGATGCTGTTTGACGTAGATTAGTATTTGCAAAAAGATGTTCACGTAACACAACTCCAGGTGTGTCATTTTGCCAATGTCCGTAATTAAAATTAGTTCGTCTGTTATTAAATTCAGCTAAAGTTAACAACTTTTTCTCTTTGATGCAAAATCGCAAAAGTTCTTTACAAGCGATAAGAGCAACACCTTCGAGCAAGACATGCATTGAGTCTTGAGGTAAACAAGTTGTTACATCGAAATTTGGTATATCCAACAGTGAGCTTCTGGCATTGACACCGTATCGTTTTCTCCAAAAATTTACAGTATTCATTGGAATATCTGGATCATTAATTACTGCTAAATGATTTTTCTACTGACTTATATAGTCTCGCAAGAATAAAGTTATCAGAAATTTTATACAATCATATTTTGTCGCCATGCACTGACATTTATAGTCGATAAACGGATACAGGATTCTTTAAAACCCCCCACGAGTGCTGAAGCTGGAGTGTCACCCGCAAAAAATAAAAGTGACCCCTTAAAAGTAGTTTCTCCATGTCTCCTCTGATATTCACAGTAACTCCTTGGGTTTGTAACGTTATAATTTCTGCGACAAATAATTCTAATATTTTTTGGAGTCCACCTTTTTTCAAATATGATGTTTTAACAATCGCAAATAATTGAATTGTATTTCGAGTCGATCGTACTTCTGGGTGAATATTTGCGAGAGTCCAATAAAATATGGATATTTTTTGTTCTTTCGCATGTACACCCAATGGATTTGCGATCCCAAGATCATCATAGTAGAGAATTACAGCTAAAGCATTTTTGTTATTGCAAAAGAATTCGTTCTTGTGATAATAAGAGCCATCTAATACCGACTTCAAGACGCCATCTACTCGTTTCTTCGGATTTTGTACGTTTAATCGGAATTCGTCATTACTTAAAAGCATAGTCAGATTATTCAAAAATGGCACAACGTATGCATAACGCTCAACGTTAATTAAGTCCGCTAAACCTGAAGTCTTATTTTTTTTCCATAACAGTTCTTTACAAACAACATATTTTTGTGGAGAAACCATGTGGAATTCTTCAACAAGCATTTTATCAAGTGAGTGTTTGGTATTTACTGTGGAAAATAGTGTTAATGGTGAAAATTTCTCTTGAAGCGTTTTCTTTACAACATCAAAATGAATAAGGGAGGTCATAGGATCTACATGCTGTTGAACTTCATCCTGCAACAATATATACATTTAAAAACATTGCAATGTAAACCACATAACGTTATGTTATTAAATATGTCATGAGTATTTTTTCCTTCATATTCTAAACATTACCAGTATAAAGGATGAATAAATAGCCATAAAATGTTGAACACCGTCAATTATATGACTGATAGCAGTTTGAGAGGTCTTGCAAGTTTCACGAATATGTACAAGAAATTTTCCTGCGTGCCATTGAAGTTTTTCTGTTGGAACCATTCCTAAATAGAAGGAAAGTCATGAGTTAAACTGAAGAGAACTGAAAATAATAATAACGAAGAAAAATTATGAAAATAAAGCTTATGCAATTGTACATAAAAAATTTGAAAGAAATGAAGATTTTAATTACGAAAATGCTTTATTTGGATGTTTCTTTCAATAGATTTTGTTAAAAAATTCTTTATCATAGTTTATTTTGATAATTTTTTGACAGCTTATTCCCTTTAATAGTAATAATAATAGTAATGATGATAATAATAATAATAATGACAATAATGATGATAATAATTATTCTTTACAAGAAGTATTTATTGAACACAAATAATACATATTTATGCTCAATAAATATTTAATTGTAAAAGAACTGGTTTCTTGACTTTACGGAAGTTATTTTTTTACAATTTAATTTATGACAAGCTACGTTCATAATAAAAATTAATTACAAAGATTTAATGACATAAAGAAAAATTGACATAAATGACTGAGAAGCAACTCACCATCGTTACCATCGTGTCCGTCATCCTCGTCGTTTGTGCCAAGATCAAGATAATTTGTAGAATCTATTTGTTCTAAATTCATTTGTATGTTACGATGTCTTCGCCAAAGATGTTGACGAAATGATTTCCATTTATGGAAAGTCGCACCACATCCATCATATTTACACTGAACTTGAAACTGTGGCTCGAATCTGTGGTAGCGTACGACATGCGATATAAAATCGATATTTAATATTATAGCTGAACACTTTGTTGTATTCCTCTTAAGGGGATCCATATTTATACTAATCCTTGCGAGAAAGAGCGAGCGAAATGTATCGATGTCGCGAGTCTTATGCTAAGACTTTATGTACGCAGAATTTGGCGCGAAAGACTTCCATGACCAATCCAGACCAATCAGAACAGCGCAGAATTTGGCGCGAAAGACTTCCATGACCAATCCAGACCAATCAGAAGCCAGGGTCGTTCCGCGTCACGCGCATCACGTGTTGCACGCGCCACATTTTGCCACGTACATCACACAATCATTACTCTTTTGTTTATAACAGCAAAGGCCATTTTTACGTCGGTCAGTTCTGTTCCTGAAAAGTGCGAACCTTACGTGTGTCTTACGTGTTTATATATATTATATACAGAATGGAGAAAAAAGTGTACTGCATTTTTGGTGAAAGATGCAAGTGTATCCGATATGTGACTCAATCAAATGAAACAGACGTAGCTGCTGTAAGTAGAGCTTTGTTAGAATCGACAGCTAAAGACGCATTGTTGCTGGCGATGATGAAAGGAAAATCCATTGTTTTACAAAAACGAGATCCAGATAGGAACAATCGTCTATGCGACATCGATGATGATGAAGAAATTCCTGACAAAGAAGAAATTTCAATTCTCTTTATCGCGCAACCAGAATCAAGTGATACACCGGCAATTGCCTGCAATGATCTTTGGAAGCAGGACGAGCCTATCACGCTAGACATTCCTATTATATACCAAGAACCTTCAACGATAACTGAAGGTACAAAAATCGGTATCAGCGATGCTAATATTGAGGTAAGTAAAATTAAAAAAGTAAAATTAATAAATGAATAAAATCAACAATATACATATTTACAGTAAAAAAACAATAATTTTTATAAATAAAATAAAATTGTATTAATTATATATATTATGTGTATCATATAAATGTTCTACAAACATATATTATTGGGGCAACTAAATAAGTAATTACGGATTATTACTCTGTGGATTATTATTCTGTGGTCGCAAACATCTAACTCAATCATTTCAGTAATCCAGGTGAAAGTCTTAGCAGATGCAGTGCATATCACGATATATTACTTTGCCAACCAAATAGTATTTATTCATAAAAAATAATCAAAGTCAATTAAGCATTCGTAGAACGCATTAGTTTGCATTAGTATAAAGTATATAACCAAACAACTCTGTAATGAATGCTAGCATAGAATATTGCAAAATAATTTTCTATTACATAATATATAATTAAAATTAAAGATAATAATTAAAATTTTAGAAATAATAATTTGAATAATTTTTTGATAATTATAGAATAATTTTTTATTATGTTTACAGAGTAATTTTCTATCATATTATTATTTCCAATTTTTAGATACAATTAAAGTTGTGAATAATTTGAGAAATTTATGGTTGATTGTGTTAGGCTACCAAAAATGAAACTGAGATGACAGGTCTGCATGTGCAGTTAAATGAAAGAAGGGTTGCTACTCTCGAGGATTCGTCATCGTCAGATATAATAGAAAATATTTCTTTAATGCATCGAGAAAAAGATACTAAATGTGTGCTTTATCCAACACGTTTGCCACAATTGACACCGAGACTTCAAAAAATATTGGAAACTGTTGATATTTTTCATGGTGTAAAGGAGTTTATCTATTTTTGGGCTTCATATTTACTCGATGTTACTGACAATCAACCCACAAAGCAAGATTATCAGAATCTTGCAATGACCATAGTTGAAACGTATCCATCTTTAAAGGGAGGAACCAACGGATGTGTAAGTTTTTTCTGTTGGAAATCTGTATAGTTACACATAAATTTCGAAAATATGCTCAGAAGCTTTTTTTACATTTTTATTACATTTCTATTTTTATTATTTACAAAATCATTATTTGTGGGTTTTTAAAAGACATCTCCTAAAAATCATGGAAAAAAGTAAAGATGTAATTGCATTTATAAAAAATCTTTAAATTTTATAAAATTAATTTAAAGAAAAAAAGAAAAAGAAAAAAGAAAACAGAAGTGATAAATACGATTTCAGGGTATTGTGAGAACACAGCTCAGTACCAACGTTCGGAATCGACGAGCCAATTTGAAAAGAAAGTTATTAAAAATAGACATTACTGAAAAATCTAGCAAGAGTTCGACGAATAACGCTTCAGTGATTCAACCAGAGAAGTAAATTTTGAGTATTTAATAACAGAATATAATGAATCTTCATGTATCTTCTTTCTTTTCTTATTTCTAGATCACAGAAAATGAATATTGATATGGAAACGGCTCTAAAGATGTTACAAAAAAAAGATCACATTGTCGATTCAAATGTAAGACGTCTTCTACAAGAAACATTGTCTACGAGACGATCTTGGATAGAGAAGGAAGCTAAAGAACTATCCGACGTAACAATGAAATTTCCACAATTGGCAATTTACGACTTGGTATAGTTCTCGTCGCAATTTTCATGTAGCATTTATACATTTCTAAAGTATTTTTTTAATTTATAGATTCTTTTCGAGTTCGTAACATGGAAAAAGTTAAATCTCGAAACCATTTTCCAAAATATTGATATTTTAATTAAAACTTTAGCCACATATTATTGTGTCGAAGTAATCACCGAAGCCGCAAAAGCGTCCGTCATTGTAAAATTATATGAAGATCTCGCTTACATGAAAACTAAAAAAAAGGCAATACCTCTTTTTATCGTAAAACAGGTAACATCAGACTTGATATACTCGATATAAATGATGAAATGAGCTATTTTATTTTAAATAAAATAATTTTAAGTAAAATAATATCACTAGATGATGGCTTCTACCGAGTACCTAATGGGAAAAAAAGGAGATTCTCCGCGTGCAGTGTTATATACCGCAGAAGAAGGCATAGCTTCGGCCTTTGTAGTAGCAGATACACATGTTAGGATTAAAATACCGGAACCTACAATCGCCAAAACCATTATATGTTTGCTAGCTTCATATTATGTTTGGGACACTACATATCCATTGGCATATGCTAATATAATGGGATTCATTGACTACAAGGTACTTGGAACTGTTACTAAAAATCAAACGATCCAAAAGTTTATACGAAAATTAAATCATGGACAAAATAGAATAGCGCCGTAAAATATCAGTATATATATATATATATATATATAAAGTTCAGAATTCTTTTCTTTGCCGGTGATAAAATACAAAAAGGAAGGCAGTAACTGACGACAAGCCGGCACATACGATGTAAAGATAAAAGTTTAATAAATCGACGTTTCGACCACAAATTGGGTCCTTTTCAAGTACATCTACAATTATAATATAAAGGTGTAAAACAGAGATACAAAAATTACAGGTGCGATATTAATTAGATTTAGACTTACAAAATATAACGTGGAATGAGTCCAGATTACATGTATTATGATATAGATAACATTTGTCACATAAGGTTTTAATAAAAGTAAGAAACGAGTGTCTTTAGTGACTGCGTGAAACGGACTAAGCGAAATTCGGTATGTATAACGTGGCGCAAGGACAAAATTAATAATAAATAAGTAAAATAAAATATCAAAAAATAATAATGTCAAGGAACACGGATAACGGGTCAATGATCTAAAATGTGGGAAGTAAATAAGTGAAGGTTGAGACAAAAATGAAACGTAAAGAGAAGTCGTCAGCAATAAAGGATGAGAATTAAAATGAAAAACAAATTAACAAGTATAGGTGTGAGAGGCGAGTCAAAAATATTAAGAGTCAAAAAGTGTCGAGTAATTTATGTCAAGAAGTATGTAACATGTTGATAAGACCATCATAAATTGCCGTCAAATTTTCTGTATCTTTTTGAGAGTTAATAGCGGAATTACTATTTTTAATAAACAGCATCTCCGCTATCTCTCTTTTCTTTGTGTTAGTCTCTTTGTGTAAAATCTTAGGGTTGTCCCAGTCGAAGTCATGGTCAAGAGAGAGTCTATGTTTACTGACGACGGAAAGGTAAACGTCCTGTTTTTTAATGTTATCGCGATGTTCCTTAAGTCGAGTTATAAGGTGTCGTTTTGTCTGCCCAATGTAGCACGCGTTGCAGTTAGAGCAGTCTATTTCATATACTAATTCAGTTTGTTTAAACATGCTAAGAGTGTCTTTACCCTTCCTAATGATAATCTCCAATCTGTTGAAGACGGAATAGAGAACTTTAATATTGGAGTTTCGTAGAACCCGTTCGATGCTGTTTGCTACCTCTTTAGAGAAAGGAATTACGATGCTATCTCTTGCATCGAAAGGAACGCAAATATGGGTATTATTATGTGTATGATGTATCGCTTTGAGTCTTTGTTTAATAAGATAGTTGACAAATTGACTTGGGTATAGATTGTTACGTAAAATATCCTTAACAATGTTAATGTTATTTTTATGAAATCTCTCATTAGAAAGAAGAATGGCTCTGTCGACAAGGTTCATTACAGTGTTTTTCTTATGTATTAACGGGTGATTAGAGTAAAAGTTTAGATAACGCGCAGAAAAAGTGGGCTTACGGTACCAATTAGTTATAAGTGCATTATTGTCCCTGATGATTAAAGTGTCAAGGAAGGGGATCGAAGAATCATTCTCAAGTTCATGGGTGAATCTCAAGCGTGGATGATACATGTTAAAAACAGTAAGGATCGTGTCAATCTCAGAGGTGGGAGCGATCATAAGAATGTCATCCACATATCTATAGTAGACAGGGACGTTAAACTTGAGAAGTCCAAGACAATGCGTTTCTAAGTCGTCCATCACAATGTCTGCCAAGATAGGGGATAGTGGAGACCCCATAGGACTGCCGAAGATTTGTTCATAAAAAGATCCCCCGAAGACAAAGCTCGTGGAGGAAAGCACCATGTCAACAGCATGAAGGAATTGTTGTAGGTTAAACTTAGTGACAGTGGAAATGTGACACCAACGAGATTCGATAGCTTTAAATATAAGTTCTTTGGGGACGTTGTTATATAGAGCCGTGACGTCAAGTGAGAGAAGAGTTTGACAAGGGAGTATGGGTGTGTCCTTCATACTGTTGGCTAAAGACCAGCTGTCCTTAATGTGAGACTTAGGCTTCGGGATGGAGGCCTCTAGGATGGAATGCAAGTACTTCGCAACATTGTAAAGTGGACTCCCAGATGCAGATACGATGATGCGAAGAGGAAAGCCCCTTTTATGGATCTTCGGCAGTCCGTAACATCTCGGGAGGTTACCGCTGGTACAACGCAAAGTTTTGTAGGTATATTCGTCGATAATTGAATTGGACTTCCAAGTTTTTAATAGTTCATTCATTCTATATTGTATGGAGTTGATGGGATCTCTTTTGAGTTTTTTGTATGTCATTTCGTCGTTAAGTAAGTTGAACATTTGTTTCTCGTATTCGTTTCGTTCAAGTATTACTGTGACCTGTCCTTTGTCTGCTTTTGTTATAAGTAAGTCGTTGTTGTTTTTTAAAAATTTTTTGCATTCGTGGAAAGTATTCAAAATGAATTTGTCAGTTAAGTGAATGTGTTTGTCAGTGGTTAAAAAGTTTGTTAAGACATTGGAGATGGAATTTCTTGTGGAATCCGCGACTTTCTTATCAAGTTTATGAGAGAAGTTCTCAAAATTCTTTATGATGCAGGTTGAGTAATTGACACGGACTCATTCCACGTTATATTTTGTTCATTGGACTCATTCCACGTTATATTTTGTAAGTCTAAATCTAATTAATATCGCACCTGTAATTTTTGTATCTCTGTTTTACACCTTTATATTATAATTGTAGATGTACTTGAAAAGGACCCAATTTGTGGTCGAAACGTCGATTTATTAAACTTTTATCTTTACATCGTATGTGCCGGCTTGTCGTCAGTTACTGCCTTCCTTTTTGTATATGTATATATATATATATACAGGGTGTCCGATAATTCGAAGTCCACCCGTAAACTGCAAGTAGAGTAGGTTAAACTGAGCATAAAAGTCCTGTATCATTCTTTGATATTCTTAATATTTACCGAGATATTAACGAAAAAAGATCGGCGAATCCGCGCGAGGAAAGCGCGCGCGGCGAGAAGGACGTCCCACCGCTACGTGCTCACTAAGCGCGCAGTGAGACGGTGGGAGGAGCCTACGAGCGTAATACTAGAACACTGCGGCGACCGCGCCGAATTATTGGTATAATCCCACCGCTCTATCTCCCACCGCCACACTGCGCGCTTAGTGAGCACGTAGCGGTGGGACGTCCTTCTCGCCGCGCGAGCAAAGCGCGCGCGGATTCGCCGATATTTTTTGTTAATATCTTGGTAAATATTAAGAATATCGAAAAATGATACAGGACTTTTATGCTCAGTTTAACCTACTCTACCTGCAGTTTACGGGTGGACTTCGAATTATCGGACACCCTGTATATGCTGATATGCTGATATGCTTGCTGTGTCCGATCTATTCTGTGCGCAACTGGGCCTCACTCATAAATGTGCAATTATGTACAATATAATAAATGTTTCATTCATTCTTTCTTCTTCTAAATAGTTAGTTAACTTTTTGATATCTGTTTTTGGAAGATTTACTTTTTTTTCGACTGTTTCTAGTTTGCGTTTCTGTAACTGTTTTATTAACAGTACTACCATATTCGACTTCTAAGATCTTCAGAAAATGTTTTGCTAATTTTTGTTTTTTATATTCATGTTGTTTAATAAATTCGTTGATTACCCTTACATATTTTTTTAAAACATGTGCCCAAAGCTATAGCATTATATGGTACTTCATATGATTCTGTGTCTTCATTATATTTAGCAATTATATTTACTGCTTTTATGGCGATATCATAATATTTTGGATCAAATAGCATTTGCAATTCTTTTATTTTTGGTTCAATTGATCTCAATCAGCTTCTAAATATCATCCAACAAGTCGTATAACTGTTGTCGTATGTGATCTCCTATAAATGCTGTAATCTATGAATTTGACAGAGGTAATTTCTGTATAGTATAATTAGTAAGTCGTATTTTATTAAGTTGTAAATGTTGTCATTTCGCATTACTGGAAAAATGTCTTTTCTTAATTTAACGCTTGCTGATTATGAACAGATTGTGCAGCGCTTCGTCCTAATTTTAATACATTTCGAACTGTATCGTTCTTCTTAGCGCAAATGTAATAATGGTGCCTGAGATTATGTATTGCATAATGCTCTTTAGAATTGGAACATAATAAAAAATAAGAACCATATTGTTTTTCTCTGTTTGTACACACCTATAATTTTGGCAGAAATTATCCAACACGTATACACGTAAAACGTGTAAAAGTAATACGCATAAATGTGTAGGAACAACACACTTCACGTGTGTTCTTAATTTACACACGATAAAAAGTGTAAAAAGTGTCTACAGCAAATAACACGCCTAAAATGTGTAAAAGTAACACACTTGTTTTTACAGTGAAGTTGAAGTCATTGAAACAATCAACTATTTAAGAATAAGATCAGACTGCATTATATTATATCTCTCACATTGAGCTCACGAATTCTATATAATTCTAATGACAAATTGATGGCAGCATGTTGGCATGAATTTGTCATGAAGAGATGATTTGTGATAACAACTTGACGACAACTCGTGTCATCTACAACATAATACAGTGACGGCAAAATGCTATAATGTCCGGCCTTGATAACATGTGAAGGGAACATCTAAATATTTTTTAAAATTTTATTTCTATGGAAAAATATAATGGAGAATAAAACGGATTAGATATAGGACTTTTGTCAATTGTAGAGAAGAGTGCAAGGGATCTGATTTTAGCATCAGAGAAAATATGAAGAATCTTATGTGGCTATATATTAATTTATAATATCCCATATGGTTTCCTCTTTCGAGAAAGCTTATTCGCGCATTATTCTAGTAGAGACATCCCGAATTATTTCATGAGCGTTAAAAGTAAGTATTTAATTTTTTGGCGTCATGTTATCCCTCCACATGGAATGGCAAGTCATTAGTTGCGATCATATTGTCATGATAATGTTAACAATATAAATATAACCAATATCGCTGATCGTTTGTTCTTCGACATTCAATGACTTAATATGAGAAGTCATGTTGTTGCAGAACACGTTCTATTCGATGTTAGTAAACGCACAGCAAACATGTTGCGCATTAGTTTGCTTAATACTCAATCATCCTTACAAGGGAACCTCGCGAAGTGGAAAATTCTGATTTTAATGAAACTTTACACATATGTAGGAGGGGTCAATACATGAATTTAGAGAGAGAAATATAAAGTTGCTGCCATAAAACGATTCTAAGGGGTGAAATCACCCTTCATATATAGAGCGGTTGTTTACATTTCTCGATATATCTCGAAAACTATTAAAGATATCAAAAAATGTTTTATATAAAAGTTTTATGGTAAAATCATCTCTATTTAACCAGTTTAACAAAATTTTGAAAAAAATTTGTTGAACAATATTTTTTCCAAAATTTTGGAAAAAAAATTTTTTTCCAAAATTTTGTTAAGATATTTAAATAAAGGTGATTTTACCATAAAACTTTTGTATAAAACATTTTTTGATATTTTCAATAGTTTTCGAGATATATTGAAAAAGTAGAGTAAAAAGTCGCTATATACAGGGTGTCAGATAATTCGAAGATCACCCGTAAACTGCAGGTAGAGTAGATTAAACTGAGCAGAAAAATCCTGTATAATTTTTTGATATTCTTAATATTTACCGAGATATTAACAAAAAAATATCGGCGAATCCGCGCGCGCTTTGCTCGCGCGGCGAGAAGGACGTCCCACCGCTACGTGCTCACTAAGCGCGCAGTGTGGCGGTGGGAGATAGAGCGGTGGGATTATACCAATAATTCGCGGTCGCCGCAGTGTTCTAGTATTACGCTCGTAGGCTCCTCCCACCGTCTCACTGCGCGCTTAGTGCACGTAGCTGTGGGACGTCCTTCTCGCCGCGCGCTCTTTCCTCGCGCGGATTCGCCGATCTTTTTTTGTTAATATCTCGGTAAATATTAAGAATGTCAAAAAATGATACAGGACTATTCTGCTCAGTTTAACCTACTCTACCTGCAGTTTACAGTTTATCTTCGAATTACCAGACACCCTGTATATGAAGGATGGTTTCACTCCCTTCAGAATCGTTTCTTAATAGCAATTGAACATTTCTAAATTCATCTATTTACTTTTCTTCTCTCCACATGTGTGTAATATTTCATCATAAGAACATCTTTCAGCACATTAATAATTTTGAAAAAATAATTTTTTGCATCTATTATAATAAAAGAATATTTATCGCATTATAATATGAGAAAAAAAAGTTTTATTCTGAATTATGCTTATAATTCTTTAAATATTCTTATAGTTTTAGCGCCAATTAAAAATTTCTCTATTTATTCTAATATGAAAAAATCATACGAACTCATAGGCCAATGTATATACAAAAAACGAGCAACATGGATGACACAGTAAAATAAAGTATATTTAATCTCTCATTGTAACGAACTCAATTTACAATAACAAATACGAAAAATCAAACGTTTCGACCTCACGGGGTCTTCCTCAGCGATAAAAACAATAAGACAATGAGATGTACGCGTCGTTTACATATTGAGTGGCAATTTGTCAATCATACAAGTAAGCTCTAGAAAGTTCGCACGCATGTACTTAGTACGTTCCGATACAAATTTTTACAAAAATCTCCGTCACAAAAACAATAAAATAAGTATTATGGTCAATCAGTAAAAATAAAAAATAAAGTATAAAGAAAATGAACAATATAAAAAACATGAAATGAAGGTGACAATTATTCATCGTTAGGTGGCGAGAATACATTGGTCCAGCAATAAAAGATGTAATCTTAGTCCAAGTCTTCGAAGGGGTCAAACCGGATGTTGTATCATAATACGTATGTATGTTCGGACGCAATCTGAATATATAACCCGAGTTAGATATGAGATTTAATGTTGTAACGGTATATCAACCCGAGTAACATACAATGTACTTAAACATCAAAGTATTTATATGCAACTTACAGAAAAAAGCGCAGTCATCCAAAGTTGACACAAGTAACAGTATAAAACCAGCGCAGTGGCGAACGTGACCGACACATGTGACAAGAAGCGCAAATCTGATCGTTAGAAACTAACAAAGGGACAAGTTATGTACGTTGCCGTTAGCGTCGCTTCAAATTGATGGTAGAGGGGAGCCTTGCTAAATAATCCAAAATGCTATTATAGGTCTTGTCTAACAAATCAGTGTCTTTGTGTGAATTCACGCTGTGTTGTTGAAACTTGATGTGGATCATCTCACTGATAAGCCTCTTCTGGTAATGATGTTCCACATCAAGGATTTCGACATTATCCCAGTCGAAATGGTGGTTGAGATGCGACATATGTTGCGTCACCACTGAATGTTTAGAAGGATCTAATTTTATGTTGTACTTGTGTTCTTTTAGTCTGGTGATTAATTTTCTCTTTGTTTGCCCAACATATGTCGCATCGCAATCCATACAGCAAATCCTGTACACCACTCCATTTTTTTCGCCGTTGGTATATTTGTCTGTATGTGGAAATATAAATTTGGACAAACGGTTTATGCATCTGTACCCTAATGTAATTCTCGACACGTCAATGGCACGTTTAATTAGTGAAATAATGTTGTTGATAAAAGGTAGTATTAAGAGGCTTTTTCTATTAACTGTCGGACTGCAAATTGAGGTTTCTGTTTTTTGTTTAATTTTACGAGAAAGGGTGTTGATCCTCACATTAACATGTTTAAAAATAAAGTGTAAAGGATATCCATTATTTAGTAGGGTGTGTATGCACCAGTCTATGTTTTTTTGGAAAAAATTCGGATGTGATAGTAGGATTGCTCTGTCGATCAAGCCATAAATAGTTCCCCTTTTGTGACAGAGTGGATGATTGGAATAAAAGGATAAGTACCTTCCCGAACATCTTCCCCAACATTTAAATCGTTTGTGCGGCATTCATTTTCACTTACACCATCACAGATCTTTGCGAAAGTTACAAAAACTAATATTGAAATTCAAAAGAGAAGCTCTTAAATTGGAGATCTTCGACCTACATAGAAAGGTGTGGCTTTTAAATGAGGATCTTTGTTGGTCATCCTATAAGTTAGCTAATGTATTGCCTTCACGTATGTGGGACAACATAAATAAGTCCTGTAGTAATGCTTTTTATAACCATCATAGACGACAATGGCATCTACACAAAAATAAGTTTTTATGGACCATGAAGAAGAAATTTAAAATACTGAATATATTAATAGCATCAAACCTATCGAGTTTGTCGCAGTTTCTGATAACAAAGGATTGCTGACTAATATTAGGTTCGGAAATGATATCCCATGCGAACCGGTGTCCAACATTCTATTGGTCCCCCACAATTTCTCCATTCCTACGTTTAATCCCCTACAAAAAACTAACGACAAGTGGTTCATCAATCTAACAGATACGGTCATCCCCGGTGAAGTGTCTGGTTTATTGCAGTTGGGTGATAGGTTCAGCTTACCTGATATGTTTGATCCAAAGCGTTTGATCGTGGCTTGCATTAAGGATCTTGAGGCTTGCAATACAAATGATAGAATTGTCCTTCAACAAAAAATAAGGGATTTGATTATACCAGAATTCCATAATATGTTAAAACCAAAAACTTTGGGCGTCCCGTTCCACCGCACCTTATGGTCAATGTTTAAAGTCACGATCTCCTTTTGTAAACAACATCCTGAGATTCTTTTCACCAAAGCTGATAAAGGGAACACAACAGTAGCATTAGACAAACATACCTATAACGATAGAATGTTGTCTTTATTAAATGATAGAAATACATACTCCATCGTCAACAAGGATCCTTCGCATAATATTGAAACAAAATTAAACGAACTATTAAAAAGATGGATATCTAAGGAGTACATTACTAAGAAAGAATTTTTTATGTTAAAAACCAGCGATGCCCCCCTTCCGAAAGCTTATGGTCTTCCCAAGATTCACAAAAAAGACTTCCCTTTCAGGATCATTGTCTCCTCAATTAATAGCGCTCTGTATAATCTGGCTTCATTTTTAAATAACATCATCACTAACAGCATACCTCCTCCAAAGAGTCACGTCAAAAACAGTTTTGAGTTATACGATATGTTGTCGGGAATAAAACTAAAGGGCTCTGATGTCATGTTTTCGTTGGATGTATCGTCCCTTTTTACCAATGTCCCGTTAGACTTAGCCATGCGTGGTATTGCAGAACGTTGGAACCATATTAGACACAATACTAAATTACCATTAACGGAATTTAATACCGCGTTAAACTTTGTCCTTTCGTCAACTTATTTTAGGTTTAATAACACGGTGTACAAACAAACGTATGGAACCCCCATGGGATCACCGTTGTCACCCATTATTGCAGACTTGGTGATGGGTATCTTAGAAGAATCAGTGCTCTCTTCCATCAATTATTCTCCTACCTTTTATTACAGATATGTAGACGATATCGTTTTAGCCACTCCCAGACACTTATCACAAGTATTCCTTGAGAGATTTAATGATTACCATGAAAGGCTAAAATTCACCATAGAATACGAAAATAACAGTTCCCTAAGCTTTCTGGACTTAATATTAATTAACAAAGGAAACAGTTTAGTAATTGATTGGTTCCATAAAAGTACCTCATCGGGAAGGTACTTATCCTTTTATTCCAATCATCCACTCTGTCACAAAAGGGGAACTATTTATGGCTTGATCGACAGAGCAATCCTACTATCACATCCGAATTTTTTCCAAAAAAACATAGACTGGTGCATACACACCCTACTAAATAATGGATATCCTTTACACTTTATTTTTAATCATGTTAATGTTAGGATCAACACCCTTTCTCGTAAAATTAAACAAAAAACAGAAACCTCAATTTGCAGTCCGACAGTTAATAGAAAAAGCCTCTTAATACTACCTTTTATCAACAACATTATTTCACTAATTAAACGTGCCATTGACGTGTCGAGAATTACATTAGGGTACAGATGCATAAACCGTTTGTCCAAATTTATATTTCCACATACAGACAAATATACCAACGGCGAAAAAAATGGAGTGGTGTACAGGATTTGCTGTATGGATTGCGATGCGACATATGTTGGGCAAACAAAGAGAAAATTAATCACCAGACTAAAAGAACACAAGTACAACATAAAATTAGATCCTTCTAAACATTCAGTGGTGACGCAACATATGTCGCATCTCAACCACCATTTCGACTGGGATAATGTCGAAATCCTTGATGTGGAACATCATTACCAGAAGAGGCTTATCAGTGAGATGATCCACATCAAGTTTCAACAACACAGCGTGAATTCACACAAAGACACTGATTTGTTAGACAAGACCTATAATAGCATTTTGGATTATTTAGCAAGGCTCCCCTCTACCATCAATTTGAAGCGACGCTAACGGCAACGTACATAACTTGTCCCTTTGTTAGTTTCTAACGATCAGATTTGCGCTTCTTGTCACATGTGTCGGTCACGTTCGCCACTGCGCTGGTTTTATACTGTTACTTGTGTCAACTTTGGATGACTGCGCTTTTTTCTGTAAGTTGCATATAAATACTTTGATGTTTAAGTACATTGTATGTTACTCGGGTTGATATACCGTTACAACATTAAATCTCATATCTAACTCGGGTTATATATTCAGATTGCGTCCGAACATACATACGTATTATGATACAACATCCGTTTTGACCCCTTCGAAGACTTGGACTAAGATTACATCTTTTATTGCTGGACCAATGTATTCTCGCCACCTAACGATGAATAATTGTCACCTTCATTTCATGTTTTTTATATTGTTCATTTTCTTTATACTTTATTTTTTATTTTTACTGATTGACCATAATACTTATTTTATTGTTTTTGTGACGGAGATTTTTGTAAAAATTTGTATCGGAACGTACTAAGTACATGCGTGCGAACTTTCTAGAGCTTACTTGTATGATTGACAAATTGCCACTCAATATGTAAACGACGCGTACATCTCATTGTCTTATTGTTTTTATCGCTGAGGAAGACCCCGTGAGGTCGAAACGTTTGATTTTTCGTATTTGTTATTGTAAATTGAGTTCGTTACAATGAGAGATTAAATATACTTTATTTTACTGTGTCATCCATGTTGCTCGTTTTTTGTATATACATTGGCCTATGAGTTCGTATGATTTTTTTATTATTTATAACGAGCGGTATATACTTATCATAGTTATTCTAATATGTCTAATATGTTTTAATATGTGCCGATATATATATATATATACAGGGTGTTTGATAATTCGAACGTCAACCGTAAAATGCAAGTAGAGTAGGTTAAACTGAGTAGAAAAGTCCTGTATCATTTTGCGATTTTCGTAATAATTAATGAGATATTAATTAAAGAAGATCGACCAATACGCGCGAATCTAAGCGCGCGGCGAGAAGAGACAACCCACGATTATTGTGTAGCGTTTGAGTACGCGGGGAGAAGGAACAGCCTACCGTTATTGTCTAGCATTTTAGCGCGCGGGGAGAAGGGATAGCCACAACCATTGTTACGCGATTGTTTAGGCGCGTGACAAAGCGTTGCGAGAAGCGCGTAATACTAGAATACCGCGGCGACCGCCCCGAATTGTTCTCTCGCATTGTTTTGCATCTCTCTCTCTCTCTTTCTCTCCCTCTCGGTAGGCTGTTCCTTCTCCCCGCGCACTCAAACGCTACACAATAATCGTGGGTTGTCTCTTCTCGCCGCGCGCTTAGATTCGCGCGTATTGGTCGATCTTCTTTAATTAATATCTCATTAATTATTACGAAAATCGCAAAATGATACAGGACTTTTCTACTCAGTTTAACCTACTCTACTTGCATTTTACGGTTGACGTTCGAATTATCAAACACCCTGTATATATATATATATATATATATATATATATATATATATATACATATATATATATATATATATTATATATACACACACACGTTTTTTTTTTCGTAGGAAGAGAAAATGCTTGCAGGCCTAAAAATATTTGCAGGCCTAAACAAAGTCGCTTCTATGCGTGGTCCAAAACTTCCACTGGCCTCTTTCAATACCAAATAAAGAGGTGATAGCAGTTGCCCGCTTGCAGAAATTGTAGGCATAATGGTATAACTATGTGTAATTGCTGATAGTGATTGAACTACAGTTTCGATTGTTTTAACACCTTTCGTTGCCAATGTTCGGCCTGAATGTATTTCTAAATTAAATCCACTTTCGTCTGCATTACATATATTTTGTATTTCAAAGATATCTATATAAGATTTCACCGAGCTTATAAACTCTTCGCAACTTGTAATTGTTCTTGATTTACTTTTGATGAACGAGTTAAAATTTTGTGATTTTTCTTGACACAATTTTGTGTGATTTCTTTTAAAATTTAATATCCACGTTGCTCCTGTTTTAAAATGAGGAAGATTAACTTTTTCTTTTGCTTCTAGCGCCCATCGTCACAAATCTAAATCATGAATAATACTGTTTCTGTTGTTAGAATCTTGGAATTTTGTCAAGACGTGTTCAGATATACGTAATAGTTTTTCTCTATGAGTACTACCTTTTTTTTGTAGATGAAGTTTCTCATTTATACGGTTGCGGCAAGGATTTTACTCTTCTAAAGTTACGTTGTTCTGATGATAAAGAATGACGTCCTTTTTTACCACTTTTCCAGAATTCAACAGCTCTTCTTTTATAATCAATATTTATAATTTCACCTGCTTCCAATGTACATGATCATCTTCTTCATCTTCATAATTTTCTTCAAGTTCTTCTATTTTGTCATCTTCTACAAATTCTGCTTCGGATATGTTTGGATCCCAATAATTCTCAAATTCTAACGTACCATCAGTCTGCATAGCAAATGATATATCGTCCATTGAATTTTGTATAATATCCCTTATAGTATCATGTAATTCGATTTCTCTACTGTTTGTAGGTGTTTGTGGAATATTTGCAATTTGAAATGTAACAATTAACATATTAAGAATATTTGCAGGATTTACATGTAACATTTTTACGTTATACTTAAAGATTCACTTGACCTGAAAATTAAAACTTTGACGATCTTTCACACTTGAATGAATCGTTAAACTTCGTGATCACACTGCAAATCCAAGTGCTTTGTTTAAACACATTTTATGTGTGTCAATCCTTGTAGACACATTTAACACACCTAGAGGTGTGTTAAATAAGAACACACTAAAAGTGTCATTTTTATTCGCGTTAAACGTGTTAATTAAATACGTTAACACATTTAATGTGAATGAAAATAACGCACTTTTAGTGTATTGTAATTTAACACACCTCTAGGTGTGTTAAATGTGTCTACAAGGATTGACACACGTAAAATGTATTTAAAAAAAGCACTTGGATCTGCAGTGGCGCACGTATATTAATATATCATGGAATGATGAAGCATAAAAAAGAGAAAACATATATGTTCGGAATACTTAATTTTTTACTTCTGTTACATTGTTTCTAATTTTTACAGTATAGAAAAATATAACAAAAATTACAAACATAGCAAATTATGTATATACTGCAAGTAATTTCTTTAACTAATAATTTATAAATCAAAAGTATGTTTTGTTATTAAAATTGTTTACGTATTTAATTATGAATATTTAAGTAAAGAAATTTTATTTGATATGCTGCTCTTTATCGATTGCGAAATGCATCCAGATGCATGCAAATAAAAAAAGCGTTAATACAAATAATTATGAATAAAGTATTGAAATAATTTCAAATATAGTTTTTTTCGTAACTTTATGCATATATATTTTTAGTCATTAAATCACGTAATACTCTAAATTTTTCAAAAAAAAGTAAAAATAAAAATTTATATTAAAAAAAGAAAAGAATAGGAATAGAGTAACAATTATTTGCCATCTATAGTGCGTGACTTATTTAACTCATAGTCCCTCTTGCGAATAAATTTTTCAATAGTATTATTTTTTTTCAAAGAAGTGCCGAGCACTTCGTGATCTATATACTCCATCGTTTTTGAGTAAGCTAAAGGGTATTTTGTATCCCACATATAATATGATGCTAGTAAACAAATAATTGTTTTATGTACTGTTGGATCAGGAATTTTAATTTTAACACTATCGTTTGCTACGACAAATGCTGCAGCAATACCCGCTTCTGCAGTGTATAATACAACACGTGGAGAGTCATTTTTTGATGTAATGAGATTTTCTGTCGATGACATAGCCTAATAAATGAAGTTACAAAGTTATGCAAATTAATTATGGAGAGAAAATGATAAACAGAAAATGCAAATTAATAAAACAAATATATTTATTATTTACCTTTTTGACTGTAAATAACGGTGTGGACAAATTTTTAAATTTTTTATTTATAAACTGATTATGTAACTTAGTGATAATAGAGCACTTAGATTCTTCTGTCATTATCTCGTCGAATGAAAAAAAGGATGCCAATTTCTCGATCATTGAATCCACGTTTTGAAAAATTAAGTCCAGAGTAATTTTTTTTAGCATTGAAAATTCGAATAATATCTGCAACAAATAAATAAAAGAAATTAAAAATAATATAACTTTATATTCATCTATTTATCGTTGATTGTATAATCATATACTAAATTATAGTCCGCCAGCTGTGGATATTTGTTTATTATGGCTGATATTCCGCTGGCTTCATCTTCAATCCATGATCGACGTATTGCCAAAGTTTCCTGCATTAAACGTCTCACATGTGCAGTGTCCTCAGTGTTCGTATTTTTATTTAATTCCTTGAGAGCAGCTTCTATATCCGTTTCTGTCGATTGAAACCTACAACAATATAATAGAATAAGTTATTTTTTTCAAGTATAAGCTTTTTGTGAGTAAAGAAATGATTTTTGTTATTAACTTACACATCAGGTACAATGAATGCAGCACTACTAATTTGATTTTTTATTTTCTGGTTTGTAGTTTGGCCAATTTTTTTTTTAAAGTTTGAACGCCGATTTCGTATACAAATACTCAATTGAGATTTCACAATTCCCTGTAACAAAAAAATAAAATTTTACAATACAAATAGAATATTATACTACATTGCAATTTAAACACAACTTACACAACCACTTGTACCACCCTTCAATGTTGGGTAAGCTTCAACAATGGTTCTTGAATAATTTTGATAATCTATTTTAGTCGGCCGCCCATTGGTTAAGTTCTCTAATTCTACGGACCAGAAATAAATAAAAGATTTCACGCCTTCAAATACCCCAATGGTTGTCAATAATTGTTCCAATTGCGGAGTCAACTTTGGCAGTATTGCTGGATATGGAACTGTTCCTGGTCCTTTCAGTTGTAAAGATTGTTTTTGATGCGTATGACTCGTTGAAGTTTCATTTGCAGATTGATCTATTTTACGACGTTTATATAATAAAGATTTGTCTGTTGGTTCTGTATAAATACAATATACCAAGTTTTTTTATTGTCATAGTTTTGAGATTCATTGTTGGTAAACTCTGCTTTCACATGCAGTTCAAGTTGTGACTTACCTATGTTTGATACTTTTTGCTCTGTATCCTCATTCAATGACTCGTTGTCAACACTTTCTACGATCTATTTTATTGAATAAAAAAATGAACATTATTTATCCAAATAATTAGAAGAAAGGCTGAAATACTGGTTAAAATTGTTTTTTTAAGACAGCATTGTTTATTTTTTTTATTTAAACCCAACAAACACTATATTATATGTAACGTATATGTTAATTGTGTATGTAATAAAAAACATTATTTTAGCAATTATGT
Source organism: Crematogaster levior (assembly GCA_901521435.1). Taxonomy (NCBI): domain Eukaryota; kingdom Metazoa; phylum Arthropoda; class Insecta; order Hymenoptera; family Formicidae; genus Crematogaster; species Crematogaster levior. The sequence goes on from CABEGB010000626.1 coordinate 308,135, forward strand.
ACTTACCTCAGGTTTATCAGGAGACACAGGATATATTATAACGGCTGAATCAGTTTTTGAATCTTTGCATAACACGGGCAGATCTATAGAAATTGAATTGCCTTTCGGTAATACTTCATCGGACAATAAATTGGCAGTGATCACCGCAGCCTGCGGTAAATCGACCAAAATTACACGAACATCTTCCTTGTCCTTAACCTCATCGTCGTCTTCAATGTCGCACCATTGATTACATATTTCTGTCAGGATCCATTCTTTGTAGAACAATTGACTTTTGTTTAATCGTCGATTGAAGCAAAATATCGGTTTTGCTGGCTGATACAAGACCTTGACGAATGGCTTCAGCATCCGATACATTTGTAGTTTTTATGTATTTTATTGATTTGCACCGATCTCCAATTATACAAAACACTTTTTTATTCATTTTTTGTCACTATTGCACACAATATTACCAAAATAATGCTTATTATATAATAATCACTTCACAAAAATGATCGAAAGACGCGATGCGTATCGTTTTGTTTCAAACAGCAGACTGTCGCTCGAAATGTGCCAGTGCGTGTAACCTTGCGCGCCAAGAGTATATTGCGCCTTCAGTGTAGCCTCGAACTAGCGCCTTTTCATCAGTGTGCGGAAAAACTAAATATTATACTATATATACATATATACATATTATTAACTGTACCTTATCAATACATCTAAAAAGAAGTTTATGTCACCTTAGTGAATAAATCAATAGATTATCGGTTAGTATAAGACAAGAAATGAATAGTATTTTAAGATGTTCGATGTGTTCCGTTATGTGTGCATCAAATAATGATTTACTACGTCATATTGTCCGTCACCATCGATTTGATTCGCAATTCCAAGTGCAATGTAAATACTATGGATGTGGTGCTACGTTTCGCAATTGGAAATCTTTCCGTCAACATATTTGGAGAAATCACACATATAATGATAAAGACAATACTATGGATGAGATCGAGGGTGACATTAATTTACATGAAGACGTCAATAATGACAATAATGCACGTAAGTACCATTAATAATTTGTTTACACTACACACACACACACACTTTATATACTTGATTTATGTAGATATTTAATTAATAATTTTGTTATTATTTATACATTTAAATTTTGTTATTATATATACATTTAAATTGTTATTAAAAAATATATAATAATTATATTTTTTATAGAATTGAACTAATTTCTCAAAATATATATCAAAAAGACATACAAATTTCTTTATTTATTTGTTATTTTGCAATCAAACATCTATTTGTAATTTTAAAATATATCACGTTGTTTGGGGAACTTAAAAATATATTTTCTTAAATGGCTCTCTATTTGATAAAATTTGTTTTATTTCCATAGAAAATCAGGAGGAAGAAGTGATGACACCAATGCAAAAACTCCAATGGCATGCAGCTCAGTTTCTCGTCAACATTCGTGAAAATTGCAAAATATCGCATTCAGCTATTGAGCATGTCATTGATGGTGTTGAATATTTACTGGAATATTTTTCGTGTATAATTATGGTAAATGTAAAAATTTTTTTCTTTTATAAATCCATATAATCTGTATTTTAGGTCTTATTTTTTCATTTTTTTATTTTGTTTTTAGAATGAATTGAAACACAATGCCGAGCCTGATACAAATATGATTCACGTGGATGTGATAGAAAATTGTTTAAAAGAACAATATGCTCCATATAAATTGTTTATTCTAGTCAAGACGAAAAACCGTTTTGATAAATTTCTCGTTGAACAAATGAATATGGTTGAACCTGAAAGTCTTGTTATCCATGAAAAACTTGGCTGGGTGAAGAAGAAAAATGGACAATACGATATAGGCAACATCAGTCATCATGCTTACGTAGTACCGTTTCTTAAAAATTTAAAAATATTATTGGAAAATGATGAAGTACGACAGAGTATGGAACGTCCCATGGATCACCAACATGATGGAATTTATCGAACCGTCTTAGATGGCTTATGCTATCGAGAAAATGAATTTTTTCGTGATTATTCGGATGCTTTGGCAATAATATTATATTACGATGATCTTGGGGTTGCCAATCCACTTGGTGTCCGCTCAAAAGCTCAAAAATTATCTATGTTTTATTGGACTCTTGGAAATATCAATCCTCGACTAAGATCTACAGAAAATACGGTACAGCTGCTGGCAATTACAAAAACTGAATGGATTAAACAGGACGGTGCACTTCAAAAGCTATTACATCCATTTATACAAGATATAATAAAATTGCAAACTGAAGGAATCACGGTAAACATTCGAGGTCAGGGTGAAAAAGTATTTAAAGGATCACTGTTATTTTGCGCTGGAGATACACCTGCTTCTGCACTTTTAGGAGGATTTAAAGAGTCGGTATCAGCATATCGTTTATGTCGCCAATGCATGACAACTAAACATGAATGGAGAAATAATTTTTCGCAACAGAACTTTGTGTTACGTGATGTAAAAAGTCATGCTGAACACATAACTGCAGTCAGTGAACCAAATCTGCCAAAAAATGTTGCTGATTTTTGGAAAAAGAGATATGGTGTCAATAGTAAAAGTACACTATTGGATATTCCATATTTTGACGTTACTGTTGCATTACCACAAGATTCAATGCACGTCATCATTGAAGGTGTTGCTGATGTCGCCTGTAGAGCATTGTTGCGATATATGATAGTAGATAAGAAACTTTTTACTCTTGATCAGTTGAATGAACGACGATCTTGTTTCAACTATTACGGCCATTTCAAAAAAGATATTCCTGCTGAAATATTAATGGAACATATTATGGCTAATGGTAGAATGCGTCAAACTGCAGCACAAATGATTGTTTTGGTACATATGTTACCATATCTAATTGCTGAATATGTAATCAATGAAGAAAATATTGATGTTTGTAATAGATTATGGTCTCATGTTCAATTGTTGCAAATTCTTAATATGTGTCTTGCATATGAAATTAGCAGTGAGTCTGTTGATTTATTAAGCTGGATGATAGAGATGTATATTGGACGATTTAATAATTTATACCCTAACTGCATTGTACCAAAATTCCACTTCTTTATTCATGTGCCAAAATGTATTCGTTTATTTGGACCAGCTCGTCAACAGTGGTGTTTCCGGTTTGAAAGCGCTCACGCTTATTTTAAAACATTAGTGCCAATAGTACGTAATTTTAAAAATATAGCATATACTTGTGCTTATAGACATCAAGCGCGATTATGCTCAAAATTAGCGACATATCCAGGAGCTCCTGCTAAAAGATTCTTATACCAAGGTCATAAAATAAGTCCGGGGAATACTGTATTACTTAATAATTTACCGAATGCTGCACTATTTTATGATTTTTTTGACGAAGTTGATTCACATTGTCAATTATTGCGTACACCTAAAGTAATTATTTATGGAACGGAATATGTGCCAAAGTCGATAATTCTTATAAAATGTGAAGATAATTCTCTTCCTGTGTTTGGTGAAATTAATGAAATATTTGTTATTGACGAAAGAATTGTTTTCGTATTTTCCAAACTCGTCACGTTATTTTTCCACGACAAACTGAATGCTTATGCTATACAAAAAACATTATTTAATGATGAGATTCTCACACTCGACAATTTAATTTTCCCACATCCCTTAATTTCAGTAAAAATGTTTGAGTTACATTTTGTTGGTTTACTTAATCATGAACGAAATGAATGGTATGCATAAAATATTTGTAAACAAATTCAAAAATATTACATTACTTTAACTTTAAATTTTCATTTTGTTTAAATAGTTTCCATCGTATTGTAATTATGATAAATGTTTTTCAACATAATAAAAGCTGTTCTTTAATGCATTTAAAATGTGTCCTTTTCTTGTGTGTAATTTTTTTCGTGCGTTACATTTCTTCTTGTGTTTGATTTACGAAATGTGTAAATAGTCGTTTAATGCATGGGTTTCATACACATTAAGTGTGTTTCGATTTAATGTGTTAAATAATAACACATCTATAGGTGTGTTATATAAGGTTACACGGATAATGTGTGTGAAAAATTAAGATTACACGGATGATGTGTGCAAAAATAACACACATGTGTATCAATTTCAAACGTCTACGTCAAGGAACACATGTAAAAAGTGTGTTGCGCATTACATTAACACATGATATAACACACTTGGATTTGCAGTGCATACTAAAACTACGCCCAATCCCTTATAAAAATTTTTTATTGCTTTTACACCTCATATAGGTCGTTTTTAGCCCGTTTTTAGCCCGTTTTATCATTTTTATGTCCGTTTCTTGCACTCTCAAGCACGCTTAGTCTATTGCGAAAGAGCATGACGAGTATACGTGAGTATGTGTATGAGTATTTTTTAGTGGATTGTCCGTTTTTAACACTCGTTTTTCAGTCGATGAGTGATAATACGTTAATACGTTCCTTTTTTACTCACAAAGATGAGGACGAAGTAGGTCGTCCGTTTTCAATACTCAATTTTCCGTTGATGAGTAACAACACGTTAGTACGTTTCTTTTTTACTCACAAGAAAATATCCGCGGATTGTCTCTAAATTGAAGTACATTTATTCTACAAACTTAAAAATATGTCCACGAATTTTTATAATTTATATAAATTTATATAAATGTTTTAAACTACTATAAATAAATGAACAATTATAATGATTGATTATTTGATTATTTTATTTCAAAAGCTGCGTTCCAATATTCATTGCAAATATTGAAAATCTATAGTTTACGTCACATACACTATAGATTTTCAGTACTTGCAGTGAATATCGAAACGCAGCCAAAATGTGCTATGTGAGTATTTATGAGTGCTAAACGAGTATTTTTTGCTCGTAGCTAAATGTACGTTTTTACATCTCAAATTTACACACAGCACGTATTTACCACTCAAAAATACTCATAAGAATACGTTATTACCACTCGGATATACTCGTACGCAATCCGTTTTAACCACTCATTTTTACGGAAAATTGCCCCTTTGCGCCCTAAAAACGGATCATACTCATTGAATCAAATGTACGTTTTTACCACTCAAACTGACCGTTTTCGCCGGTCAAAAACGGGCCAAAAACGGTGAAAAATTTTTATAAGGGATGTCATCCATGTATTAGCTCATTGTACTAAGTGACTTCTCTTTGTCTTATAATTATTATTTACAACGAGCGGTTTATAATTCTTATTTTTATTTTATAATTATTTTAGTAAATTAGATAAATGTGGAAAGTGCAATAAGTGTAATGAAACTTATGACAGTAGAAATGTTAACAATCTAAAAACATATTTACATGGTGTTGACAGTATACATGACAAAGACAGCTTAAGATGGATAAACGACACTGAGGACGTAATTTGGCAGTATTTCTCAAAACCAAACGGACATACTGTACAATGCAACGTTACACATTGTAAAATATCACTTGAGACAAATGAAAAATCTACATTAATGCTACATTTAAGCAACTGTCATCCAGAAATAATACATAAACTACAAACAGACATTACTTTCACTTGGCTATCACGATATTTTAAAATAGATAATTTTATGGTAGAATGTGACGTTTGCGGATGCAATATTAATATATTATATGGAATAGATGTCCTTATATCTCACTTGGATAAAGACCATAATTTAAATAAATATTCAAGATATAGAAAAGAAACTAAAAATAATAACACATATGGAATGGCAGGACAATCTGTGGAAGAATATAATGCCGGTCCAAGTTTTCATCATAATACTACGTCTAGGCAATCTCTTGGAAATCAAGGAAGTCATCAGGGGTGACTACCCTTATAAAAATTTTTCACCGTTTTTGGCCCGTTTTTGACCGGCGAAAACGGTCAGTTTGTGTGGTAAAAACGTACATTTGATTCAATGAGTATGATCCGTTTTTAGGGTGCAAAGGGGCAATTTTCCGTAAAAATGAGTGGTTAAAACGGATTGCGTACGAGTATATCCGAGTGGTAATAACGTATTCTTATGAGTATTTTTGAGTGGTAAATACGTGCTGTGTGTAAATTTGAGATGTAAAAACGTACATTTAGCTACGAGCAAAAAATACTCGTTTAGCACTCATAAATACTCACATAGCACATTTTGGCTGCGTTTCGATATTCACTGCAAGTACTGAAAATCTATAGTGTATGTGACGTAAACTATAGATTTTCAATATTTGCAATGAATATTGGAACGTAGCTTTTGAAATAAAATAATCAAATAATCGATCATTATAATTGTTCATTTATTTATAGTAGTTTAAAACATTTATATAAATTTATATAAATTATAAAAATTCGTGGACATATTTTTAAGTTTGTAGAATAAATGTACTTCAATTTAGAGACAATCCGCGGATATTTTCTTGTGAGTAAAAAAGAAACGTACTAACGTGTTGTTACTCATCAACGGAAAATTGAGTATTGAAAACGGACAACCTACTTCGTCCTCATCTTTGTGAGTAAAAAAGGAACGTATTAACGTATTGTCACTCATCGACTGAAAAACGAGTGTTAAAAACGGACAATCCACTAAAAAATACTCATACACATACTCACGTATACTCGTCATGCTCTTTCGCAATAGACTAAGCGTGCTTGAGAGTGCAAGAAACGGACATAAAAATGATAAAACGGGCTAAAAACGGGCTAAAAACGACCTATATGAGGTGTAAAAGCGGTGAAAAATTTTTATAAGGGTATCCATATTATTTAATTAGTCTTTTATTCATTCTAAATGATTAACATTTTTTATTATGTTTACAAGAAATATATAAAAAATTGCATTTCTAACATTAAAAAAAATTCAGACCTGTATAAATTTCAATTTAACATTTAACATGTCTTTCATAAAAGTTATAATTGTTCGAGTTAAACAATATAATTTCATATCAGGTTTGTTAATTCATAAGCGTTGTCGACTATTTATTATCTACATGCTCAGTAATTCATATTTTCATATTCAAGTAACACCGATGTATTACGGATTTTGATAGTAATTGTATTTGGACATTCCGTTTCAAGAAATGTAAATAATAATGAAAATCAAAATTCAGTGTTCAAATAAAATATATGACTGCAATATGATCTTTTAATTGTAATTACGTTATTAATTTTTTAATTTTTTAATCACTTTATGTATGCAGGTCCAATTACAATAGACAACAGGAATTCGAAACCCATGATGACATTTGGAAACTATATTTCTGACAGGAGCATGTTCATAATACCAGCAATGACAACAATTTTATGACAAAGATATTGGAATACATCGATAAATACTTGACAAGAAATTATACATTTGAAATCATTAAATGACGTTAATATGTATTATTATTTAAACATTAATCTTTTTACAAACATAATTTCCTAATTATTTTACTAAATATTTACTAATCAATATATCTATAATTATATAACTTTAATGTCAATTCACTTATGTATCTTATATAATGTCTTTTTATGTTATCTATCGACAATCTATTATGTTATCTATAAAAATATTGGTGCTGCAATAAATATATGTATTAAAATTATAGAATCTATGCAGATATTATAGTATTGACATTGACATTATTCAAAATAATTATTGCCAGTTAAATTTTGGCGCTTAAATTATTTGGATAATTCAAATTTTAATATTCTAAAATTAAAATTTGTTTATACTTATAATTTTAATCTGCATGCAATATCTATTGCATATAGAATAAATTATTATAGGATTTGTGTGGCATAATTTTTAAATATGCTAAGACCAATTATATAATAATTATTACAAAATTGTCGAAATGCTTCAGATATTGTATCGTGATTCTTGTTTGAAAATAAAACGAATACAGAAGGACGGAACATAAATTAGAGACCAAATTATTCGGTACTGAGCCGAGCAAGAATACAGATAATGTAGTAATAGCGCATCTGATCGAATGGCTAAGCGTTGTTACCGATTCATAGTTTATTATATTGTCATGACTCAGGGCTATCGCCTCCAGGTGTTGTCTCGACCCATAAAATGATTTGAACAGTATTCACGAATGTATCAAATATAGTATTAATAAACAATCTATTATAATTGAAGCGAAATTATTAAATTCAATATGATATGATTTTGTTGAAATATCAGTAACACATTTTAACATGTTTTACGTTGCACAGTTAATACAACTGATATTGATACTTGATAATAAATTTGTACACTAATTTAATGAAGGTAAGATTAAAGAATGCTAATTTTACAAATTATCTTTTACAATTTATTATGAACGTTTATTTCGTATATTTACTTATTACATTAATTTCAGTACATGTTTACGTCAATTCTTTTGTGAAAAAATTCATCTGGTTTATCATACAAACTTACTTACTTATTGTTAATAAAAGAAGGTAACCTGGCACGATTATTTATATAATTCAAATTTTTCTTTAATTATTGTCCATCCTACATATAATTATAAATATATCATGTTTCAGAAATTTCAGCCGAAATGCAAGTGTAACATCCGATTTAACACATTAATATAATATATACACACAATTATTTCTACTAACAATAAAATGTTAATGACGTTTCAATTTTATATGAAACGAATAGAAAAAGAATTTAAAAGTCGTAACAAATTAAAACATTAAAAATTCTTCTTAAATTCTTAAAAATTCTTTATGTTTGTTATTAATTTGTTATAAAAAATTTATTAATAAATAAAATAACATTTCTGTTATGCAATGTATGCGCGCTCCATACATTGAAAAACCCTTATTTTTAATTAGTCATTATTATTCACTTGTTAGTAGTACAAAATAAAAAGATCTTGTGAATAAGAGTATTTTCTTTGCACAAACGCGAATGTGCGAGCGAGTGTACATTTTTCCATCTTCTATCTAAAATTTTTGAATACAAAATCGTGATGCTACTTGTCTGTGAATCACTTTCAGAGCCGTGTCGATATTCTTAACATTGCTATTCATGTACCCGTTTTGTCAATTTTAAATGTCCTAAATTTCGTGACCTGCATTTATGTAAAAAATAAGAAATATGTTAATAAATATATCAGTCATATCACACATTTATATGCTTTATATATGTTTAAATAATATCTCTAGATTTAGTGTTACAAATAGAAATCGAAAAATAGTAATGAGCCATATTAATTATTTATCCATATTAGTTAATGTGGAAGAGAAATATATAAATAAAAAGCAATTGCTTACATTTATAAAATATAAGAATTTAAGTGACAGTAGTTATATATTACAGAATTATCTGTATTTACATTTAATATATCTATGTTAATAATTAATGTAAACTTTTCATAAAGAAAATCTTCAAAAAATTTAATAGTAAAATGTAATACAAGAAAAAACTACTGTGCAAAATAAGTCTAATATTTGTTCTTAATTTGATCATGAAACAAATGTATAATTTATTTTAGACATCAACAAAAATTACAACTACTGTAGTAAGTAGTTGTCAATTGTTTTATTCTTTTATATCTTTTTTTAATTTTACTTATGTTTATAATTAATATTTTATTTTACATTTTATATTATATTTTAAATTATAAATTTTATATTTATTTACATTTACATTTACATTTATATTTATATTTGTATTTGTATTTGTATTTGCATTTGTGTTTTGTATCTGTATCTGTATTTGTATCTGTATCTGTATCTATATCTATATCTATATCTATATTTATCTTTATATTTATATTTATGAAATTTTAAATTATTTATATTTTATCTCAATTTTTATTCTCGAAAAATTTCTCTTGAAGAATACATTCATGTACTGTATATAACGTAATAATTCTAAGTATTTTTATTGAATTCTACAAATATTTTCACGATCGAAAGGATAAATATAACTTAATACAACTTATTTTGCACAATAGCTTCTTGTTGTATCACATTTTATCCTTTAATAATAAATTTTTTTGTAGAATATCTTTTCGAGAAAAGGTTCAAATAAATTATAAATATAGATAAATTTAAATATGTAGTGTATAGATAAATTTAAATATGTAGTGTAGTTAAATTTAAGTACAGATAATTCTAAAGTAGCATTGAAAGTACTGACACTTAAATTCTAAAAGTAGCTTTTTATTTTTATTTGTGTGCTTTAATTTCACATTAAACTATGTATTATAGTATGGATTGATATTGACGATAAAAAGTGACATTTAATAATAACTGGTAAATAAGGCAAAAATACATATTACTATGTTGCCTTTTAACATCATTGTATTTTATCTTTCGGAAAAAATAAAAAATCAGAAGTTTGAAGAATGAATGTTTTGTTAAAGTATACAACGCCATGTTTTCTAAATAATAAAATAGCGTTAATAGATAAAAGTTAATATTGACGTAAAATTTGTTACATTTTTTATATAATTTAAATAATACAAATAAATAAAATAATTACTCGAAAAAGAAGTCCTTTCTCTCTGTTTCTTATTCTAAAACAGTTGTCTAGATCGATGTTTGTATTTCACTTTGAAATTACACAGTATCATGAAAATCATCTTCCATTGATCTCGAGGTGATCTGCTCGGGGCATCAGGAGACGCGGTAGCGTCTCCGGCCATGTTCAAAAATAGAAACTACAAGTAGACGCTACAAGTCTCTTATCCCGCACCCTTAAAGTCGATTTTTTGGGGGTACAGAACTATTAAAATATAAAAAATTTTGAAATGCATGTAGCATATTCTGAAAGGTGGCATCGCCACGAGTAAGTTAAGCCAAAAAAAAAAAAAAATCGGTCAAGCCGTTCTGGACATACAAACGGTCAAAAATTGATGTTTTTCATGAAAAATGAAGTAACGTCTTCTTCTCTGTCCGTAGTCATATGTACTTCTCTTCTCTCTTACCTTTCACTCACACCTCCCCCAACTTCCACTCACCCTTCCCAGCCCCTTATTTCCCTTTCTCGCTACGCCCCTCTTCCTCCCCTCCCCTCCCCCTCATATTTTTTCATTTCTTTCGCTCAATCTCACACTTTTTCATCATCTTTCACTCCCTCTCACTCTCTCACACCCTCTCTGGTATATTTATCATTTATTAAAAATTTTCAAAAACCACCCCTTGGGGATGAAATTTAATATCTCAAAAACGGTACATTGAAAAAATACGGGACCTGTGTCGTTAACATTTTTGTGGGGTTAATTTATTGTTCAATAAAAATTTTCAAAAACCACCCCTTGGGGGTAAAATTTAATATCTTGGAAACGGTGCATTATAAAAATATGAGACATGTGCCGTTAAATTAAGGTTTCTTATGGAGCCAATTTATCATTTATTAAAAATTTTCAAAACCACCCCTGGGGCGTGAAATTTAATATTTCGGGAACCGTGCATTGCAAAAATACGGGACTTGTGTCGTTAATTAAGGTTTCTTATGGGGTAGATTTATAGTTATCCTTAAAGAAAAATACACAATTGCATATTGCAAATAGCATAATTTTTTTTAAACTTTGCATTTTTTTGCACCAATTGATTCATATATCTGTACTCTAAAAAGTAGGTGATATCCCAAAAAATCATAAATGAAAAGGTCAAGCCATGTTCAAAAATAGACCCTCAAGAATTTGAATTTTTACAAATTTAAATGATTATCTAATAATATATTACCATGAAAAGTAAGTGATATATTAAATGATTATCTAATAATATTATATATCACCATGAAAAGTAACCGATATATTATACAAGGTGCCAGTTCAAAGTGAACATACATAAAGTGTATATTATCTAAATAAATTAATAAAATAAATAATATAATAAATTTAATAATATATTACCACGAAAAATAACTGATATGTTATTCAAGGTGCAAATTCAAAATGAACATACATACATAAGGTGTATATAAGTAAAATTGATTAAAATTTGACTCTAAGTGAAAGTACATAAGTGATATGTTATTCTTAGTGCACAAAATATAAAAGTCATTTATTGAAGTTTGATTTGAAATTTATACAAGCCTGGACAATGAAAAATAGTTGCTTGTAATTCCAGAGTACTAATTTGTTAATGACTCGGAAAAAGAACATGGCGGCCTGCTCTCAAAAAAATTCGATGCGTTTCTCAGTATCCACTTAGGAATAATAATTTCGATGGATGGAATAAATAATTAAAATGAAAGAGTTATGAAAATAGTTTAGATTAAAAATCTCCAACCTTTCTGTAGTAAAATTTCGAATTTTCGTACCGATTTCCGATTTTGAATTTGTTATACTGTATTTTCAGCGAGTAATTTATTGATCAAAAAGTGTTGTCTTATTGTTTAAAACGGGTAAATATTAAATAAATCCAAAATTCATAAATAAAAAAGTTCTCATGTCAAGTACAAAGAAGCTACACGTTTAAAAAGGTTAGTGATTATCTGACGTAACATACAACTATAAAAAATCAGATATTAATTATTCAAGATACAAGTGCAAAATAAATATCGTTAAAATATAGATACAAAATTTATCACAATTTGACTCTGAAAAGTAAGTGACATGTTTCTTAAAGTGCATGTATAAAATGTAACAGTGTTTTGATAATGATTAATTTAAATATTTGCATTATCTCTCTCTCTCTCTCTCTCTCTCTGATTCTCTCTCTCTCACTCTCTCTCACTCTCACTCTTTTTTTTTGTGCGGAGGTAGGGTAAAAATCTTCTGTGCACGGCCTTGATTCGTCGACTCCGGAAACGAGACTCCGACGTCCACGGCACAAGGCCGAAAGACTACCGGGCGCCCACACGCCCGGTTTGTGTGGGATTCGATGAGGGGTACATCGCGAGAGATATTACCCCCATCGCCTACCCCTAAAAATTCCCTCCTCAAGGCATTTAGCCTAACCTATGAGTACGGCGGGGGCCCTGGTAACTTATGCGCGTACTTCAGTGGCCCCCGTCCTCGCATGGAGTACGACTCCTCTATCCTGTCGGGTTATCATGACCTACGCAAGCGCATTTGCGCCCTTCCTAGCTACGCGCGTGTGGTCGCGCGCATCCGATCTTAATGTCCTAAAGCTAACTGCTTCGAACCTGCTTTAAAAGTACCCGCCTACGCCTATCCTATGTGTACACCTAATTCCATTTACAATTCAATGGAATAAATAAATAAATAAATAAATAAATAAATAAATAATAAATAAATAAATAAAATGTATAAGATAAAATAGGTAAATAAAATGTATAATAACTAATTAAAACGTAAATAGGTAGAAATTAATAAGACCGTGTCACCATGGAGTAGTTATGGAAGAGAAGCGGGGAGTGGGACGCGCTGGCGCCCCAAGGACCGAGCCCTGCGGAACCCCGCAAGTAACCCAACGCGAACGCCTTCTACCTTCCCGGTCAATATAGACTAATGATCTATCGTTAAGATAACTTACTATGATGGAGCGCAGATAATCTGGTACCCCCTTATCCGCAAGCGCCGAGTGGATGGACTCCCACGGGAGAGAATTAAATGCGTTGGCCACATCTAGGCCAACGGCCAACACGAACCCTCCGCTTTCCAGGCACTCTTTGACCACGGACCGCAGGCCCAGAATCGCGTCGATCGTGGACCTATGTCTCCTGAATCCATATTGGTGGCACGACAAGTTCCCAGATTCCTCCAAGTAGCTCTGCAACCTCGCCATCAGAATCCTTTCAAAGAGCTTCCCGCCCTCATCCAGGAGGCAGATGGGCCTGTATGAGGACGGGAGCCCGTCCGGCTTGTTGATCTTCTTGAGCAGAACCAGGCGAGCACTCTTCCACATCAAAGGAAAGTGTCCGCTCTTCAAACATTGCGTGAAGCAATGAGCCCATCGCTCTGCCAAAAGGTCCATGGTACCGGTGATTACTCCCCCCAGGAGGCCGTCCGGACCTGGCGCCCTGCCGCCGCGAATCCTCCTTGTTGCCGCCTCCAGCTCACGGGTGGTCACAGCCAGTGACGGGTCCCACGCTGCTACGACGTCCGGAGCCACGGCCCTCACTCTTGTCGGGAACAGATGATTCACGATACGCTCCACTTCCACCGCCAGCAGGCTCTCGCAAATCGGCGGTCCAGACGTGCGAAGCCTCTTGAGGACCAGCCTATAGGGCATTCCCCAGGGTTCACGCTCGATGGTTGTCAGGAGCTCATCCCACGCACTGTTCTTTGCCCTCCAGATAGCCTGTCTAAGGGCTTTCCTTGCTGATTTGAGATCGGCATCCATCCTCCCCCAGCATCTTTCCCCCTCTTCCCCCCTCCCCCTCCCTTTTCTCCTCCCTATCCCCTTCCCTCTCCCCCTCTCCTTCTCCCTTCCCTCTCCCTTTCCCCCTTTCCCCTCCCTTCCTCCCACTTTCCTCTCCTTCCTCCCTTTGTTGATCCGGGGGAGCCTTCCCTCGACCCCGTGTCGCCTTCCTCCACATTTTCGAAGTCTTTCGCAAGGCCGCGATCTCGTCACTCCACTAGTATGTGGCCACGAGGCGACGAGGCCCCCGCGACCGCGGTCTCTCTCTCCCCCTCTCCCTCTTCCTCCTCCCTCTCCTCTCCTTCTTCTCCCCTCCTCCCCTCCTTCCTCTCTCTCTTCCACCCTCTCCCTTTCTCCTTCCCCTCTCCTCCCCCTTCCTTTTTCTCCTCCTGTCCCCTTCCCTCCCCTCTCCTTCTCCTTCCCCTCCTTTCCCCCTTTCCCTCCTTCCTCCCACTTTCCTCTCCTTCCTCCTTGCCCCTTCTCTTCCCTCCCCTCTCTCTCTCCCCCCCCTCTCTCTCTCTGGGCAGGGTGACATATGTGATTGATATTTAACAGTACTACTAACTTATTGAATAGTCAGAGACAAGTTGTGTCGTATGAATCGGTTCAGTGTTTGAAATAAGCATGAACCCTCCATATATACTCTAAAGGACAAATTCTGCATGTTTATCATAAATAAAAATCTATTCATCGAAATTTTAACAAACGTCTTTTGAACAAAAAATAGTGTCTTGTAATCAAGAAAAATAGGTTTTGAATAACAAGATTTCATTTAACTCACAATTTTTACTGTTCAGAATTACAGAAGAAAAAGATTTTTACATAGTTTCGTGTATTCACTTCGTAATAGAGCTTTTGAAAATACGATGAATTCGTATTCTATTATAATCTAATCTTATTCTAACCTAATACTTCAAGTGTTGTAATAATCTATACTAATATTATAAAGAGGAAAGATTTGTATTTTTGTATGTTTGTAACGAATTGGCTCAAAAACTACTGGACCGATTTCAAAAATTCTTTCACCATTTGAATGCTACATTATCACTGATTAACATAGGCTATATTAATTATCTATTATCTATTATCTATTAATCTATTATCTATTATCTATCTATCTTTTTCTATCTATCTATCTATCTATCTATCTATTATCTATTATGTATTATTATTATTTTTTTTTTTTTTTTGTATATATACTAGCATGCCCTGTCTCGGCTTCGCTCGAGATAATAATGTGACCGAAATCATACGTATTAGAAGTGAATTATTCGATCGATATCATAATTTCGGTCACACTATTATCTCGAGCGAAGCCGAGACAGGGCATGCTAGTTACTTTATAAAAGCTTCGATATCATTATTCCTAAGTGGATACTGAGAAACGCATCAAAGTTTTTTGAGAGCAGGCCGCCATGTTCTTTTTCCGAGTCATTAACAAATTAGTACTCTGGAATTACAAGCAACTATTTTTCATTGTCCAGGCTTGTATAAATTTCAAATCAAACTTCAATAAACGACTTTTATATTTTGTGCACTAAGAATAACATATCACTTATGTACTTTCACTTAGAGTCAAATTTTAATCAATTTTACTTATATACACCTTATGTATGTATGTTCATTTTGAATTTGCACCTTGAATAACATATCAGTTATTTTTCGTGGTAATATATTATTAAATTTATTATATTATTTATTTTATTAATTTATTTAGATAATATACACTTTATGTATGTTCACTTTAAACTGGCACCTTGTATAATATATCGGTTACTTTTCATGGTGATATATAATATTATTAGATAATCATTTAATATATCACTTACTTTTCATGGTAATATATCATTAGATAATCATTTAAATTTGTAAAAATTCAAATTCTTGAGGGTCTATTTTTGAACATGGTTTGACCTTTTCATTTATGATTTTTTGGGATTTCTGAATTTAAAGAATGATAAACGTATAATAAAATATTAATATTTGAAAGGATACAATTATGCCTTACATCAACATTTGTTGTTTTTCTTCTGGAAGCATCCAATATTGCTGTTTCTATCTTTGATTTCTTTAAAACCGCGCTCAATTCTTTATGAGAATCTAAACTTAAATAGGACCTACATTTATGTAAGAATTTACATAGAGAAAAAAATGTGACAGCACAATTATTACTTCAAGTATTATTAACATGTTATTAAATATATTACTGGAACAGGCGACCAAAAACTCTTTAAATTTACATATAGTCAATATTATCAATACTTAACAATCAATACATTTATATTTATAGTTTTATATATTTATATTTGTGTTTTGTACAAATTGTGTAAAAAGAAGTATAAAAATAGAATTTTTTTGGAATTTGTAATATTTGAATGGATGTACATGGTAAAGACTTAATATAAACATACTCTGCTGCACACTACAACATGATTAGATTTATCTTGAGTAATGTGTATATGGAAATGGAATATAAAGTTTTCAAGTTATAAATTCGCGCCTCAGAAACCTAGTCTTACTCATTCCTTGTTAAAATTAATGTTCTCAATTTAAAGTCAATTTACTTAAAGTGACTTTGATATAACATGACACATACATATCTAATAATAAACGAGATATAACTGTATATTTTTTATATGACTGTATGGTTAGGTATAGCTGTCATAGTTTAATTTTAAAGTGTAAAATACAAAAATGTTAAACCTACTTTAGAGAATAACAATATCTAATTAACAATATTTTTGAAATATAAACTTATGAAGCAAATGTATGTATATATATATATATATATATATGATATATATATATATATATATATATATATACAGGGTGTCCCATTATAAAACATCCAGTCGAATATTTCGAAAACCAAGCCCGGGAGAGAAAAATTTTTCAGACAAAAGTTATTTGGTTTCGAGGGGCCCATAAGATAATACCATTGGTTTGACCTTGAAGAATTATTTGAAAGTTACATGAAAGTCACCTCAATTTTTTTAAATGGCATCCCCTATTTTTTATTACATATTCTTGTAGCTGACTTCAAGAGCTTTCCAAAACACTATAATAAAGTATTTTTTTATTAAGTATTTTCCGAGTTATAAAGCTTGAAATAATTTCATAATTTTACATAAACTGTAAAATATCTCGTAAAATATTTACTTTTCGATGACCTTACCTCAATACTTTTATGCACAGAATAATGAGAGGAACCAATTGGTGTCAAGAAAACACATAGTTGTTTTTAAGAAAAAATATGCAATTTGTAACTAACAATTACATATTTTTTCTTAAAAACAACTATGTGTTTTCTTTACACCAATTGATTCCTCTCATTATTCTGTGCATAAAAGTATTGAGATAAGGTCATCGAAAAGTAAATATTTTACGAGATATTTTACAGTTTATGTAAAATTAAGAAATTATTTCAAGCTTTATAACTCGGAAAATACTTCATGAAAAAATACTTTATTATAGTGTTTTGGAAAGCTCTCGAGGTCAGCTACAAGAATATGTAATAAAAAATAGGGGATGCTATTTAAAAAAATTGAGGTGACTTTCATGTAACTTTCAAATAATTCTTCAAGGTCAAACCAATGGTATCATCTTATGGGCCCCTCGAAACCAAATAACTTTTGTTTGAAAAATTTTTCTCTCCCGGGCTTGGTTTTCGAAATATTCGACTGGATGTTTTATAATGGGACACCCTGTATATGTACAGGGTGTCCCATTATAAAACATCCAGTCGAATATTTCGAAAACCAAGCCCGGGAGAGAAAAATTTTTCAGACAAAAGTTATTTGGTTTCGAGGGGCCCATAAGATGATACCATTGGTTTGACCTTGAAGAATTATTTGAAAGTTACATGAAAGTCACCTCAATTTTTTTAAATGGCATCCCCTATTTTTTATTACATATTCTTGTAGCTGACCTCGAGAGCTTTCCAAAACACTATAATAAAGTATTTTTTCATGAAGTATTTTTTGAGTTATAAAGCTTGAAATAATTTCTTAATTTTACATAAACTGTAAAATATCTCGTAAAATATTTACTTTTTGATGACGTTTTGATGAGTATTGAGATAAGAATACTTTTATGCACAGAATAATGAGAGGAATCAATTGGTGTAAAGAAAACACATAGTTGTTTTTAAGAAAAAATATGTAATTGTTAGTTACAAATTGCATATTTTTTCTTAAAAACAACTATGTGTTTTCTTGACACCAATTGGTTCCTCTCATTATTCTGTGCATAAAAGTATTGAGGTAAGGTCATCGAAAAGTAAATATTTTACGAGATATTTTACAGTTTATGTAAAATTATGAAATTATTTCAAGCTTTATAACTCGGAAAATACTTAATAAAAAAATACTTTATTATAGTGTTTTGGAAAGCTCTTGAAGTCAGCTACAAGAATATGTAATAAAAAATAGGGGATGCCATTTAAAAAAATTGAGGTGACTTTCATGTAACTTTCAAATAATTCTTCAAGGTCAAACCAATGGTATCATCTTATGGGCCCCTCGAAACCAAATAACTTTTGTCTGAAAAATTTTTCTCTCCCGGGCTTGGTTTTCGAAATATTCGACTGGATGTTTTATAATGGGACACCCTGTATATATATATATAAATAAACTTATGAAGCAAATGTTCATACATATATATAAATATTATATATATATATATATATATACAGGGTGTCTGAAACATTTTGGAAAAGCCGAAGAGTGCAGATAGAATAGGTCAAAATAGAAGGAATGTCACGTATTATTTTGTAATTTTTGCAATATTTATTTCGTAATTAATTATAACGTACGAGCCAATGAGTGCACGGGAAACCGGTAGGCAGAACTCTATAGAGATGTCTGATGAAAGATGGGTGTCGATGTAAAAGAGAAAAATGGCTTACTCCTTAGCAACGAGTAACAACTGATTTCGAGAGGTGGAGTAAAACGAGCGTCATATGACAAATCAGTCATACGGCGAAGCGATCTACAAAGAATAATCGCTGCAGCGAACGCGGATCTTTATCCGGATAGGTTTTGACGCGAAGATCCGCGTTCGTCCTTTGTAGATCGTGCCTCCCATCGCTTCACCAACCGGCTTCTATCATCTTGCAATGGGGAGGTCGCGCGCTTTTACTCGCGCGGATTGGCCTATCTTATTAAATTAATTTCTCGTTAATTATTGTGAAAACAACAAAGTGGTAAAAGACTTTTCTACTTGATTTTACCTGTTCTACCTGCACACTTCGGCTTTTCCAAAATGTTTCAGACACCCTGTATATATATATATCCATTCTGTATGCGTGTGTGGTAAAAAATTTCTGTATTATTTTATGATTATCGTAATAATTAATGAGAAATGAATTAATAAAAATAAAAACAAAAATCAAATAATCATTATTTCATTGTCTGTAAGTCACAGTTTTCTGTTCATATTTTAGCACTCACTTCTTTCTTTTTTTATTATAATTTCATCGACTGCTAAATTACAAACTGTCGCGTCTCCAATACGAAAGCCAAATCTATTATAGTACTTCATTTTAATTGTTAAGTATGTAGAAATTTGCGAATGAATGTACATTTTATTCATCGACAGCGCATTATTCATGATTGTTGAACATCAACTCTTTCCAATGCTTCGTCACGCATAACAACTGCAACCGTTACCATCCGTATTGAGCTTTTCCTATCGAATTTATCAGATGCATACTCATACAAATGATTTCTTTCAATTAATTATTATTAGTTAACTGCTCTTTAGGTATTGCAAAAATTTTATGAAAGATTTTTCTATTCAGTTTACTTTGATCTACCTATCCAAGAGTGTTATACTCATTGTTAAACACTCTGTATAATACCATTCTAATGAGAATTAAAATGTTAAAATATAGACATATAAATATTTTAAAAATATACATAAATATAACTAAAATTAAAAAATTGAAGTTAAAAGAAAAAATAAAGTACATGGATTTTAAATATCTATGGTTTTTGATACCCAATAGCATTTACCATTTAAAATTTAAAAGAATTTTGAGATTAATGAATGAATATCTCGTACATACATGGCGCCATCATTTCCTAAATGCGATTTGTATTAATAAATTAAAGTGTTAGTTAATATTTAACTTGTGAAGTTTTAAAGTTTAAGCAAAACGAATAATTACCCATCACTTCTTTCTGTTTCTTCTCTCTTTCGTTTAAGTATCTGTGTCGGAAAGTTTGTTCGTCCTGCAGTTTGTACTTGTAGTTTATTTCCATGGACATCATCATCTCTCATTTTTGAAGATGTCTGTGGAGATCTGCATTTATATATAATATAATTAATGAAAAACTTATTTAATAAAGAAAAATGATAATAACATTTATTATGTAGAAAAAAAGAGAAACGTTAAAAATACACATTACTTCTCTAAATAAAATTATAATCTCATAAGACGTATTTGAATATTTTCAAACTTGTATAACATTTGTATTGTTTAAAATAATGTATATAGTTGATATTATTGTAGGTAACACATTTATAAAATTGAGTTTTGCGAATTAACATTAAAATATACAAAAGTAAACATTATTATTAACATTAAACATTATTATATGTAAACATTATTATTATATGTCTCGGCAAAATTTATAATGATACGGAAACACAGACAATCACGTTTTTTCCAAAATTTCATGCAATTATTTTATTGGTGTCGTTATAAAGTCTTGTATTTACACTTTTTTTAAATTTGCAACTTTCTTAAACACTTTATTTCATGTCATAACTTTTTTTATTCATTAATTTTAAATGTTTTTCGGATGTATACTTATAGACAACGCAAGTGTTAGTAACAATGTCCTGACATTTTATATACTTTTACTTGTTCTTTACATTCTTTACACCTCACATAATTATCGTCAATTTTGTCAGACTTTTCCCATACTTGTGCCCTTCTTAACTTAATATTTTTAATTGTATCATAATTTTTGCTTATGAAAGAATATATGCGACAAGATATAAAATTAAACATTTTTTTTATTGTGCTTGTTGTTGTTATGTTATCATTAATATTTTTCTTAATTAATATTTTAATATTATATTTATTTTATTTGTCAATATATTTCAAACGTTTTTCAAATGCGTACTTACGCACAAAGCAATAAATGATCATATAGTATATTTGTTGTAATGAATATTTTTAAATTGGTTTTTTACATTTTTTGCACCTCACAAATTTGTCGTCAATTCGATCGAAATTGTCTGATATGCTTGACTTTCTTGATTTAATCGGGTCATAATTTTTAACGTTGCTTATAAAAGAATAAATGTGACAAGAAGTAAAATTAATTTTATTTTTTTCAATGATTGCACATTGTTATATTATTATTCATACTTTTCTTAAACATATTATTGTAATATTATATTTATTTTGTATACTTGTCAATATTTTAAATGTTTTTCGGATATGAGGACAAACACAAAAAAGTATAAAACTAGTTATTCTTTTCAAATGACTGCATAATTCTATCATACATACAAATATTACAAATATATTATAATATTTACAAGGTGTAAAATTAATTATTTTTTTGCGATAATGGTGCTTAATATCGTTAAATTATTATTAATGTTTTTCTTAATAATTATTTTAATATTAATTTATTTTATTAGTCAATATTTCAAACGTTTGTCGGATGTGTACTTACGCACAAAGAAATAAATGTCTGTGTAAAGGTTTTATATTCCTGTAAATCCATTTTTTAATAGTTTTTTACATTTTTTACACCTCAGATATTTGTCATCAATTTCATCGAACTCGTCCCATATTCTTGATTCACTTAATTTAGATGGATCACAATTTTTTAAATTGCTTCTAAAAGAATAAATGCGATAAGATGTAAAATTAATTACATTTTCGATGACTGTGTATTGTCGTTATATTATCATTCACGCTTCTCTCAAATATTATTTTTTACTATCATATTTATTTTATACTTATCAATATTTTAAATGTTTTTTGGATATGTACTTACATATACTTACCGACGACATAAGTGTCGGCGTAATGCAAATTCTGATATTACTCCCCTAAGTATTTTTAGAGGTTTTCTACATTGTTTACACTTCACATGATAATCGTCCACTTTATCATGCATGTCCCATATGGGTGCCGTTCGTTTCTCCTTTAAATTAAATTTAACTAGGTAATTAAAGTGACACATGAAAGAACGAACGTGACAAGAAATAGTTTTTTTTACAATAACTTCATATTACTGTTATACATGCACACTTTCCTTAGACAACATTTTATTGTTGTTTTTGCTGTATGTTCATCAATATTTCAAATATTTTGCGGATGTGTTTTGAACTTACGATGTTCTTTTTTTTGTCTCCTTTAAATTATATTTATCTGAGTGTTTAAGTTTTAAATGAATTGTTAAAACATGCACGCAATGATTTGCAAGATTAATACTCTCTACACAATGGTTGCCTTTTACCCTCAATCTTGATATTTCGTAATTTTGTTGTATGTTGTCACGTTCGGAATGTTCGTCTAGTTCTGTTATGCTCATTGCATAAATGAGATATTAAGTCTCATGTTGGATCACGATTCAAGAAAATTCTTCCACAATGACACTTTACTGAGTCAGGATTTTTTTTGCATGATGATTTCGTATCCTTCAACTTCTGCCATTTTAACCGTTTTGTGTGACATAGTATTTAGTACTAAATGTAATCACTTGATAAAGATTGGATAAATGTTTGGAAAATTGGACAGAAGGTCAAAGAAAAAGAGATATGATTCTTCATCGGAATATAAATATTTATGTGTACTTTGTATCCGTTTAACTAACATATCTTACACTGTAAGATATGTTAGTTAAATATGTAAGACTTACAGTTTCACTTGTTATTCGACATAATTTTAAAGTTATATTAAAACACACACAACGTCCGCTACATGTGAGAACAATGTGAGTGTATGTATATATATATATATTGTATATATATACAGGGTGTCCGATAATTCGAAGTCCACCCGTAAACTGCAGGTAGAGTAGGTTAAACTGAGCATAAAAGTCCTGTATCATTTTTTGATATTTTTAATATTTACCGAGATATTAACAAAAAATATCGGCGAATCCGCGCGCGCTTTGCTCGCGCGGCGAGAAGGACGTCCCACCGCTACGTGCTCACTAAGCGCGCAGTGTGGCGGTGGGAGATAGAGCGGTGGGATTATACCAATAATTCGGCGCGGTCGCCGCAGTGTTCTAGTCATGGTGGAAACATTAGATGGTGTGCTCACTTCGCCTGCGTCTCTCTCTAAAATCTCCCCTCTCTCTCTTTTTTCTGTCGCTTAGACCGCACGCCTGCCAACCGTGAAAAGTTAAATATTTCGCTTTGCAAAGGCTGTACGCCTGATACAGCTATCTTTGTCATACATTCATAAGCATTCTACCTATCTCTTTTTATCATATACAATTGCTGCTATGAAAGCATTAATTATATTATTAAATATATTAACGGGTATTAATGTATTTTAATAATAAAATCTATTCAGGAAAAAGGTGATTAATTGAGGAAAAATACGCTAGAAATTGCTAGAAGAGCAATTAATGCTCAAAAGAAATATTAATTAATCTTTATATCTGACAGTACATACGTCCAAAATACGTCCACAGGACATCCAAAAGACGTTCTAACGTCCATGGGATGCCTTTAAACATTCTTCGGACATGTTGTGCTGTCTGGGATTATTATATTATTTTATTATTATATATTGATTTTTATATTATTATATTTATTATATTTATTTTTTTTTATTTTTATAATTGATTTTAGAAAATTTTATTTTATTATCCCGACATTCACCGACCATAATCATTGTTTATTTCATTAAATTATTTTTATGTAAATTATTACAAATATAATTACAGCTAATATATGATAGAAAAACAAATAAATATCAGTAAAGCAGAATCGAAATTTTCTTGAATCACATATATGTTATATGTTATCCCGTGTATCACATATCTTGCATTTGTATTATTTTATATTGCATATAATATATTATACATATATTATATTATACACACAGATATTTTATACACGTGTATTACAATTTTCAGGTCGTATTACAGAAACGTTGCTTATACAGGGTGTCTGTGCTAAGGTGTCCCACCGAACATATACAAGTAGATCTCGTTATTCTGAACAAAAAAGTCCCATACCATTTTGCAAACAACCACGTAAAATTTCGAGTAATTAATTATTGAAAATCGCCGAATACAAGAGCGCAACGAGATACGACCGCCCAGCGCGCGCCTAGCGATCATAGTTTGTAGGCGCGCGGGGAGTGCGTAGCCATTGCCGCTTGCAATAAAACAACTCCCCGCGTGCATAGCGACCATGATCGCAATGGCTACGCACTCCCCGCGCGCCTACAAACTATGATCGCTAGGCGCGCGCTGGGCGGTCGTATTTCGTTGCGCTCTTGTATTCGGCGATTTTCAATAATTAATTACTCGAAATTTTACGTAGTTGTTTGCAAAATGGTATGAAACTTTTTTGTTCAGAATAACGAGATCTACTTGTATATGTTTGGTGGGACACCTTAGCACAGACACCCTGTATAACAAAATTTTTTTTTTTTTTTTTTTGGTAAGGAAGAGGAAAATGCTATTCCGCACACCCCGCCGCGGGGTAGTGTGGGACTCCCTTTGTTTTAGGTATACCCACTAAAAACCTCTCCCATCGTGCTTGATTGATGCCATCCCAGTGTCCTTGCATCCATTCCAGTATCCTTTATATTACCGTTCCAATAGACTTTTCTTGAGAACTTCGATGGTCGTAATGCGTCCGCCGTGCAAAGTTTCTTGAAATGCTGAAGTGTCTAAAGTGATTTAACACAGGAATTCACTGAGCTTTCTTATGACAGATATTTTTGGAACGTCTGCAATAAAATTTACATGTATTTAAATGTTAAGTCTTTTCGCATTAATGAAAAATACATAAAAAAAGATTAAAGAGATACCTGGTGCATAGATTTCATAATGGAATAGTTTTGCTTAACTACAATTGTAGAGAATTCAGTGTATGCACAGCACATCGAACCGCGAGAGAATCAGTTCTCACAGATTCACCTACAATGCAATACAAATATGAATAATATGCATAAAAATATAAATTATGATTTCGTGCAAAAAAGCAGAATTAAAAGATTTTACAAGTACATACATTCTCCACAAAAGTAGTCATACTGGGATCGTATCGGTCGCCGTTAGGATGAAACGTCGCTGCGTATGAGGAGATGTAAGGGCCATTCCATTCTTCTTCTTCTTCTTTACTTTCGCTCCGTAGAATAATTCCCCTTTGATTGGCTCTGAGTTAGGGTCATTTCACAACGTGCAAACGTTGCAAATGCTCTGTCGTCAGTCACATCAGGACATTACCTCTAATGTAATTAGAGTAAATGTCCCGTTGCAATTGACGACAGGACATTTGCAACGTATTGTGAAATGGCCTTAACGATACTGGCCTCTGAAATAAAAACACTTTGCTGCTCCATAGCTTCGTCGATAGACGTTCTGTATCTTCTGATCGTTCCATAATCTTCTTCTTCTACGATTTTAATGGCCCTGTGACCTATCCTAGAATCTGATTAAAAAAAAATAAAAGTTACAACATTAGTAACTATCTATATTCATTAAAGATCGTGACTTCTATCACGTTACTTATAGTCACGTTAATTATATAAATACGTACTTTGTCGAATTCATCGATGAGGCAATTCCGTGATCGGCAAGGATCAAAGCTCCAGCTTTCAAAGTTCATCCTCTGTTAATGGGTGATCTCCTTATACGTAAGTGCTCCAATCAACGGCCGAAGCGCTTTGATCCGTCGTAAAGACTACTCTGGGTGCTACTTTTTCCATATATTTAAAAAATTTCAATTTAGCAGTGCCATGAACGAGTTTCCTATAACAAAAGTAACATTCTTTTAAGCATTTTAACATGTTATTTGCATCACGATTGTGCTAAAGAAAATGATATTAATTTGAAATAAATATGATATACACATCTTTACCTTAAGGTGTGCAGTTCTTCAACGGATGGCAATTAATGTACATCTTGATTACGCCGCAGTTTTCGTTGACATTGATACAATTTTTTTCATTTTTTTCGTCTTTCTTCGTTCGTCATTTTCTGCATAAAATTTGTTATTGATGGCTTTTACTCGTACGTATGTCCGTGTTCGTACTAAACATTGCAGTACATCTTGCGGGATACACGGATCGTATTCTTCGTTATTTTGTACCAGTTGAATCACTTTCTGGATGACGTAATCTTCTTTGGAGAAGTAATGCCCATGGAAATCATTGAAGCATTTATCTACAAGCTGACTTATTCGAAGAAGTTCTATCGAAGGATACATCAAGTATCCTTTTGAGACAGCTTTAATCCAACTTGTTTCTATTGTTTCATTAGTAGCAATGCCAGTGCGTTCTCCCAAATGTGGGTATTTGCTCTTAAAACGGTGTGCAACATATCCTGCGACGTACTGCAACCCTTCTTCTTGTATAATATTACGAGACGTTGATTGATGATTTTCTTCTGACGTAGAATTTTCAGAATGCCCACCTTGCATAAAATCAAACAATTCATTTATATCATACTCATCGTCGAATTCTTCCTGAATCGATTCTTCATTTTTATTATGTGCGGAATCCTCTTGTAATTCTTCCGGAGAAATATTTATGATACTGGCGAATAATTCTTTCGTTAAAATTATTTCTTCTTTATCAGAGCGGTCTTCCTCAAATTCGACATTGATGCACTCATCCTTCGACAGAACTGAATTGGTTTCACGTATTGGAGTTGATGTGCACATTTTTGAAGTTGATGCAATTCCTGTCGGGGTAACTACGGTTGAAATTTTTCGTGCTGCTGGCGTCGATGGAATTTGGGAATCAACAGAAATTGATGACAAACTCTGGGCAGTACATGAAGACATACAACTTGTATTTACATCTTCTTCCGTATTTCGATTCATGGTAAACACTGCGTGCGAATGTTTACCTAAGACATACCATCGGAGTCTATATCTGAATTCGTAGCCTGAAGGATGATCTTTGCAGGATCCCATTGCTCTTATATAAGCAAAGAAATTTTCCAACACATCCTGCTGTAGACGTCTTGTTAACAGATATTGAAATTGCTGCTCATGTGTCCTTTTTAATTGATCATATAATCCTCGAAGCGATGCATTACTAATTACAATACCTTTTTGGAATGGCATCATTGATTTTTTGGAGCAAACTCTCATATTTTCAACAAATAAATTCATTAAGATTAAATTTTGTTCCTGTTTGGCAATATCTACTCCGAAGCCGTTAACACCTGGATGCGCACCATACTTTTGCAGCGAATTGTGTACGTCAAACCAATTGTTGACAGTCGAAACAAAATCAGAGTATTTTACATATTCGCGAACTTTTAAAATGCCACGTTCGCCAGCCCATTTAATTGCTTTCGCTGCTGTGTGTGACCAAATTTGTGCCGCTGGCCGGACAGCTTGTCTAAGCGTATTACGAGCATCCAATATCCGTTGCGTTATACGATGTGCAATTTGAAGGTCACCGTCTTTGTTCATATCAATAATTGTCTGAAAGACTGCAGCAGTAAATGGTTCACTGCAATTCGGCAATAATAAACCTTTATCGACAAACCAATTTCTCAGGAGCTTTAACAAATGTGGAACATCAGCAAAAACGAATATTTTTCTATCTTTTATCACGGGATGCTCAAAGAAATGATTTTCTGGGGTAATATTCAATTCTTTCCATACCCCTTTATTGCCCATGTCACTAGTCATGGCAACAACTTCGTATCCTGCATCGTATAAATGATTTACGGCCTTCATTACTATTTCCTTTGTCATTGGCTGATCAAATTTGTAATAAATAGGTTGCTTCCATTTGGTGAACAATCCGCGAACCATAATTACTTGAACTTTTTTACATGGGCCCACTAGTTTTTCGATCTTTGAATCGAAGCAGACCTCCGGAGATAAGGACATCTCATCAAAAGTGATAACTGTGGTTTTTTGGAAGGATGTAAATTCTTTGCCCTTCTCTCGCATCACCGCAAGAACGTCTAACAAAAATCCTTCCCGGATGTCGAATTTCTTCAAAGCCCATTTTCTTAATGTCGACAATGATGGTAAAGGATAATTCAATTTCAATCTCAAGTACATATATGCTTTTGGGCTAACGCTGCGCAATGAAATGGCAGAAGCATAATCATCAATCGACCAGTGAACGTATTTTCGACGTTCGACGATGCACCGTATTTGACCTTCCGTGAAATATGGTTTTAATATTTCCTTTACTTGTTCTTCGGACAGTTTTTTCAAAACATTCTTGTCGACATTAGTTGTTTCAGATCTTGCATGCAGATCGTTAAGTGCAGTTTTCAATTCTTCATTTTCTCTCTTCAGATTTTTTATATAATCGTCTTTTTCTGATAATTGTAATTTCAATGCATTTAATGCTTCTTGAATCGATAGTCGATCTTCAAAATCGCGTTGCTTTGACTGTATATGAAAGTCACCAACTGAACGGTGATGTTGTAATTCGGTCATTAGCCAGTCAATTGTAACGTTCGGATCATTATTGCTTGACTTGTGGGCGCTGGCACTGGCACTGGCACTGCTGCTGCAGTTTTCCATTATAAATCTTGAAAAGTATATTTATTTTTATTTGATTTATTTATTTATTTTTTATTTATAATAAAATCAAATAGGAAATTAAAATTGCCCATTTGAGTACTTTCAGAATTAACATGATAAAAAAAATAAACTAGCAAAACTAACATTAATCAAATTTCACAATACAGTGAAAAAAAAAAGAAAAAAGAAGATAAGGGAAAGAGAAAAGGATATTAAAAGGCAAATAGTAAAGAGAGAATAAGAGATGCTACGTATAGTAAAAAATATAAAGAAATAAGAATGAGATTGATTAAGCCTAGTTATGTACGAGGAGACAATTTAAATAGAATCAAGAAAGATAACTGTAAGATAACTATACCATATTGTATAAAATATTTTAAAATTTTTGATATTATTTTTATATTACATTTTAATATTATTTAATATTATTTTTATATTATATTTTTATATTTTATTTTTATATTATTTTTATATTTTTATATTATAATTATTTAATTATATAATTATTAACAGAATTTGCAAAAGACCAATGTACATACCGTTGTTTACGCTTCCATGATGGAGTATTCTCATCGCTGGCACATTCTTCTATTTCTGCAGCTTCGCTCCTCCTTTTCGAAGCAGTTCTGGATGGTATCTTTGTAGGATGTAGGATGTTTCGGCAGACTATATTTCTTTTTCTTTGAGATCTGCAAAACAATAAAAATGATTATTAATTCTACTAATATAAGTAAAATTTGAGAACAAGTTTCGGTAAGACATTAATAGCTTTGTTAATTTCAACATGCCTTCTAGGAAAAGTAGCACCCTCTATGTAGTCACATGCATTGTATGCACTTGCACTCGGTGGTGTTCGACATATTTCATCCAGCCATTGACTGCAATAAAAATATGAAAGAACATCACATAAAAGTATGAAAGAACATGCAATAAAAGTATAAAAGATTGCTCGAAAAGATACACACGAAAAAACATTTCTAGTAATAAAAACAAATATCGACACAAAATTTCATTAAGATCCTATAAAACTTCATCCTTATATTCATTTTTAAACATTAACATGTACATGACAACAGAAAGTCACTTTTATAAATCACTACATAATACATTTAATGGAAGGCTATTCTTTCAAATATAATTTGTCGTAAAAGATATCAAATCACTTTGCACTATTTTTTTCATTTTCAGAAATATTCAAAGCATTTTAAAAAACAAAATGCATATTTTAGGACACATTACTTTAAAAATCGCTCCATGCAATTTCAATTTCAAATATTTAGGCTAGTTTATGATTCTTACCTGCTAGACATATGTTCCGATGCAGTCATGTCATTCGCATTGTCTGGAGCATTTAATGAGCCACCGGCGCAATCATTTTGCAGAGGTCTTTCAACATCCATTGGTTTGCGGCCTGAATTCATTTCAATTGACCCTTCCTCTATACGTGTTTTCAAAGGAAGTGTGAAGTCTTTGTAGATTATTTTGTGGTCCATGGGCACAGTATTGTCAATGCTGAAAATAAGAACATAATGCTTATTATGAAATTACAACACGATAAATAAGAATGTACATTATAATATGTGATACACATAAATTATTATTTACTGATATTCATATAGTTACCTATTTTCTATTGGTGACAAAAGCAATGTTGGAACTGCACTTGAAATAAGATTCCGTCTTCGAATGTCACTTCTAGCTGCACGATTCCTCTTTCCCTTTAAGAATGAATCTTCGGTGAAATGGGCAGAACAGATTTTTGCTGGAAACAATATAAGTAATAAGATGTAAATACACATTATATATAAAGATAAGAATATTGTATACAGTGCAATTGGCTAAACATTGTCATGCAAAGCAAAAATGCATTACTAGAAGTTTTTTCTTTGCCTAACTAACAAAATTATCTCTTAGTTTCACAAATTATTATCTTCTAATATAATTTTAATAAAACTTGCAAGACTTACCATTCTCAATATTAGGTAGATCAATTTCTCCAATTTTTTGAAGCCATCCTTCACGCATGATAGGATTTTTCGGCAAGCGGAAGAAACTTAGTTGCTCCGTTGTACATGTCTCTTTAGAATTTTTGCAGCACTTCACTATACAGCGCACCATTTTTACGCGTATTCAGTACTTGTCAGTATCTCGATACTTTTTATTTATTTTTCACTTTTGCAATTCACTCTCACTCTTATTTTGCACGACGCGTTATTTTTTTTTTAATTTCGTGGTTTTTGCAAAGAACAGTAAAAGACCTAGCTGAGGTCAAGAACGTCGACCAAAACAAAGGCACTATTTTCGCGCAATACTGTCGTACGGGAAATTTTTCCAGGTAATAAATCTCGGACGTCTAAAGAATAGACGTAGACGAAACTTCTATTATATTAAAACACTCAAATTAGCCCTGAAAAGAGCTGATTTATTTAATAAGTTTTGGAGCACTCAAAAGCACGTGTCGATTTGACAGGGGCACAATTGAAGGCAATATGGCTTTAAACACGTGACACGAAAATGCCGGGAGAAAGAGATGCAACATGCAATCACGGGCGTGCGACAAAGATATCATTAACGCAGTCGCGGCAACTTCCTAATGTAAAATATTTCATTTTTCATAGTTGGCAGGCGTGCGGTCTAAGCGACACTTCGGCGAGAAAAGGGGCGTGGTTTAGCCAAAGTGAGCACACCATCTATGTTTCCACCATGGTTCTAGTATTACGCTCGTAGGCTCCTCCCACCGTCTCACTGCGCGCTTAGTGAGCACGTAGCGGTGGGACGTCCTTCTCGCCGCGCGCGCTTTCCTCGCGCGGATTCGCCGATCTTTTTTCGTTAATATCTCGGTAAATATTAAGAATATCAAAAAATGATACAGGACTTTTATGCTCAGTTTAACCTACTCTACCTGCAGTTTACGGGTGGACTTCGAATTATCGGACACCCTGTATATATATATACACATATATAATTAATATATATGTAATTAATATTTATAATATATACATATGTAAGTAATAAAATAAATAAACTAAATAAACTAATAAACGGGTAGATAGAAACATGGCGTTAGATGAATAGAAATATGGTTACATATGAATATGAATAGAAATAGAAACACAGAAAAAAAAGTCTGAGTAATACAAAAACATGGAGATTATTTGATGTTAATTATATAGAATAATTATGTAATAAATTAAAATAATATAAATCTACTTACATAGAATCTGTTTTATCTTATGTTTTTCATTTTCAATACATTATATATATTATACTTGATTATATTTAGTTTGATTCAAGGATTCTTTTCAAGGAAGAGATACCTACTTGTTTGCTTACAACAATTCTATATGTACATGTGTGTGTGTGTGTGTGTGTGTGTGTGTATTGTGTGTGTGTGTGTGTGTGTGTGTGTGTGTGTGTGTGTGTGTGTGTGTGTGTGTGTGTGTGTGTGTGTGGCTGTGTGTGTGTGTATCTGTGTGTGCTGTGTGTGGCTCTGGGTGTGTGTGTGTGTGTGTGTGTGTGTGTGTGTGTGTGTGTGTGTGTATATATATATACAGGGTGGGCCATCGAAAAGGAAACAAACTGAATAACTCTTACAAAAATGATTTTTCGAAAAAATGCAAAAACATGTCAATTATTATTGGAAGGGGGACATCTATTGACGTAAAACTCTTACTCTCAACTTTCACCCCCTAGGCGGGGGTGGCAACCCTTAAAAATTTTAAACGGGAAGGGGGGTCGAGTAATATATCATTGGAAAGGTCTCTCAATTCTCTATAATTCTACGTTTAATTTTTTAAATTTGATCGATTTGTTTAGAAGATACAGAGTGTTTTATCTAAAACAAATAAATCTTTATAATCTTTAACCAGGCCATTAATCGGTTGCAAGAGGTGTTCAAATCGTGTTAGTTAGCGTAATAATTGTTTGAAATGTTGATCAACATCCAATAGAAATTCTTTTTAGTATAGTAAGATATCTTACTAAAAGCTTCCAAGTTTTGAATTTATTCCACGTCAGTGTGTATACTCCAATGTTTTGATTCTTTCTCTTTCTCTCTCTTTACTACTTTTCCTACACTGAAGAAAATTTCTACGTCAATGTGTGTACTCCAATGTTTTGATTTTTTTCTTTGCTACTTTTTGTTACACTGAACGAAATTTAAACTTATACGAAGCCTAATCTTTCTTCAGTGTGCTTCGATAAGCAAGATCAGTACTTATCTAGTGTTTGCGACAAGTAAATTTCATAATTCGTTATTTTGACATTATGGTTTATTCGATAGCAGAAAAGATCGAAATAATTGCACTTTATTTTGAAAATAATAAATGTGCTAACAAAACAGCTGAGCTGTTCAATCAAAGGCATGCAAATAAGCATGTCAATCGTAAATACGTTTTGCAGTTAGTGGCAAAATTTAAACAGACAGGATCTGTGGTTAATAAAAAACGGAATGCTAAAAATCCTGTACGAAATGAAGCGGTGGAAATAGCGATTTTAGGCCATGTTGCTGCTGATCCTACGTTGAGTACAAGGCAATTGTCTGTTGTATCTGGTATTAGTCGAACCAGTATTCGACGAATTTTAAAACATCACAAGTTCCACATGAAATTAACAGTCCCATATGAAATTAAGTTGTTACAGGAACTTAATGAAGACGACTTTGACCGTCGGTTGCAATTTTGTGAGGTCATGAGTGAACGAATAACGAATAATCCAAATTTCCTCTTTAATATTTGTTTTTCTGACGAATGTTCTTTTTTTCAAAATGGTACAGTAAATCGCCATAATTGTCGCTATTGGGCAGATTCTAATCCAAGCATATTTTATGAAACCCATACTCAACACCCAAAAAAATTAAATGTTTGGACTGGCATTTTTGGTGATCGTATTGTTGGTCCCTTTTTTCTATCTGGCAATTTAACTGGAGATATGTATTTGGAACTGCTAGAAAACATAATTGATCCAATGTTAACCAATATTATCGAAAATGATGAACATTATCTCAAAGATCAATTAATATTTCAACAGGACGGAGCTCCTCCGCATTATACACTGCCTGTTCGTGAATATTTGGATCAAACTTTTCCGAATCGTTGGATTGGAAGAAGAGGCGCTATTGAATGGCCTCCTCGTTCTCCAGATTTGTCGCCACTGGATTTCTTTTTATGGGGACATTTAAAAAGTAAAATTTATGAAACATAACCAGCTTCTTTAGAAGATTTACATCAACGTATTGTTAACGAATGCCATAAAATTACTCCACAAATGTTCCAGAATGTGCGATAACGTTTTGAGCAGAATCTTTATTATTGTATGGAAGCTGATGGTCAACATTTTGAACATTTGTTACGCTGACGATAAATAATAAAAAAAATTTGAAGATATGAATATTCATTTGTTTTAGATAAAACTCTGTATCTTCTAAACAAATTGATCAAATTTAAAAAATCAAACGTAGAATTATAGAGAATTGAGAGACCTTTCCAATGATGTATTACTCGACTCCCCTTCCCGTTTAAAATTTTTAAGGGTTGCCACCCCCGCCTAGGGTTGAGGGTAAGAGTTTTACGTCAATAGATGTCCCCCTTCCAACAATAATTGACATGTTTTTGCATTTTTTCGAAAAATCATTTTTGTAAGAGTTATTCAGTTTGTTTCCTTTTTGATGGCCCACCCTGTACACACACACACACACACACACACACACACAGGTACGATTTTATTTATCGCATGATAAACTTCTCAAGCAAAGTGATTGGTTGTAAAATAGAAAAGTCTGGAGTCTCTCTAAAATTTATCTACTTTGTAACCAAATAATATTCTTTGTCAACAAAATTTGTCATACGACAAATGAAATGTTACCCTACGTATCTCACTAAAAGAGTCACTAGTGAGCATGTGGTAGCATGTACATATGTACATCAGAGACGTATCTATACGTAAGCTGTTTGAGTTATCGATTTTTTTTTGCGGCACAAATTAGCACAAATGTAGCACAATGCAGTACAATTGAGAAAAATGTAACATTCAAAAAGTG
Source organism: Crematogaster levior (assembly GCA_901521435.1). Taxonomy (NCBI): domain Eukaryota; kingdom Metazoa; phylum Arthropoda; class Insecta; order Hymenoptera; family Formicidae; genus Crematogaster; species Crematogaster levior. The sequence goes on from CABEGB010000626.1 coordinate 343,136, forward strand.
AGGGGCTAACCTCATACAAGCACCGATGTTGGTTAGATAGATTGACAGCTTTTCCACCACTGATCTCTCGGTTAATCACTCCTTTGAGTCGCTTTCGCATGAATTCCGCTTTCGCCAATGCTCCTGCGATTCCTCTTTTGAGTTGATCGGCGGCAGGCTCTGCTGGAACAGACAAACACAATCTTTTTTCATTTCTTTGTAAAACAATTCTCGTCGTCGATTAATCTTTTTGATCATCCTAAGTTTAGCTGATTTTTTCGCTTTAAGAAATATCAGTAACGATTTTTTATAATTTTAAATTTTTAAATATTTTATAAATTGTACGCTTGAACTTTATTATTATTTTATTTCCTAAGATGTTAAACATTATTATATAAATTGTTAAAAAACATTCTTAGTCAGACGTAAATTTAATTTGAAGCTAAAAGTATTAAAATGGAAGATTTCAATCAAATGCTAAAGAAAAATCGTCGCCAAATTCTTTCAAAAATAGCATTATGCTGTGTTAGCTCTTCTTTAAGGTGTCTCGTGTATCTTTGTTACTTATTTGCTATTTCTTTGTATTTTACAAGCACGTTCTCGTATCCTTTATTCCTCCGTCTATGGCGATGCAACTTTTTTGTTTCCTTCCATTTCTCTCATGATCCTTAACTTAGGGATCCTCGCTGTTCCACGCGCTGTCTTAAATATATCTCGTAGTTTTAAACTTACAAGAAATGATATACGGGCAAGCGTACGTACGAGAGTACTAGTACATATTCTTTCTGAGGAAATATCACCTTTTATAAATCTTCCTCGCCGCGTTACTCTTAAATTCCAGCCAATCTTTCTTATATCAGCACATCCAAGTAATATTTTCGGAAATTACCGGAATTGATAATGGCGTCATTAATCTACATTGCGATAAATAATGGTAGATATTATGGATCTTGAGCAGAACATTGTTCACATACAACGCACACACGTTATGTTACCAAACTCGATTTTAATTTTAACTATATTAGTTTAGCTTAGGTTTATAGTTTAGCTAGACCGTCTTAAGTCATATCTATTATAATATATTTTGATCATGAAATAAATGCTTTTTAATACGTAAATAATTTCGTGTATTATCGTAACTTTCCTAACCACACTCATTGTACTTTGTATCTTTGTCTAATTTATTAAAATATTCTCACACCTAACAAGATTTTCATTTCAAATTTATTTTACGCTACTTATATTCGAATAGTCACAGAACATTAGTTGCTAAATATATACATTGATTGTCTTAACTAAACATAAATATTGATATGTTGTTTGAATCGTTCTAATAATTCTTTTAATAGTTAAGTCAGTTAGCTATGTTTTTAATTGTTCAAACCTAAAATAATTTTAGAATAGATACACGTTTTGCCCACTCTGTCAAGTTAAACATTAAACTTTAACTTTTACTGGCAAAGAGAATGATCGTTCGTTACAGTTATATCCCACCATTGACTTAAAAATTTGGTATCCTTCACTAGAGGCCTGAGAAAGAGTCTCTCTTAGTGTACTTATTATTGCGAAAAATATTATCACATGACTCGATGGTCGAATTGGTATGACACCTGCACGGAATGGGGGAGTTCCAGATTCGAATCCTGGCTGAGGTAATATTTTTCGCAATAAATTCTTCATCTCACAAGTTGAGATGATATTTATTAAAACCCCTAAAATGGAAATCGAATTTAGGTTTCAAAAAGTTGGTGAATCACTGCGGTTTAAAGTTTGACAAACCAAGTTGGCTTACAGCTCACCAATCACAATGCCAGTTTGATGTCAACTAATCGCCTTTCATTTGAGTTTAAACATTAAAGCTTAACAATAAAAAATCGGCCGGTCAATTAGAACATTCTGATTGGCTGATCAAATCAACCTCCCTCTCTCTCTCCCCACCAGGAACAACGGAAGTATATAAGGACTACCGCATCCAAAGAGATCTCAGAATCGGAGCTCCTAGTCCTGATGATGTAAGCTGCAATTTTTGCAAAACGTCGGCAAAGTGCCCAACACGCACGTGGCATCCATCCGGAAACCCACTCGGTTAACGATATCAATGGCGCAAAAGTCTTAAAACTAGACTAAAGAATGCAATTTGTAACGGTACGCCTTGCCTCGCTGGCTCGGATTTCGCTCGCCGTGGTCAGGGTCGAAGAAGGCGTGAGACTCTGGTTTGTTTAGCACTGATTTTTATTATGAATGATGTTGATGTGTATGTACAGAGTGGTTGAGATGTGGATGATGTTGTACAGCGTGGTTGAGCTGTATGTGAGTGTGTGTGAGTGTCGCTGGGCGTGTGGTGGGAGGCACTGTAGCCTGTACAGCGGGGTGAGGGTGAGTGTGTGTGTGTGTGTGTGTGTGTGTGGGTGTGTATGGTCGCGGCTCGGTGCGGATCTTATTATCTAGCGGTGCGGATCTTACTGTCTAACGGTGCGGATCTTATTGTCTAGCGGTGCGGATCTTACTATCTAACGGTGCGGATCTTACTATCTAGCGGTGCGGATCTTACTATCTAGCGGTGCGGATCTTACTAACTAGCGGTGCGCGGCTATGTACATTGGTGGGCTATCGGAGCCCCGGTTCGTAAGGCGTTGTCCTGGGGCTGCCAGGAGGAAGCCAGGAGTCGGTGGAAGTCGTGTCGGGTGCGCCCGACACGACGGCTGCACTCCGGGTGCGCCCGGATTGAGGCACGGGTGCTCCCGTGTCTCCGTGCGGAGCAGGTATATGTACAGGACGCAAACCGGCCTGGGTGCGCCCGGATTGAGGCACGGGTGCGCCCGTGTCTCCGTGCGGATAGATCGGGTGCTCCCGATCTGGAGAATTCGTAGGTAGAGAGCCAGGTCAAGTCAGGAAGAGGATCGGGACAGGACTGGTGTCTCGGCTTAGAATCGGCGCGCTTATATACCCACCCGGCGTGGGTAGCCGGGTGGGGAATCACGCGCGCGGGTCATGCCGCGTAAGGCACGCTAGCGACGTCGGGCGCGTGATCGCGGCATGCAGTTCGGTCGGAGAAGGGCTAGTGGCGAATCGCCACAAATTTCTTTCAACCTTTTCAAGAAAATAATTTTTTTAATGATTTATTTAATAGTATGCACAGAAATATGAACTCATTTGCATACTGAAGTACAGGAATCCTGTAGGAATTGTGAAATGGTACCAGAATGAGAAGCACACAGTAACAAAACATTCCCATAAGACTTTAAAATATACTTAGTATATACACTGTACCTACATTTATGTATATTGTATATTCTGTGTATATACATTCTTGAAGATCCATAGGTGAAGATTCATAGAAGATCCATGGTACATATATGTGTACATGATTAGTACATGCAATGTATATACACTTTGTCCATCCATTCTTTAAAAAATAAAAAAAAAAACCTACTGGCTAAGGGCTAGATAAAACACAAATTGGCTAGTTAATGGTTGGGTAGTGACGAGTTTCAATTTCCACTAGGGTTGTCACCCTTCCAATCCTTGTCTTTTAAGGATATCGAAGACTCTATGTCGATGTTCAGCAGAGATGGCAAGTAGAATATCCGCAAGTGGCTTGAAGAATTTGAAGAATCTTCCGAAGTTTACAGATGGACAGATTCGCACAAAATAATCTACGCGAAGAAACTGTTACGAGGTTCTGCCAAATTATTTTTACGTACGAGCAGTGTGCAAAAACCTGGAAGACCTGGAAGACTAAAGAAATCTTTGATCTCAGAGTTTGGAGAAATATTGAACAAGCGCGTTCATCAAGAATTGTCTCGTGCGAGAAAGCGAAACGACGAATCATTCCGGGAGTACATGTATCGTGTATTGGAAATTACGGGCCATGCCGATGTGGAACTGGAAGCCAAAATTCATTATATTATTGACGGCATTCAAGCTGACGCATTCGACAAAAGTATTTTATATAGTGCGCGTACCACAAAAGACCTTCGAGCTAAACTAGTGCAATATGAACACATGAGAAGCAATTCGACCCAAAGCAAAAAGATATCCCACCAGGTGCAGAAATCTTAGCGGAGCAAGGCAGAGGAGGAAGCGAACGGAAAAAAGCCAAACGAAGAACAAACAGAAGAAGCGATGTTACAACTGTGGCGGGAAGAGCCACGTAAGCGCGGAATGTCCTTCCAAGGAGAAGGAAACTAAATGTTTCCAATGCGGTTAATTCAGACACATCGCGGCAAAATGTGACAAGAAGGATAATAGCGTTAAAATCTGCGATACGGTAACACGATAAAATAAACGAGTATATAAAACAATTACAATTAAAGGTAAGGAAGTAACAGCATCATTCCGGTAGTGATTTGTATTTGATGACTGCAAAATAACATATTAAGCTAGGTTTTCCGGCGCTAACGGGTCCCGAAATAGTATGTAAGGGCATCGGATCGAATACTGTAACGACGCTAGTTTTGTGCATGATGTAATAATTGACTTTTTAAAAAAAGGTAAAAAAAAGGTGCTAAGTCCGCGTCAAAAAGTATCTTTGCAAAATAGTATAGTATTATTAACTCTAAAAAAACTATTTAAAAAACTATAAGTTATTTCAATTATACATTCTACAAAAATAATGATATCAACAAATTGTGCTAAGTAAAAATAAAAATTTATAAAAATATTTTAATAAAAAATGTTACAAAATACTATAAAAAATAGTTGTTTTTTTTTTTTATATTCTACTAAAATAATAATATTCAGAAATTATGCTATTTAAAAATAAAAATTTAATGTTTTCACAAAAAGTTACATAATTGTTTTAATTTAAAAAAAAAAGGTATTACAACGTTGCCCCAACTTAATAAAACTTTTCGAAATAAAATTATAGTTCGAGCATTTCAAGTACAATACTTTAGGGTACATTGAGATGTTGGAGTGAGGAAAGTAGGAAGATTAAAGACGAGTGGTAAAATGCTTGGATGAATAAAAACGTGTTAGATGTTGGGACGCATTAATGTGTTTAGGGTGCGTGCGTACGTGCGTGCAGGCGCATATTGCCGTCTCTTTAAAAAAAGGTGCAAAAAAGCGCCAAGTATACGCATCGCGAGAGAACGCGTTCAAAAAAAAATTCTTGTAAATAACTTTAATATTTGTTGAAAACTTTCGGTAAAAGATTACTCAAATCTTCCCTAAAAAAATAATGATATCAAAAGGCTCGGTAGTGTCTCGCGCCAAGTTAAAAAAATTACGCCAACTATAAAAATGGGTATGTATGCAAATAAAAAAATTTATTACTTTATTATTACTCTTTGTCTGATATTTGTAGTTAATTCTTATTTAAGACAGTCTTAAGTACAATCATAAGATGTTTTAAATCACAGAGTCGTATTAGCATCTTAAGACGTTACTTCAGACTTATATTACCTTGGACTTGTATCGTCTAATTACTTAAAATGCTATATCCAATAAATAATATGATTCTGTATTGAATTGAATTTCAATTTAATAAAAATTGGAATAAAAATTAAATTGGAAGAGAAATAGGAAAGATAATAATATTATATTAAGTAGACAGATTTATACAAATATTTTAATACAAACACACTTGACGACCAATAAATTGACGTCCTGCAGCACATTTTTTCACCGTATCCCCTTGCCTACACTTTCGTACATTTCTTCGCCCCTCACCACGGCCCCCCTTGCCCAAATTTACGATGACAATTACGATGACTAAGAAAACGAATTTTGTTAACCATAAATTAGTTACATTTAGACTTTGCATCGCAATATCTTTGCTGGTAGGGCACATAAGAGAAAAATAAAAATACTTTTCTTATACAAATCAATCCCAAGCTATCCATTGAGCCTACTTAGAAGTTGATCGGATCAACCTTTATTGTGATCTGATAATCGAAGGATTTCTCAAAACTTGGTCTCGCGTAAAAGAGTCTCGGTCAGTCTCGCGCTTCGTATCGCGTTGTACGCGCTGCGTATACTTGGCGCAAGACACTACCGTGCCTCTTGATACCTCTCTCTCTCTCTCTCTCTCTCTCTCTCTCTCTCTCTAATCCCTTCATCTCTCTCTCTCTCTCTCTTTCTCTCTCTCTCTTTCTCCTCCTCCCTCCCTCCTGTCCCCTCTCTCCCCTCTCTCCCTCTCTCTCTCCCCTCTCTCTCTCCTCTCTCTCTCTCTGTCCCCTTCCCTCTCCTTTTCGCTCTCCCTTCCACTATTTTTCTTAGGGTTTTTTCTTTTATTAAATAAATCCCGCTCGCCTTTCTGTCTTTTAAGTATACGAAATAAGGCATGTGGGAAAAAGGGAAACGCGGTTTAGGTTATCAATATACATATATGGACGCATTACATGTGTGTGAAGTTGGCCCCGCACTTTTCGAATTCTATATTTTTATGAATTGTGCTGCATTGTGCTACGCTTGTGCCATATTATGCCGTAAACCACAATCCTGTAACTCAAAACATATTCAAGAAAATAAAAAAAAACAAAATTTTTGATAGCCCCGCACTTTTCGAATTTTGACTTTTTTTTTATTGTGCCGTATTGTGCTACAATTGTGCTAATTTGTGCCGCAAACGCGAGATCGATAACATCAATAACAATTAAGAAAAAAAATAAAAACAAAATTAAGATAGCCCCGCACTTTTTCACGATTAAACTCACGATTTTTTAATAAATTGGCATTAACTTGTGCCGTATTGTGCCGTTGGAAAAATTTGAATATCTCATCTTATTTCGATAAAAAAAATTCACAAAGAAAAATTTTAAAAATACATATCAATCACACTACAATGTAAATATAAAATTTCTGCGAGCTGTGCTGAATTGTGCTAAGTTGTGCTATTCAAATTCTACAAGGCACATGCATGAAAAGCAAGGATTAGCTTGGGGGGGTCGATAAAATTAAAAAAAAGGGGTGAGGGTGAAAAAAAATTTGACATTTTTGAATTTTTTGTTGTTGTGCCGTATTGTGCTACAATTGTGCTAATTTGTGCCGCAAACGCGAGATCGATAACATCAATAACAATTTTTTCACCCTCACCCCTTTTTTTTAATTTTATCGACCCCCCTTGCTTGCTTTTCATGCATGTGCCTTGTAGAGTTTGAATAGCACAACTTAGCACAATTCAGCACAGCTCGCAGAAATTTTATATTTACATTGTAGTGTGATTGATATGTATTTTTTAAATTTTTCTTTGTGAATTTTTTTTATCAAAATAAGATGAGATATTCAAATTTTTCCAACGGCACAATACGGCACAAGTTAGTGCCAATTTATAAAAAAATCGTGAGTTTAATCGGTAAATATTTCGTTTAACGGACCACCCTTCAATGACCTTGATCTTGACATATGTTGTCAAGGTCATCCTCCTGAGTGACCTTCTGAAGGTTTTAGCCGTCGCTCGTTTTTTATTAAAAAGTTATTAACAAAAAAAGATTTGAAAAATAGCGAATTGGAACACATCCACACGCACACACACACACCCCAACTTTGACATATGTTGTCAAGGTCATCCTCCTGAGTGACCTTCTGAAGGTTTTAACTGTCGGTCACTGCTCGTTAAAAAGTTATGAACAAAAGAAGTTTGAAAAATTTGGCACTTATTTCGAATACACATTTACACATTTACCGCCAATGATCAATGAACAAAAGAACTTTCACCACATTGTGTGTGTATAAAGCATTCCTCCTATTGTTAATATTTCTATGACTTTGAAACGGAATCCGAAAGTAAACTAATATACGATAGATTTTCGTACAGATAACATTCTGATAATCTGTCTTAAAATGAAACCTCATTTCGCATTGAAAAGTATACGCGTGGAGGCAGTGTGTTCCGCCCCCCCTACGGGGGGGCTCCACTATAAAAAAACTACACACATAGGTGTGGGTGGAACTTGCTTCGCGTGGAAAGTTTCCACGTGGAGGCAGTGTGTTCTGCCCCCCTACGGGGAGGCTCCACTACCGAAAAACTACACACATAAGTGTGGGTGGAACTTGCTTCGTGTAGAAAGTTTCCACGCAAAGCAAGTTCCACCCACACCTATGTGTGTAGTTTTTCGATAGTGGAGCCCCCCCGTAGGGGGGGCGGAACACACTGCCTCCACGCGGAAACTTTCCACGCGAAGCAAGTTCCACCCACACTTATGTGTGTAGTTTTTCGGTAGTGGAGCCCCCCCGTAGGGGGGGCGGAACACACTGCCTCCACGTGGAAACTTTCCACGCGAAGCAAGTTCCACCCACACCTATGTGTGTAGTTTTTCGATAGTGGAGCCCCCCCGTAGGGGGGGCGGAACACACTGCCTCCACGCGTATACTTTTCAATGCGAAATGAGGTTTCATTTTAAGACAGATTATCAGAATGTTATCTGTACGAAAATCTATCGTATATTAGTTTACTTTCGGATTCCGTTTCAAAGTCATAGAAATATTAACAATAGTAGGAATGCCATATACACACACAATGTGGTGAAAGTTCTTTTGTTCATTGATCATTGGCGGTAAATGTGTAAATGTGTATTCAAAATAAGTGCCAAATTTTTCAAACTTCTTTTGTTAATCTTTTTAATAAAAAACGAGCCATGACTAAAACCTTCAGAAGGTCCTCAGGAGGATGACCTTGACAACATATGTCAAGGTCAAGGTCATTGAAGGGTGGTCCGTTAAACGAAATATTTACCGTTTAATCGTCAAAAAGAGCTATCTTAATTTGGTTTTTATTTTTTTTCTTAATTGTTATTGATGTTATCGACCTCGCGTTTGCGGCACAAATTAGCACAATTGTAGCACAATACAGCACAATAAAAAAAAAGTCAAAATTCGAAAAGTGCGGGGCTATCAAAAATTTTGTTTTTAAACAATAACAATTAATACATTCTTGACCGCGTATTACTAAATAGTAAGAAATAAACTTCAATTTGCCTTTTTGCGGTCGAGCCTGGATCTTTTTTTTGCCAATCAATGATTTGCGCAATCGCAGTACACATTTAAATACAAGATTAAATACAAGACGCGCATCGACACTGTCGAACTTGAAACGCAAATTTTTTTTTTTTTCCTGAATATGTTTTGAGTTACAGGATTGTGGTTTACAATATCGCACAAGCACAATGCAGCACAATTTATAAAAATATAGAATTCGAAAAGTGCGGGACCAACTTCACACGCGTCGTAGCATTAGCTATGGATTAAGACGAGAGGAAGTTTTCTTGAATAATATGTATTTACTGCGAATGAACAGCGCAGTGCACACACAGGTGCAGTCAACAAATTAAATGACACTCAATAAGCTTTTATTCCTTTCTTATTAGAGAAAATTTGTCACTTATTTCTTACGTACGTGTATGTACAATACGATAAAGTAAGAAGAAGAAGAAGAAGGAAAGGGAAAAAATGTAACTACAATTCCCGCTTTTTTACTGTGATACAAGAAAACGCCATCTATAAAAAGTCGCACGTCTTATAAAACTAATGAAATTATAATGGAATAAATAGCAATTGATTCATAATAGTTGTATAAACAAAAATACAAACAGGTCTAAGTTTAACGAAGACTCTGTGAGCCGAAACGTTTAAACATCTTGTCATTAAATGTTGTTTATTTATTATTTTGCATTGTTTCATATTGTTCGTTCGTTTTAGCCTTATATTTTGTTTATTTTGATTTTTATATGAGCTTATATATCTTGATATTTGAATAATAATGATTTCTTTAACTACATATTTCGCGAAACTATTGGGACACGTATAATGCGCCCGTGTTGTACCTGTTCTACAAACCTCAAAAAATGTATTGAAATTTGATAATTATATTAACAAAAATACATAATATATTGTAGCTTCTCAGTGTTCAATATGTTTCGTTTTTCTCATAAAACTTTGTTATAAAACACTACTTCTTAAACTAATTGTGTTTTGGTAATCTGAATTTGCTGAATTTGCTTAATAATCAATGTGTTCTTTTTAATAATCTTAATACTTTCAGTTTGTTTATTTTAATTATTTTTATAAGCAAGAAAAATCTCTGTTTGGTTGGCACAGACTCATA